>JAMPIV010004878.1:0-82500 GCA_024509875.1 Oreohelix idahoensis
GGGGTGGGAGAGTTGGGGGGTGCGGGGGGGGGGTGGGGGTGGGGGTGATTTTGATGGGTTGGGGGGGGGGGGTTGGGTGTTGCGGGGGGTTGGGTTTTGGGGGTTGTGGGGGGATCATTCATGCGTTCCTTCCAATAACCTCAAAAATCTGTTGTTTCTAGCTAAACGTTGCCTTGTTTAAAAACTTCCAAAGGCCTTACTCGTTAATATACCAACCGGATTGTTAATTCAATTCAAAGCTAGTTTTAACTCAGGACAATTTGGATCTATCCGCCCATGCAAGCAAGAGATGCAGACTTTCAGAAAAAAGAATGGTACTACACCTGTTCCTTCTAAATTATTTTTTCGTCTGTCCTATCTACTTGCCAAGGCAGCCGAAACATTGAAACACCTGGGGCCAAATGGCAAGTTTTACCAAAAGTTTTACTGCTCCTCTCACAACTCCATTTCCTCTGATTATCAACGCTCACCACAACGTACGATACAGGTATTAGAATAATAAAGCTCTCCCACTTCTGGTACTCTTTATAACATGGATTATGAGTCTAAACATATGAAATTCTCTTGCTGGTCTCTGCTGTTTAATGGAAATACATATCTCTAGAATTCTAACGATTCTCCTCTTATTACCATTTTGTTTACTATTTTTTACATCATTGGATCAAGCCTTCGGCAACTATATTCCCATTGGCTGAACTTTTAGCGCAACAATCTTAGCCCATTGTTTCAAATATCGGTTGCCAAGATAATGGTCTCTGGTAATTTTGTGACAGGCATTTGAAAGCATCTGGATTAATATAGATTTAACCACAGTGAGAGCTGCCGGTCCATCACCTGAGAACACCCTTTTAATTATTAGGGGAAAATATTAGTATTTCCTAGCTGGGAAGTAATTTTTTTCCCCAGATTATTAACAAAAAAACACAGGAGCGCGGGCCGTTTTCGCCAAGTGGGGGCCTTCCCTGTTAGTTAGATTGTCCCGGGGGGTTTTTTGTAATTTTATGGGTAGTAGCGAGTTTGCTTGTGTTCTTGAGTGTGATTGTTATGATTAAAATTCATAACGATTATGTTTGTGGAGTAGTTTCTTCAGCTAGACAGAGCTCCATTTCTTATTATTTTATTACGGATTGACGCAAAAAAAAAACGGAAATGACGTGCATAATACGGGATAGTACGGTAGCAGACACGCCCCCCCAATTTTGAGCAGAAGTTTTTTGGTTTTGTCGTCTGCAAAAAGAGAGATGCCGTTTCTGTTTTAATGCGAGAGGTCGACATTATGTGTTTGCTCCTGCAGGTCTACTGAGTTTTTTTTCCTGTGTTTTACCATCACTAGGACATCCAATATACTCAGTTGAGGTGTTCCTAGCTGTGGTGGATTTGATGTTAAAGAATATAAAATATTATTTGTAAAAAACAGATGTGAGGTCAGCTGTGCAAGCCCTGAAGTCAGTTAATTTATAAATGTGTTTTCAGGGCACCTGTCTGCTACCACCTTATGACCTCAACCTGTCATATATTTTCTCCCTAGTTAAGTGTCAAGGTGTGTGAGCGTTGTCTAGCTAGATGTCTTAGGGTATATGCGATGTAATGTAATAAAATTGACAACATCCTACACTTAATAAATTAATGAACAGTTAAGGAAACAAGTCACTGTTTTAAGTTTAACTTTGAAATCTTTTTACAATTTATTTTCCGGTATCTCAGTTCTTTTTTTTGATACAGGAATATGGAAAACTCACAGTGATAATAGAATATATTTACAACAATTGAATTCAAATTATAAATGAGTCTCTTATTATTCACAACTACTATCTAAATGTCTCTGGAAAAGTTGTCATAGAAAACTTGATCCTATGAATGGGTAATTATTTGAAGCACGACTGGGTTCATCATGTTCTACTATGAAATACACATTTGGGATAAGAGAGTGGTGCAGTTTGATATATCATGAGCCCGTGAACACAATCTTAGCTTGGTAAATGCTGGATCACAGGATGATGTCTTTCCACTCCAACAGCTACAAAACTGCCAAGTCTGGATACTGATTTTGAGATATAATCCAGGAGGCACACAGTCTCTATACTGCCTCACTTCTTAATATTGCAGGAGGTTTATACAGATCTATGTTGACCTGGGCTCACTTGGAGTCATAGATGAAACCCTGCAAGGATAGGAATACGTCCCTACTCAACATCTCATATGCCCTCTCTCTATCCATAACTATTTAACATTTTAAATCATAGTTAGAATCAGCCTGGTAACCAATCAATCAAATAGTTATCGTTCTTATCTGGTTTGTTACCCCATTCATGGTCAATTAAACTTCAAACTATAGTTTGACACTTTCCTTGACAAAGGAAACATTTTAAGTTAATAATGTCAAGTCATGTACAATCACACGGTGACTTGCTGAAGACGAACGGCCAGTGGTTTTCCTGGTCTTTCTGTCATAATACTGAAACAACAATTTTCCCCATTAATGTTTTTAATTTACTTTCTCCCAAAGTGTCAGAAAGCCTGTCTGGCTTTTCTACAACCTGTTAATATATTTCCTAAACAACAACTCTGTGAAACAACACAAAGTTGATGTTGACTTCCCTCTAGATAAACTTCTCCCACATATTTTCATTTAATATTCAATAATACATACATAATAATAATAATAATAATAATAATAATAAATAATAATAATAATAATAATAATAATGTTTTCATTCTTACCGCATCAGAGAAATATTAACATTAAATAAGTTTGATTTGCGATAAATATGGTCAAATCCAGATCGCTTGCTGGTGCAGATCAGCTAAGTCAAGATAGTACTATTATCTTGCTTGTAGAACAACTTTAGTGTAGAAAATTTCTTTTACAAGTGGCCCCGAAAACTAACTACAAATTAGTTTATATCCCTCCGTTAGTATATTAGTCTCCAGCCAATCAGGGACTGTTTTTGCTTCTAGCGTCTTTTTATTCAAAACTGAACTCAATTTTCAAATCTTGGACTAACTTCCCCTCTATCCCCTCCCCACAACAGGGCAAACTGAGAAAGATTCAAGTCTGTTAGTCCATCTGTCTTCGTCAATATCTCAATTATTTACTACTAGTTTTTATAATTCTGACAAGTAATTAGTGATCCTGTTGCTGTCTGTCACACAGTGGTTTATTTTTATTCTTTTATTCCTTATATTCACCATTATCGTTTTTTTTCTCCTTCAATTCTTCAAATAACATATTTTCCTATCTACGGTAAGATACATTAACATTTTATACTCTTCTACTAAACAATTTAGGTAATTGTGTTCGTCAACCGTCCTTTATTTTAGCCTGTAAGTAAATTATCTAAGTTTTGATTCTCTATCCTTCTATCTTTGCAAATTCAAATTTGTAAACACGAACTCGTAACATGGACCAACTATGCTCCTTTCCTTTCCCCTTCCCACTGTATTTTTTCAAAATGTTTCCACGTTAATCCTATTAAAGGCCTGTCTAACGTTCTCATTCAAACGAAACACCGTTATTTGTAGTACGTCACAAAAAAAAAAACGACTACGCTTTGCCGTGCGTTACAATAGCACTACTTTTTAGCCCGAAATACGACTGTGCGTGTGTGTGTTTTGGTCTGTGTCGCGTCTAACAGCGTGGTTATATATTCGCATTCCGCGCGTCGAACGAAGAGGGGTCTGTAAGGCGTACGACAACGTTTTTTCTTCCAACATGCTACTGCATTGACTTGCACTATCGTTTTCCTCTGGTTCGCGAGACCAGAAAAAAAATTCAAACGCGTGTCAAATTGTAGCATTTGCTCTTTTCACTTTTTATGCCTTCGCGTATCCGTTCCCCGTTTTTCTTCTTACGTTCTTGCTCGAAAACTAGGTCTAAGTTTTATCAAGATGTTATTTTTTATTTTCCTAGGTCGGATGCAAAAGCCAGCACTAGTGAAAGCGAGACGTTACAGTCTCGTTGCGTGAAGGCTTTGCCCAGACTATTACGATTGCTGGCATAGGGGACAACGTTTCTCGCAACTTCCTTATTTTTTTTTTTTTCCCTATGTTATTTTTTGTCTTATAAACAACTAATATATATCTATTTATATATATATATATATATATATATATATATATATATATATATATATATATATATATTATATATATATATAGCGTATATATATATATTTTTTTTTTTTTTTTTTTTTTTATCGGTGTAACCTCAGATATTACGACACTAGCTTCTTTGAATGTCAGGGAGTAATTTTCATTATTGTGTCGAATGTAATAATATATTAAACTGTTGAGAATGCAAGGACAGCGTCTCCTTAGCTTAACGGACTGCTTGACGACATTATGAAGACTGCACTTACTGCCTTTGCCTTTGGGCTTGAACATATTATTATACTTGATGAAGCTGTGTAACAGTACCTGAATAAATTGTATCTCGTGAACTGTGAAGAGGTGTTACGCTTATACTGGCATTCAAGTTGATACGTGTCTGTCGACATACCCCTATGTGTTTATTTGGCAACGGACATTGTTCCGCTGATTATATCAATTTCAACTGATGGACGGCACGCATCAGTGATACAAAATCACAGGCCTAATACCTCTAGTGAAATTATTTTATTTTATTTTCTTTGTGGATATTTACGTAATAAATATAATTATCTGTACTAAGCGGTCAGCATTTAATTCTATTCTACGTGTCACTCGATATTTGCTGTTGTAGTCTTTACTGTAATAGATTAACCTATTTAGCAAGAGAGGATGGATGAGGGTATGACATCTTAAACATCGTCTCGAGTGTGGCTGGGAAGAAGACATTAGATATCTGATTATATCTCTCTTCTCTCCAGAAGTCATATCTCTCTCCTTATTTTCATTAGTGACTCTAATTTTTTCTCTATTTTCACATTACTTATTCATACTCTGTCTAAACTCAGACATCTGCTCTTCCATACTCGCGACAACGGCTCACCAAGAGCTGACGCTGAACGACAGTGGATCAAAGCCATCTTGACATACTTCCGATATGTTGCATCACTCTTGATATTTTGATTCCTGAAGTGTTCGTTGATCCTGGTTTAAAGACTTTCTCTTGGAGTGCTTAATTAATAAGACACCTTCGTTACAGCTGTGTCGATGAAGGCGTTTAAACAGAATGTTTGCTATAGTCGATTATATTTCTAATCCCATTGACCAAATTATTGATCTGAGTATCTAAGATTGTTTATTATTTTTTTACCGATGCTCAGTCCTGGCATTTTTTCCATATTTGACAATTAATTTTTTTCTGTGTAGATATTAAATAAGCACACGGACTGTAAGCATGCTTGTTTCACACTTCTTTTTCTATACCTACCTACTTACCTACGTATCTATCTTCCAACCTTACCTACTTACTTATCTTACCTACCTACCTACCTACCTACCTACCTACCTACCTACCTACCTACCTACCTACCTACCTACCTATCTACCTGTGATAGGGTGGGCGAGAGATGACGATATGTTGTGATATGTGATCACTTTCTTGCACACTCGCACCGACCCGAACAACAATAAAACTCTTGATTCTTAGGCAGGGGCTATATTTATTCACACAGCCCTATCAGCGACAACAAGCACATAAAGCAAACGTTATAAAGTAAACCAAACGAAACAAAACACCCAGCCAGTGTGTTGCGCACATATTCTGTATTCTATATTTGTATGGAATTGTGTGACGCACGAATTACTTCAGTGAGGCATACAATTCGTCCTGTATGTCTATTTAATATGGAAATATATATATTTGTATTTATTGAGTGTACGAAAATGCTTTCCTTTGTAAAGCTAGATAATCCATGATTGGTTTATACTTTTGATTATGTGGATGATCTCTCTTGAATATTGATTTAGCGTATGAATACCGAATTTATGTCATTTCTCATTTGTTGGGGCCAGAAAATAGATTGATTTTGTTTAGAATGTTTATGGCCTGAATTCATATGTATTACTTGTCTAGTGCAAGAAGATTTAGTCTTATATTGTATATCTTCCTATGTTTAGGTCGGACTATATTCTTTGTGCCGAACTATCGGGCAGGTATTCGTTGTCCTACGGAGGCGTACTGAGTCTCGACAAAGCCGGCTGAGAATGGCCGTGTGTATTTTTTGGGCTGGTCCTTTTAAAGGTTGAAAAGTGATTTGTGAATGATTTCCTAGAAGGAGATAGTGTCTCTGCGAGATTCTATTGTCAGAGATTCTCCTCATGCACTTTATTATTAATTCGGACTCCAGGTAATACCAGACCCTTCTTTTTGATGATCTCTATTTGGTTAGACCTAGATGGACATCGTGTTTCGAGCATCGTTGGTCGTTTATATATACAGTTGAAGATGACCGGTTTCCCAACAGAGCTTATGTCTACATTAAGCAACCTTATGAATGTGGAACTGTAGGGAAACTCTACGAAATTATTGATATTAAAATTGTGAATTAACGTTGGCTTATCATTATCCTTCTTCTGGGTGAGTGAGCAAAACTCAGGAAGGTAGCCATCTTGTATTCTTGTCATCGTTATGGATCACTGTCAAGAGAACAGTATATCAAACTTATTATCGGACAGTGATATGGAGATCTTATTAATATGAAAACCCCTATCGTGGTTTAACTTTGTTACATAAACATTTGATATATGCCGCTGGAGAACTTAGCCAAGGAAAAAAGTTCGTCCAGTGAACTCTTTATATGTTTACACACCCACACCCACTGATGCGTTCAGTCAGTTAGGGGATATGGCAATAGTCTGCCAGAACATTGAATGATTACCTTATATCGCCCATCATATTTGAATGCTGCATGAAATATGATCTACTATTCGAATGCCTAATGATGTACATGTCAACATGTTCCTATGACTATGTTCCGTGCTGTCCAGATGTGTGCGTCCTTATTAAACAGTGTGAAATGTCAGCTGTAGTTCCAGTCATCATTGGCTTGCATAAGAGTGTGTGAGTGTAATATTATCAAGTGGTCAACTACACAGAACCATTCCACCATTCGCGTTACCTGACACTCCCACTCGGTGTCAACATGACCAGTTGATTCACTTATGCAGTGGTAACCCAAAGAAGACCTTCTTCACTGATGACCAGTACACGATCCCGAAAATCGACACCCTTTTCCGCGACTTTTTCAGTGGTAGGCCAGATTCCTGGGGTTATTGTAACCAGACCATTCCTGACGCCATATACGACACGTAAACACTGATGTACAAGTTGACAGTACAACTATACAGTCGAGGTCAGCATGACCTGTCCTATCGAACGAAGGCAGTAATCAGGTCAGCGCTTGGTGACATTTTGTAGTACAGGCATTGTTTATGTCAAGCAGACATACAGAGCTGAATACTTTGAAGGCCATAAACTGTTTTGTTGTTGCAGTGTTGTTGAATATAAAAGTGCATAGATTTCATTGCTGGATCTTCTAATATGCTCAACAATTTGAACAGTGTAATAAGATAAATCAAAGATTTAAGATTGATTAAAAGTGGCAGTTATTGTAATTAAAAAGCTGTACCATTAATGTAAAACCTGAGCATACTTTACAACACATTTCAACCGCAACACATCTCATTATTTAATGTATGCATTTATGTTTTATATGTATTTATGTTACATGTTATTTGTTTATATGTATAGTTGTTTATATGTCCGTGGGCGGTTGGTGAGGTGACTAGGACAAGAAATACCGAGTAACATTGGTCTTGTACTAGTGTTCTGTAGGGGCAAATTTCTTAAGTGAAATTTGCATGCGACATCTGTTGCAATATCTGTTAGCTGTAACGAAACTGTCCCTATTGTTGTTTTTGTAATATTTTTTCCTGTTTTTTAGTTTTGTTTTGATTTGTTTGAATTTGTTGGTCTTATCTTTCCTTTCATTCAGTTCTCTACACCCTTATGTTTATACACTGTAACGTCATTTGTTTTGCTTAGTCCATTGCAGTTATCATCACAGATTCTGTGATTATTTACTTACTTCAGTTCCTTATATTTAATTTAATTTGATTTCTGCAAGTGTGTTCTTCATATTGTCTTTTCTTGTTTGTCCTTGTTAATCTCTTTGGTTGACAGATAATATGAGGTATATTTGAATACACTTATATGATAGTACAGGCCAGTACTTTATTATTATTATTACTGTATAAGGAAGTATACAAGACCTGTATAAGGCTTGTCTCCCACAGTGATTGGGATAGAAAGATATTATTTTCCACAGGTACTCAAGTGATCATTTGTTTCATTATAAACAAGATAACCATATAAGGTCTTTGACTAAGACTAAGAGAGTGAAATAAAATGAAGTGAGTATATAGTCTATAGTACAGACTTGTCTCCCATTAAAGTGGGATAAGGAAATTTATTTACTTTTTCAGGTTTCTGAGTTCATAAGACAGGATGGCTAATTTAGATTACTTTATCCAGCAAGGGTTAACCCTTGGTAAGTCTGGTAAAGAATTGGAAGAATATTCATCTGCTCAATTTGCCATTGCATTAAAATCAGAAGAGAAAAAACAAAAAGATGAGAATAAATGGAAAGCAGAAATTGAACAAAAGAAGATAGATGCTGAGAATTTCAGATTGCAGATGCAAGCTGAGGAGAAAAAAGCTGCTGCTGAGGAGAAAAAAGCTGCTGCTGAAGAGAGAAAACTTCAAATAGAAGAAAAAAATTAGAAGCTGCTGCTCAAGCTGCTGCTGAGGAGAAAAAAGCTGCTGCTGAAGAAAGAAAACTTCAAATAGAAGAAAAAAATTAGAAGCTGCTGCTCAAGCTGAGGAGAGAAAACTTCGAATGGAAGAAAAAAGATTAGAAGCTGAAGAGAGAAAAGCAATAAGGGAACATGAATTTGAGTTAGAGAAATTAAAATTGACAAGTATGAGTATTGTTAATCAGGCATCTAGTGGTAATGGTAAACCCTTTACTTACAAGGTCAAGGTACTAGCGTTCAACTCCGCCAGTGACGATATAACATTCTGGCTTGATAGATTTGAACGTGCTTGTCGAGCTAATAATGTGGATAAATCACAGTATGTGAATCAGTTGTCTATAAATCTAAAAGGCGATTCTCTGACTAAGTTAAGTTTAGTTGAAGAGGCCGACAAGGACAATTACGATGTTGTCAGGGCGGCCTTGATAAGAAAATATCAGTTGACTGAGGAAGGTTTACAGTCTTTTGTTTAAGACAATGAGACCTGAGGCAGGTGTAGAATTCTCAGAATTCGTTGAAAAAACACGTCTTACATTTTTACACGATGGATTGAATTATCCAAAACAGAAAAAACATTTGAGGCTCTTATGGATTTATTGCTCAGAGAATAAACCATTTCTTGAATTCCTACATGAGCGTAAACCCAGTACACTAGAACAAATGCAAGAATATTGTGACCAATACGTCACGGCACACCCTGACGTAACTCTTAGCAACACTAAGGTCACAGAGAGTATGCCAGCTGCTTCAGCGACACAATACAATCATAATTACTCACATAAGTTTCAAGGAGCTCAAAACAAATTTGACAAAAAGGCTAATTGGAATAGTTATCAAAACCAAGGTAACCAGTCGAATCAGGGTTCTTCTTCGAAGAACTGGAATCGGGCTGACAGTCCTCGATACAGGGGTGGCCATAATTACAGAAATTTCCGCAAAGGAAGTCACTATAGGAACTACCCAAGTTTTCCTTCATGGAAACAACAAAACCAACATTACAGAGATACTCATTATAATGAGCATGATAATTATGATCATGAACATTATGATTCAAACCCAAACAGGGGTTATAACAGAGGAAATAATAATAACTATAGAGGTTATAATAATCGAGGTAGATCACAATACAAAAGACATAAATTTCATTACCAGGCTAACTCTGCACAGCAAGAGCTCCATGAAGCCGGTAATCAAAATAATGATAAGAAAGACTCTAATAATGTAGGATGTTTGGCTTTTGATTTTGGTAGAGCATCTCAGTGCTCAGAATGCAAAACCTTATTCGATCCAACCACAGTTTCTACTTTAAGCTGTGGTCATCCTCTTCCCGCTCTTCCTGCGTCAGTCGCGCATGATGGAAGAGGCGCTCTTGTCTTCAATAGAAGTCTAGTAGAGGGTACTCCGGTATCAATTCTTTTCGATTCGGGGTGCACTACCATTGGTGTGAGGCAGTCACTCGTAGATCCTTCTCGAGCCACTGGCAAAGTAATCAAATGCGTAACATTTGGTGGTACATTGGAGAAGTACTTTAATGCCATTATCAATATTGCTACTCCCTTCTTTACAGGAGATGTGCACGCATGTCTTCTGCCGAATCCGATCGCTGATCTTATCATCGGTCGCATTCATGGAGTGAAAGAATGTACTCCGCAACAAATTGCTGAGTGGGAAAATAAGAATACGCAAGCTGCTAATGCTGTAGTCACTAGAGCTCAAGCTCTTAACATGCCTCAATCTTCGCCTTCTGAAGATAATGATGCGCAGAACCAAGATGATCTCTTGGAAATTTCTCGCGACTCATTTATAAAAAAGCAAGAAGATGATCCTACTCTAAAAAAATTCTTCACGCTAGCAACAAAAGGTGATCCGAATAAAGATACAAATCGTAAATCTTGGATTACGATGAAGAATGGCGTACTTGTACGTATGGTACAAGACTCCGCTAGGTCCATTCATTCTCAAATTCTTGTGCCCAAAAATATGAGAGTTAAAATCTTACAGCACGCTCATGATTCTCAGTGTGCTGGGCATATGGGTTTTCCCGTACTAAATCTAGAGTTCTTGCGTCTTTCTTTTGGCCTTTTGTGAACAGGGACATACGAATCTATTGTCGATCTTGTAGGGTATGTCAAGAAGTTAAATCCAAAGGTCCACGCCATGCTGCACCTATTCAGGCTGCAGATATTCCAATTCGACCATTTCAAAAAATGGCGATAGACATCATTGGTCCATTTAAGATAAAGTCTGCTAGAGGACACCAATTTATCTTGACGTGTGTTGATATGTGCACACGTTGGCCAGAGGCTGTTCCTCTAAAGAGCATAACTACTGCTGATATTGCAGATGCTCTTTGGCTAATATTTTCTCGTCTGGGATTTCCAGCAGAAATATTATCAGACCATGGTACCCAACTCATATCGGATACCATGTCTCAAGTAATGGCGACTCTACAGATAGAGAGATCTCTGAGTAGTATTTATCATCCTATGTCTAATGGGATGGTAGAATGGCTGAATAGGACTCTCAAAAACCTATTAGGAAAAATAACTGAAGATCATCCTCAGGAATGGGACAGGGTTTTACCCGCGGCTCTCTTTGCATATAGAGAGGTCGCCAACGAACATACAGGATTTTCTGCCTTTGAACTTGTCTTTGGTGCGAAACCGCGAGGTCCTATGTCCTTACTTCATGACCTTATAACTGCTGATAATATTGTCGATGACACAAAATCCTCTTACGAATATGTCATTGCGCTTAGACACAAGATTATTGAAGCATGCAAATTGGCAACTGCTTCTTCTGAATTTGCGAAATAGAAGGCAAGGCAATTTGCCAATAAGAAGAGATGCTTGCGACAACTTTGTCCGGGTGACAAAGCGTTTGTCTTGCTACCTTGTAGGGAAAACAGACTTCTTATTTCTTGGAAAGGTCCGTACGATGTAATATCAAAAGTTTCCGATGTTGACTATATCGTCGATATTGACGGGAAGCATAAAACCTTCCCCATCAACATGCTTACGGAATTCCATGAACGTCCGGATTATTTACAACCTGTTTTCCAGGCAACGGACGATTCTCCAGTCCCACATGGACATTACTCATCACTGTCAGTAATACAGGATGAGGAAACGAGTTTCTCGGATGTGAATCTCCCTTTTCCGATGATTCCACTTCATTCTAATGAATCATGGAAAGATGTTACGGTCTCTCCCGAGTTATCTCTAGGAGAACAGAAACAAGTTTCTACTATGTTACAACAATTTCAGGATGTCCTTACTGACATTCCTGGTCAAACTGATGTCATTAAACATGACATTATACTCACTGACCATAATCCTATAAGAGTCAGACCGTATCCTATCCCGATACATTTTCAAGCACAGGTTGAGAAAGAGTTGGATGAGATGATAGATTTGGAAATAATTGAACCATCCACATCAGCATATTCTTCGCCGATGGTTATTGTACGAAAAAAAAGACAATAACATACGTCTTTGCGTTGATTATCGCAAATTGAACCAAGTGACGAAATTTGATGCTGAACCTATGCCTTTACTAGAAGAGCTACTTACTAGACTATCGAAATCTCATTTCTTCACTAAACTTGATTTGTCTAAGGGATATTGGCAAGTTCCACTATCCGAACACGCCAAACCGTTTACTGCTTTTTCGACACCTAGGGGTCTATTCCAATGGAATTTCATGCCTTTCGGCCTTATGAACGCCCCTGCAACATTCGTACGCATGATGCGTCGAATCCTATCTCATCGCTCAGATGTCATTGCATATCTTGATGACATCTGTCTTTTCAGTGATACTTGGGAAGATCACTATAACGGGTTAAATGAACTATTGTCTATCTTACGCGAGCATAACCTGACAGCGAAACCATCTAAAGCCTGTATTGGTTTTAGCGAAATATCTTTCTTAGGTCACCGTGTTGGTCATGGTTTCCTAAAAACAGAGGACCATAATACAAGTAAGATACTTAACATTTCTATGCCTAAGACTAAAAAGCAAGTGCGAAGTCACTTGGGTCTAATACAATTTTATGGACGATTCATCCAGAATCTGTCCTCGATCATGTCACCTCTTTCTTCATTGCTAAAGAAAGGGTCTCCTAATATAGTCTATTGGACTCAAGAATGTCAATCCTCTTTGGATAAAATTAAAACTATGTTTTCTACTTCACCTATTTTAGTGTTACCTACTAAAGATAAGACATTTATTCTTCGTAGTGACGCTTCATCCACAGGGATTGGAGCAGCACTAATGCAAGAGTACTCTGGAACTCTGCACCCTGTGATGTATATTTCTCGAAAACTAAATGCCGCAGAGAAGAATTACTCGGTCCTAGACCGTGAATTATTGGCTATGGTTTGGTCAATCCTTAAACTTCAAAGAGTTCTTCTTGGCGCGCATTTCATTGTGGAAACTGACCAGAAAGCTCTTACAGCTATTCAGAGTAAAAATCTGAAGAGCGCGAGATCAACGCGATACGCGATTGCTCTTCAGCCTTTTCATTTTTCGGTGCGAGCTATCCGTGGGTCAGAAAATGTGATGGCAGACATCTTGTCTAGATGCCCACATGATTCCACCTAACTGTTAGATCCTGAGATTTCTAACATGTATAACTTTACTACAGTTTTTTTTCCCTATGTTAAAATGGGTACACATATGTAATATAGCATATATTGATTGTATCACTACTTAGCGGTTCATTGATGCATATTCACCGCTGATTTTTTGATGTTCTTCTTCTTTGGTAATCATGATTTTAAGATACCTAAGATGAAATATTTTGGATAATCTTTTGTAGAAATTGTGGCAGAGCCAATATTGTAGTATGCGTGGGTGACACCTCTCTGGAAATATTTATACTCAGAGAAAGACTTTCTCTGGATTCTAAGATATATTCTAATTTGTCGTACCATAGGACGACTTAGCCTTATATTAGGCGTTACATTTGTTTGGAATGCTTATCATCTGCGCATTATCATTCGTGCGTTGTGAGCCTATTGTATGTTGCTCCTAGATGTATTTCAAAAAAAAAAATGTACCATTTTTTTCCCGGGGGGTGTGGTAATCTGTTGCGCACATATTCTGTATTCTATATTTGTATGGAATTGTGTGACGCACGGATTACTTCAGTGAGGCATACAATTCGTCCTGTATGTCTATTTAATATGGAAAATATATATTTGTATTTATTGAGTGTACGAAAATGCTTTCCTTTGTAAAGCTAGATAATCCATGATTGGTTTATACTTTTGATTATGTGGATGATCTCCCTTGAATATTGATTTAGCGTATGAATATACCGAATTTATGTCATTTCTCATTTGTTGGGCCAGAAAATAGATTGATTTTGTTTAGAATGTTTGTGGCCTGTATTCATATTTATTACTTGTCTAGTGCAAGAAGATTTAGTCTTATATTGTATATCTTCGTATGTTTAGGTCGGACTATATTCTTTGTGCCGAACTCTGGGGCAGGTATTCGTTGTCCTACGGAGGCGTACTGAGTCTCGACAAAGCCGGCTGAGAATGGCCGTGTGTATTTTTTGGGCTGGTCCTTTTAAAGGTTGAAAAGTGATTTGTGAATGATTTCCCAGAAGGAGATAGTGTCTCTGCGAGATTCTATTGTCAGAGATTCTCCTCATGCACTTTATTATTAATTCGGACTCCAGGTAATACCAGACCCTTCTTTTTGATGATCTCTATTTGGTTAGACCTAGATGGACATCGTGTTTCGAGCATCGTTGGTCGTTTATATATATACAGTTGAAGATGACAGGTTTCCCAACAGAGCTTATGTCTACATGAAGCAACCTTATGAATGTGGAACTGTAGGGAAACTCTATGAAATTATTGATATTCAAATTGTGAATTAACTTTGGCTTATCATTATCCTTCTTCTGGGTGAGTGAGCAAAACTCAGGAAGGTAGCCATCTTGTATTCTTGTCATCGTTATGGATCACTGTCAAGAGAACAGTATATCAAACTTATTATCGGACAGTGATATGGAGATCTTATTAATATGAAAACCCCTATCGTGGTTTAACTTTGTTACATAAACATTTGATATATGCCGCTGGAGAACTTAGCCAAGGAAAAAAGTTCGTCCAGTGAACTCTTTATATGTTTACACACCCACACCCACTGATGCGTTCAGTCAGTTAGGGGATATGGCAATAGTCTGCCAGAACATTGAATGATTACCTTATATCGCCCATCATATTTGAATGCTGCATGAAATATGATCTACTATTCAAATGCCTAATGATGTACATGTCAACATGTTCCTATGACTATGTTCCGTGCTGTCCAGATGTGTGCGTCCTTATTAAACAGTGTGAAATGTCAGCTGTAGTTCCAGTCATCATTGGCTTGCATAAGAGTGTGTGAGTGTAATATTATCAAGTGGTCAACTACACAGAACCATTCCACCATTCGCGTTACCTGACACTCCCACTCTGTGTCAACATGACCGGTTGATTCACTTATGCAGTGGTAACCCAAAGAAGACCTTCTTCACTGATGACCAGTACACGAGCCCGAAAATCGACACCCTTTTCCGCGACTTTTTCAGTGGTAGGCCAGATTCCTGGGGTTATTGTAACCAGACCATTCCTGACGCCATATACGACACGTAAACACTGATGTACAAGTTGACAGTACAACTATACAGTCGAGGTCAGCATGACCTGTCCTATCGAACGAAGGCAGTAATCAGGTCAGCGCTTGGTGACATTTTGTAGTACAGGCATTGTTTATGTCAAGCAGACATACAGAGCTGAATACTTTGAAGGCCATAAACTGTTTTGTTGTTGCAGTGTTGTTGAATATAAAAGTGCATAGATTTCATTGCTGGATCTTCTAATATGCTCAACAATTTGAACAGTGTAATAAGATAAATCAAAGATTTAAGATTGATTAAAAGTGGCAGTTATTGTAATTAAAAAGCTGTACCATTAATGTAAAACCTGAGCATACTTTACAACACATTTCAACCGCAACACATCTCATTATTTAATGTATGCATTTATGTTTTATATGTATTTATGTTACATGTTATTTGTTTATATGTATAGTTGTTTATATGTCCGTGGGCGGTTGGTGAGGTGACTAGGACAAGAAATACCGAGTAACATTGGTCTTGTACTAGTGTTCTGTAGGGGCAAATTTCTTAAGTGAAATTTGCATGCGACATCTGTTGCAATATCTGTTAGCTGTAACGAAACTGTCCCTATTGTTGTTTTTGTAATATTTTTCATGTTTTTAGTTTTGTTTTGATTTGTTTGAATTTGTTGGTCTTATCTTTCCTTTCATTCAGTTCTCTACACCCTTATGTTTATACACTGTAACGTCATTTGTTTTGCTTAGTCCATTGCAGTTATCATCACAGATTCTGTGATTATTTACTTACTTCAGTTCCTTATATTTAATTTAATTTGATTTCTGCAAGTGTTCTCATATTGTCTTTTCTTGTTTGTCCTTGTTAATCTCTTTGGTTGACAGATAATATGAGGTATATTTGAATACACTTATATGATAGTACAGGCCAGTACTTTATTATTATTATTACTGTATAAGGAAGTATACAAGACCTGTATAAGGCTTGTCTCCCACAGTGATTGGGATAGAAAGATATTATTTTCCACAGGTACTCAAGTGATCATTTGTTTCATTATAAACAAGATAACCATATAAGGTCTTTGACTAAGACTAAGAGAGTGAAATAAAATGAAGTGAGTATATAGTCTATAGTACAGACTTGTCTCCCATTAAAGTGGGATAAGGAAATTTATTTACTTTTTCAGGTTTCTGAGTTCATAAGACAGGATGGCTAATTTAGATTACTTTATCCAGCAAGGGTTAACCCTTGGTAAGTCTGGTAAAGAATTGGAAGAATATTCATCTGCTCAATTTGCCATTGCATTAAAATCAGAAGAGAAAAAACAAAAAGATGAGAATAAATGGAAAGCAGAAATTGAACAAAAGAAGATAGATGCTGAGAATTTCAGATTGCAGATGCAAGCTGAGGAGAAAAAAGCTGCTGCTGAGGAGAAAAAAGCTGCTGCTGAAGAGAGAAAACTTCAAATAGAAGAAAAAAATTAGAAGCTGCTGCTCAAGCTGCTGCTGAGGAGAGAAAAGCTGCTGCTGAAGAGAGAAAACTTCAAATAGAAGAAAAAAAATTAGAAGCTGCTGTTCAAGCTGAGGAGAGAAAACTTCGAATGGAAGAAAAAAGATTAGAAGCTGAAGAGAGAAAAGCAATAAGGGAACATGAATTTGAGTTAGAGAAATTAAAATTGACAAGTATGAGTATTGTTAATCAGGCATCTAGTGGTAATGGTAAACCCTTTACTTACAAGGTCAAGGTACTAGCGTTCAACTCCGCCAGTGACGATATAACATTCTGGCTTGATAGATTTGAACGTGCTTGTCGAGCTAATAATGTGGATAAATCACAGTATGTGAATCAGTTGTCTATAAATCTAAAAGGCGATTCTCTGACTAAGTTAAGTTTAGTTGAAGAGGCCGACAAGGACAATTACGATGTTGTCAGGGCGGCCTTGATAAGAAAATATCAGTTGACTGAGGAAGGTTACAGTCTTTTGTTTAAGACAATGAGACCTGAGGCAGGTGTAGAATTCTCAGAATTCGTTGAAAAAACACGTCTTACATTTACACGATGGGTTGAATTATCCAAAACAGAAAAAACATTTGAGGCTCTTATGGATTTATTGCTCAGAGAATAAACCATTTCTTGAATTCCTACATGAGCGTAAACCCAGTACACTAGAACAAATGCAAGAATATTGTGACCAATACGTCACGGCACACCCTGACGTAACTCTTAGCAACACTAAGGTCACAGAGAGTATGCCAGCTGCTTCAGCGACACAATACAATCATAATTACTCACATAAGTTTCAAGGAGCTCAAAACAAATTTGACAAAAAGGCTAATTGGAATAGTTATCAAAACCAAGGTAACCAGTCGAATCAGGGTTCTTCTTCGAAGAACTGGAATCGGGCTGACAGTCCTCGATACAGGGGTGGCCATAATTACAGAAATTTCCGCAAAGGAAGTCACTATAGGAACTACCCAAGTTTTCCTTCATGGAAACAACAAAACCAACATTACAGAGATACTCATTATAATGAGCATGATAATTATGATCATGAACATTATAATTCAAACCCAAACAGGGGTTATAACAGAGGAAATAATAATAACTATAGAGGTTATAATAATCGAGGTAGATCACAATACAAAAGACATAAATTTCATTACCAGGCTAACTCTGCACAGCAAGAGCTCCATGAAGCCGGTAATCAAAATAATGATAAGAAAGACTCTAATAATGTAGGATGTTCGGCTTTTGATTTTGGTAGAGCATCTCAGTGCTCAGAATGCAAAACCTTATTCGATCCAACCACAGTTTCTACTTTAAGCTGTGGTCATCCTCTTCCCGCTCTTCCTGCGTCAGTCGCGCATGATGGAAGAGGCGCTCTTGTCTTCAATAGAAGTCTAGTAGAGGGTACTCCGGTATCAATTCTTTTCGATTCGGGGTGCACTACCATTGGTGTGAGGCAGTCACTCGTAGATCCTTCTCGAGCCACTGGCAAAGTAATCAAATGCGTAACATTTGGTGGCACATTGGAGAAGTACTTTAATGCCATTATCAATATTGCTACTCCCTTCTTTACAGGAGATGTGCACGCATGTCTTCTGCCGAATCCGATCGCTGATCTTATCATCGGTCGCATTCATGGAGTGAAAGAATGTACTCCGCAACAAATTGCTGAGTGGGAAAATAAGAATACGCAAGCTGCTAATGCTGTAGTCACTAGAGCTCAAGCTCTTAACATGCCTCAATCTTCGCCTTCTGAAGATAATGATGCGCAGAACCAAGATGATCTCTTGGAAATTTCTCGCGACTCATTTATAAAAAAGCAAGAAGATGATCCTACTCTAAAAAAATTCTTCACGCTAGCAACAAAAGGTGATCCGAATAAAGATACAAATCGTAAATCTTGGATTACGATGAAGAATGGCGTACTTGTACGTATGGTACAAGACTCCGCTAGGTCCATTCATTCTCAAATTTTTGTGCCCAAAAATATGAGAGTTAAAATCTTACAGCACGCTCATGATTCTCAGTGTGCTGGGCATATGGATTTTTCCCGTACTAAATCTAGAGTTCTTGCGTCTTTCTTTTGGCCTTTTGTGAACAGGGACATACGAATCTATTGTCGATCTTGTAGGGTATGTCAAGAAGTTAAATCCAAAGGTCCACGCCATGCTGCACCTATTCAGGCTGCAGATATTCCAATTCGACCATTTCAAAAAATGGCGATAGACATCATTGGTCCATTTAAGATAAAGTCTGCTAGAGGACACCAATTTATCTTGACGTGTGTTGATATGTGCACACGTTGGCCAGAGGCTGTTCCTCTAAAGAGCATAACTACTGCTGATATTGCAGATGCTCTTTGGCTAATATTTTCTCGTCTGGGATTTCCAGCAGAAATATTATCAGACCATGGTACCCAACTCATATCGGATACCATGTCTCAAGTAATGGCGACTCTACAGATAGAGAGATCTCTGAGTAGTATTTATCATCCTATGTCTAATGGGATGGTAGAATGGCTGAATAGGACTCTCAAAAACCTATTAGGAAAAATAACTGAAGATCATCCTCAGGAATGGGACAGGGTTTTACCCGCGGCTCTCTTTGCATACAGAGAGGTCGCCAACGAACATACAGGATTTTCTCCCTTTGAACTTGTCTTTGGTGCGAAACCGCGAGGTCCTATGTCCTTACTTCATGACCTTATAACTGCTGATAATATTGTCGATGACACAAAATCCTCTTACGAATATGTCATTGCGCTTAGACACAAGATTATTGAAGCATGCAAATTGGCAACTGCTTCTTCTGAATTTGCGAAATAGAAGGCAAGGCAATTTGCCAATAAGAAGAGATGCTTGCGACAACTTTGTCCGGGTGACAAAGCGTTTGTCTTGCTACCTTGTAGGGAAAAACTACTTCTTATTTCTTGGAAAGGTCCGTACGATGTAATATCAAAAGTTTCCGATGTTGACTATATCGTCGATATTGACGGGAAGCATAAAACCTTCCCCATCAACATGCTTACGGAATTCCATGAACGTCCGGATTATTTACAACCTGTTTTCCAGGCAACGGACGATTCTCCAGTCCCACATGGACATTACTCATCACTGTCAGTAATACAGGATGAGGAAACGAGTTTCTCGGATGTGAATCTCCCTTTTCCGATGAATCCACTTCATTCTAATGAATCATGGAAAGATGTTACGGTCTCTCCCGAGTTATCTCTAGGAGAACAGAAACAAGTTTCTACTATGTTACAACAATTTCAGGATGTCCTTACTGACATTCCTGGTCAAACTGATGTCATTAAACATGACATTATACTCACTGACCATAATCCTATAAGAGTCAGACCGTATCCTATCCCGATACATTTTAAAGCACAGGTTGAGAAAGAGTTGGATGAGATGATAGATTTGGAAATAATTGAACCATCCACATCAGCATATTCTTCGCCGATGGTTATTGTACGGAAAAAAGACAATAACATACGTCTTTGCGTTGATTATCGCAAATTGAACCAAGTGACGAAATTTGATGCTGAACCTATGCCTTTACTAGTAGAGCTACTTACTAGACTATCGAAATCTCATTTCTTCACTAAACTTGATTTGTCTAAGGGATATTGGCAAGTTCCACTATCCGAACACGCCAAACCGTTTACTGCTTTTTCGACACCTAGGGGTCTATTCCAATGGAATTTCATGCCTTTCGGCCTTATGAACGCCCCTGCAACATTCGTACGCATGATGCGTCGAATCCTATCTCATCGCTCAGATGTCATTGCATATCTTGATGACATCTGTCTTTTCAGTGATACTTGGGAAGATCACTATAACGGGTTAAATGAACTATTGTCTATCTTACGCGAGCATAACCTGACATATCTACCTACCTATATATCTACCTACCTATCTATCTATCTATCTATCTATCTATCTATCTATCTATCTATCTATCTATCTATCTATCTATCTATCTATCTATCTATCTATCTATCTATCTATCTATCTATCTATCTATCTATCTATCTATCTATCTATCTATCTATCTATCTATCTATCTATCTATATATCTATCTATCTATCTATCTATCTATCTATCTATCTATCTATCTATCTATCTATCTATCTATCTATCTATCTATCTATCTATCTACCTATCTACTGCTCATTCAAGCATGTCGTATAAGACGACTAATATGAGATAGTGCACTGGGTTTTCCACCTCATCGTTTAAAACAAATTTCCACAGAGGTCAGTCTGCAAGAGCCTGTGAATAATTGTTGCAAGCTTCCTTCAGGGGGACCAATTACTGTGGTGGCTCCACGCGCCAGAGTGCACAGAAAACTGAAAGTGACTAATAAAACGAATTAAATTTACAACTCAGTTACCAACACAACGTTACAGTCTGTAATTGTCACCTTTCTATCTCTGTGATTTTTCTTCCATACAGATGGTATCGCTAATTTCACGACTGGAGAATCAGCGGAAGCGTATATCAGGCGGGAAGCAAGTGCCATAATTCCAACCTCGAATCTTAAGCCAGAAAAGCTAGACTTATTATATTATGAATACACTTACCCCAGGCAATCAGACGGAAGAACGTCATTTCAGGTAGTCACTAGATTCTCTCTGCCACCTCTCTATTATTATCATTAACTTTCACATTTACAAGAAGAGTACTGAACACATCATCATTACTCTCTAGCTTCCTATTGTGCAAAGGTCTTGAGCACACTCACGCCAAACCTTCCTGTCGTGTGCCATCCTTTCAAGATCTTTTCAATTCTTCTTTATCATATTAAGGCGCTTTCTCTGGCAAACCTCTACAGCCCAGGGTAGAAGAGAAACGGATAAGAAAGAAAGTAAGTCTATCCGTTTTATGCGTGTTTCCAATTCCTTTACGTGAATATGTGTTTTTTGTGGCCTTTTTCTATCTTTCTTACTGAGGGGTTTCCAGAACAAGGAATAATAATTATCGTGTAATATTTCTTCAGTCTGTGTAGTAGCTCTTTGAACACATGTGCTTCTTCTTCTTATTCATCTTCTTCTTCTTTCATCTTTCAACTCTCACAGGAGCATAGACCTTCAACAAACCTATGCCAAATCTTCCTGTCCTGTAGCTCAAGGTCTTTCCATTTCTTCATCCCCTTCATGACTGTCTCGTTCTCTTCTCCGTGTGTTCTTTGGTCTTCCTCTACCTTTGTTACTCTGGAGATTCCAGGACAGGGATTGTCTGGTGTAGCTATCAACAGGTTTTCTCAATGTGTGTCCAGTCCATCTTTAGTGTCTTGTTCTCATTTGTTTTTCTACTGGCGCTTGTCTATTTCTATTTGAAAATATATGACAGGAGTATTTAATTTCCACACCAGAGAGGTATAACGAATTAAAACAATATTTGCTTATTATGAATAATCCGCCAAACAATTTACAAAAGTTATAATAGTACAACACAGGAGGGCCAGCTTGTATTTTCTTGCATTTACGAGCAAGTCGCCCCCAATGTTTTAGCGGGAAATGTTTTGCTCTTTCTGTTGCTTGTCCTCGTGACAGCACTAATTCCACTGTGGTCACTCATCTGGATACACTGATCATGAAGCTATGAAAAATGGCATGGGGAGAATGGAAAAGAAAAGACAATGGACTGATATCTGACTTATTATTGAACAGTTGTTTTATCAAATTTTTGTTCGATGTACGGATATCTTTTCAAATCTTGGTACTTATTAAGGAAAAACAAGTATTCAAAGTAAAATTTACTATAATTCCGTCTCCGAAACATTATTTAAAGACGTATCGACCTGAGCCACTAAACCGGACGAGTTACTCCAAGTATAACGAACTCCTTTCATTATCTACTGCTAAATATAATTATTAGATATTTATTCATGATGGAAACATATTGCACGTTGTTTCAAAAGATTCGCATTTAAATTAATTTCGTTTGAAAAGAAAACGCGCCATGAAAAAACGACTGCAACTCCGGTGGAACAGATGTAACATAATAACTTTAGCCAGGGAGTTAAAGGGATTTCTTATATAAGGGAATTCTCAGTCGAACCATCTACTCCAACTGTTATAGCAATAAAATATGGTAATCTTTACCTTTAGTGCCGTCGAGTATGTATAATATGTGTATTTCCGTACCATTTAGAGTTAGGGTCGGGGTTAAGTTTAGGGTTAGGGTTGTGGTAACCCTAACCCCATCCCTAACCCTAATCCTAACTCAATACACATATTATACATACTCGACGGCACTAAATGTGTAGCGAGAGGAAAGATATAATGATGATGATAATATTCTGGACAAATAGATGTATTTTATATATATATATATATATATATAGCTCAGGAAATCGAAGATGCCTTCCACGAAAAAAAACACACGCTAGTGGTTTGGGTAGATTTAGAAAAAGCTTTCGATACAGTATGGAAAGAGGGATTGAAAGTCAAACTGCAGAGAAGTGGTGTATGTGGGCGAATGTACAAATGGATTGGTCACTACCTGGAAAATAGAACCGCCAGAGTACAGCTGCAAGGACAGACTAGTAAAAAGTTTATATTAGAGCAGGGTGTCCCACAAGGGGGAGTCCTGTCACCTACACTGTTCCTTGCATACATAAATGACATAACTGACAATATTCAACAAATAGCACACAATGCTTCCTTTGCAGATGACTTAGCGTTGTGGATCTCTGAAGAACATATCACTACTGCAAACATTCTGATGCAGCAAGCACTAACATCACTGGAAGAGTGGGCCAAAACATGGCTCATGAAGATTAATGAAGAGAAAACAACGTACACTGTATTTTCCCTCTCAACTAGACCTCAGAGCTTCAAACTAGTACTGAACGGAGTAAATCTTCAATTAAATGAAAATCCGAACTACCTAGGCATTATTTTTGATCGCCGTCTGACTTGGAAAAAACAGGTTGACAGAAATCGAATGAGAGCAAGACAAAGAATGGCAATTATGAAAAAACTTGCTGGAACAACTTGGGGTGCAGATGAGAAAGTGCTTAAGACGTTGTATACAGGGCGAGTGAGGCCAGTTCTTGAATATGGCATGGCAGCATGGGCAACAGCAGCTAAGACAAACTTCGATAAAATTAGCAGACTCCAAAATCAAGCAATGAGAATTATAACGGGAGGCATGAAGTCAACACCTATAAAAGAACTCGAAAAGATTACTTGCCTCCAGCCAATGACAGATAGAAGAGATTGCAGGGCTCAGCAACAGGCAGAAAAATTCAAAAGACTAACAGACCACCCAATGTGCCATAGAATAAATGCTCTTAGAAGGCAAAGACTCAAACGAAGTAATTTTGTAGAATCAACCAAATCACACATGAGAGCAGTATCCATAGATAAAATATCCACTGTTAAACCCATCTACACTGCACACAAGCTTCCAATTTGGAAACAAAATCGTTTCCCTAAAATGATAGAAAACATTCCTGGAATTGAAAGTAAAAAGAGCCAAACTGCAACAGATAGAAAATCCATAGCGACAAAATACATAGAGACACATTATCCACGCAACACCTGGACCCATGCATACACAGATGGATCAGCAACAAATGCAACAGAAAATGGAGGTGGGGGTGTCTTTCTGACCTTAAGCACTGGTGCAGAAAAAAGGCTGTCAGTGGCGACAGGACGATTCTCCAGCAACTTCAGAGCAGAGGCAGAGGCCTTGAAAACTGCAGCAGAGGTTATATTGACAGAAGAAAGGTCAGAGAGACAAGTTGCTTTCTTTACTGATGCACAGTCAGTAATTGCATCGTTGAAAAGCCAAAATAATACAGACCTGGATGATCTCAGAGTAGTGCTCCACAAACTTTGTCAACGATTCAAAAGTATTGTGATCCAATGGATCCCATCTCATTGTAACATCGCCGGCAATGAAGAGGCTGACAGAATGGCAAAAGAAGGTTCACATCTACCTCAGCCTGATGCAAGCATAACTTTTGAGGAGGCAAAGAGTTTTATCAGAATCAGTTACAGAAACAAATGGAATGTAGAACATCCAGGGCACACACAGAATGATGCTTACTACCAGCTCCACAGAAGAGAACAAGTGATAATCTTCAGACTCCGCACTGGCCACAACAGATTGAGATACCATCTATTCAACAAGCTAAAGATAGGAACTACCGATCAGTGTAACTGTGGCACTGATAAAATGACTGCTGAACATCTGCTTCAAAGTTGCCCCTTATATGTGGTACAGAGAAAGTGCATGTGGCCGACGCCAGCTCCTTTCGTGGAAAAGCTTTACGGGGATTCAAATAGCCTCAAACTGACTACTGCTTTCTTTGAGAACATTCAAGTGGACGTCTGAGAGTGTACGAAGAAGAAGAAGAAGAAGATGTATCGGATGTTACCAGGATGGTGCCAGATAAGAGACTGGTCTTACAAGAAATACCCCATTCTCTGAAAAGAGTAATGATGTATCGACATCAAAGGTATAGTCAAGCTGTATAGGTTCCTAGATGAGGTGGTAATGTACTATCTTAGGATCCTATGGTGCCCCTCTCCAGACTAACAATTGGACACCGACTCTGCTAGGGGTACTTAACTAACCAACAAGAATTAAGAACCAAACTTAAATAATTCAATAAAGACTGTTGGTACAATAAATAGTTTATTTATGTACAGGATCTTTCTTTGTTCTGTTGGATAATTTTCAAATAAACTCAAATTGATTCAAATTTATATATATATATATATATATATATATATATATATATATATATATTATATATATATATATATATATATATATATATATATATATATATATATATATATATATATATGGTTTCACTGTCAAGTATTTATATTACATTTAAAGTTAATTAAAGTTCATCTTCATCTGTTTTCTTGATCTTTGATGAAAACTGTCTTTCTTCTGTGCTGAACTTGAACAAATATTAATATTATTATATCACAAGTTATAATGCCATTTGCTAGGTTCTTTAACACCACATACTTGTTTATTATCATGTCAAGGGTCCCTTATAGAGGATAAACTCGTATGTTATATGTTCCATAGCCTGTAGATCCTTATAATCGTAAGTTTTTAATTTCTTTGGTGTGGTACGGTTTTTTGTAAAGTCGTAGCCCCAAACAAGGCTACTTATCTTAGAAAAGTTCTTTTAGGCCTGGCCCAGCAATGGAACTGGAAAGAATCCCACAACTGCGGTTCTTCCAATCTTAAAGGTGGCACTGTTGAAGACCCTCTGACATTTCACAAGGGCTTACAACAACAAGAGCTTTCTCCAGCTGACTTAGGCACGTATAACTGAGTAAACTCTTTAAGGCAGGATATAACCTGAAATATAATATATATATATAACATACGTAGTATCGCTCACTGACTCTCTATCCAGTCAGTAGGTAAGATGAGACCGATCAGACAAAGTGTGGTTACTCATGAGAATCATAGCATGTCAAAAATAACATAATTCATTTAATTAATAGCACACTATTCCAGTAGCTCTCTGGTTACAGATTGACCATGATTTACTTCCTTACAATCAGATGGCCTTATGGAAACAGTTATGTTATAACTCAAATTGTACAGTAAAATAATTTCTTTCATTCTTTCCATCTTTCCAATAAGGTGGTCCATTCCAGCAAGCTTAACATCTTCAAAATACTTTCTAAAACTAACATCACAATCTACACGTCCATCTGCTTTCATTTCACAAATAAATTGAGCTAACACATGTTTGAATTCCCTCCAAGAATTACATAGTGATTTCACACACACTTATCCACTTCTATAAGGCACATATTAATAATATAATTATATATGCAAATGTAATTACATTCTTTCTTACCCTCAAATACATGCAGACCGGCTTTTAATGGCTCTACAGACTGTGTTACCCTGCAGATGGCAATGGAGTCTGGTAGTAGACGATTTCGCTCGTGTCTGAAATTTGAATTGTCTGGCAAGTGTATTACTATTTGTACCTTCCGCCTTTTAAAGGTCAAGATTTCCCGTACGAGAAAGCATCAAGGCCAAAGTATTTTGTAGACTAGAAAAAGTGAAAATCTTAGGCGTTCTGTGCTAGTATGAAAAACCTGAAATCGTTCTAGTTTCTTTATCTCCGAGCGGATTTCCTTCATCCAAAGCTTGTATTATTCTTAGGGCTAAGCTCTATCTATTGCAGTAATTCTCTTGTGTCTAGATTAATCCGACTTGTCACTGGAGCAGCTTAAACATGGCAAAGCACAACATGGTTCATGCTTCGATGTCTTAAATACACATTTTCTCCGGTTCTACACCACTTCCAGTGAAATTATAGATTTCTGCCAATAGCTAAAGATCCCTATTATCGAATTATGTTCCTCAATATTGGTATTCCGTTCATATCTACACATTGCCTTTCGAAAAATTGTCAACATCTACACTTTCTCGTCTTCCTACTAAAAGGCCTTACAGAATATTAGCATTGCATGTACCGAGCTGCGGTTTTGATTGGTTGTTTGACTTCAAGGAATTTCTGTACGGTGTATTGTTTTGAATGGGGGCCTAGATAGGATTCAGATTTCATCACAAATAGTAAAGATTATATATATATATATATATATATATATATATATATATATATATATATATATATATATATATATATATATATATAAATAAATATATATATATATATATATATATATATTTATATATTTATATATTTATATATATATATATATATATATATATACCATCCTGTTGATTTTACTACTTCTCGCCGAAATGAAAGGATGTTACAACTGACACACTAAACCAATACTAAAGTCAGGTAACCAGAACCAGCTCTTGGTATTACTTCAAGGTTGTGCATGGTAGAAAAGTGTGGCAGGCGATTTAAGAAATTCAGAACGGCGGAACATAAACGGTTAATGGTGTATATTTCTGTCCAATCCATACTGTGTACTTCCTATGTACCCAAAACTCTGATATTTATGAATCACTTTAAATATACTTCTCAAAGACAGGCTTATACATCAAGTAAAACATAACGGCTCCTATCTGTAAATCAGATTTTTTTGCTTTATACATAAGCTTTACTAATTTTGCTTTGCGTGTAAATCGACTCGGATAGCCAGCGCATATTGTTGACTATTAGTTATGACATGATTTAGTCGACTCAAGTTCGCTGGTTTAAACTTCTAGAATATATGTATTACTTTCGTTCTTGTTTTCATTTCCTGCCATTATCTTGTCTGCAATGCGAAGAAGACACTGGAGATGGATAGGACACATATTGAGGAAACATGTCCATAGAATCATCAAGCTTGAATCCCCAGAGTAAGAGAGAATGCATGCGCCGTATTTACAACCAGCGCGCTACAGGAACAGATAGCATTCATATCATGCGACATTTACTGAAGGAGACTAAGCACCTATTGGTTTGCCCGGAGTGTAATTAAGTCGATGCTGGTCAACAATAACAATAATATAAGAAAGGTAGAGAAGGACCAAAGAACACACGGAGAGAAGAATTGGACAGAGGCAGGAAAGGGATGAAGAAGACATGGAAATATCTTAACTCTTTGACTCCGGAATTATTTTCCACCCTGTAAAAAAAAAGTAAAGGATCCCATTACACACCCATTGAGGCATATTGGGAATATGGTGTTAGGCCCATATTACCTTGACCGTCGGCACACGAGGGGTGATGTCGTCGGCATCACGCCGGCCGCCTTAACCTTCCCAGAGTTGCTCTGGTACCCATTTGGGGCTGGGTCGACCCAGGAGCCGTTTGTGGCCTAAAAAATTCCCACCTCATCTGGGGATCGAACCATAGACCACTGCGCTAGGAAGCCAGTGCACTAACCACTATGCTACCGCGGCTCCATTTTCCACCCTGTGCCGTAATTTAAATTCATGATAGACTAAAACAACTCTCAGGGCGTTGTTTTGGCACGGGTGTCAAGTCTGACCAACGCTCTGAGCGTTGTTCCGGAGTCAAAGAGTTAAGTTGATGGCACAGTACAGGAAGAGTTGGCATACGTTTGTTGACGGCTGATGCTCTTTTAGGAGTTGAAAGGTGAAAGAAGAAGAAGAAGAAGAAGAAGAAGAAGAAGAAGAAGAAGAAGAAGAAGAAGAAGAAGAAGAAGAAAAAAAAGATATTTACCTTCATAGAGAACTGTTGTTGATATTTGTTCTTCTAAAAATTCGAAATTTATAAACATCATCACACATCTGATTTCGAAATATGTTTATTCCTGATTAGGGTCTTCTAGACTTCACTTCTGATGCCATGTTTGTTACACCCAGTATCCAGTTTGCACGTGCGCTGAATCAGGCTTCAAACGAAACACATGTTTACCTGTACTTGTTTGACCACTGCCCTGAGGTAGGACATTTTTGCATACACCGAAGCTATAGTTGCCATGTATAGTTCACGAGGGGGGTGTCAGAAGACTTAAGAAAGAAAGCTGCTACCTCAGACATTTCGTAAGAGGAGCCTAATATAAGTTTGTACATAGGTCTGCATTTATCACCATCATCATAATCAACATCATAATGACCATTCAGGTACTAAACGAACATTGACCTTCAACAAACTTATGCCAAGTCTTCCTGTCCCGTGCCATCAGCTCAAGGTCTTTCCATATCTTCAAGATCCCCATCATGTCTGTCTCCAGTTCTCTTCTCTATGTCTGTCTCCAGTTCTCTTCTCCATGTGTTCCTCCGTTTCCCTCTACCTGTCTTATCGTGGTGGTGCCGTCATCAGGTTTCCTCAATATGCGTCCTATCCATCTTAAGCATCTTCTTCTCATCTCCTATCCCTCTGGCGTTTATCTGGTTCTTGCCATCAGTTCCACATAAGGCTGCACTGAGCAAACCTTCTGACAGCATTACACGTTAGTTCCTGGATTAGAATCCCCAGGACTAGCGCAGTTGAGGCAGACAGAAGAACACATGGAGAAGAGAGTTGGAGACAGAAAAAAAAATTATGAGAAAGACCTCGAGCTGATGGCACGTGACAGCACGACCTCACATGTGTTTGTTGAATGGCCAATGCGCCTCAGGAAGCTAAAGGGTTTTGATCGAGTGATTGACATAAAGCTGGCAACGTCAGCACGTAAACAGAAATCATCCATAAAGAACACATGATAGCTCCTGCAAGGAGGACAACTGTAGTTGTTCCATGCTCCATAAGAAGCTATAGTGAAACAATTAGCAAGCAGTTGTCCCCCTTCTGTCTTTATCTCCACGAGGCCAATACTAGCTACATGGAGCATTAGGACATGCAGTATCTATTGAAACAAATACGAAGAGTTTGATGGTATTGCATCACTTGTTGTCATAGAAACGGTGGCAATAATGGATTTTTCTGTTCTAGTTCAATTTGCTAAGGCTTTTTAAAAATTTATTACGCTGTCAACACCAAATTTAAAACGAATGTTTATCATTATATTATAAAACTTGTTTCTTATTCGATTTTTCACAACTTAAGTAGAGGTATAGAACTTTAAAATTTGTATTTTAAAATAGTAACCATTATTTTTCAAAATTTTGCAATACGTGCTAAAATTTTGATAAGATATTTTAAAAATCAGATCTGACAAAAGTTCTACTATCCAGCGGAAAGTACTTGTGCCAAATCTGATATTGATTAACTTAAAAATATGTGAGTTATAAGAGCATTAGTAAATTAACACAAGGTTTTGAAAAAATCTTGTTTTTCTTCGTAGGAAAAGTACAGTTTCTGAAGAAAATACTATTTGCAAAATCAAAATCAACCTACTTAGAATGTGTTCTGACAAATGATTTCACAAATTTACATTCAGGAGAATATAAATTGTCTGAATATAAAATAATCCCAATTTTCGTTTATTTTCGTGCTGTTTTGACTTAAAATGTGCTGTAACTCCTCCCCTTAAAGTCATAATGTTTGATGTTTCTTATGATCCCTTATCATCGTTAGCTCCTCCCCTTAAAGTCATCATGTTTGATGTTTCTTATGATCCCTTATCATCGTTAGCTCCTCCCCTTAAAGTCATCATGTTTGATGTTTCTTATTATCCCTTATCATCGTTAGCTCCTCCCCTTAAAGTCATAATGTTTCATGTTTCTTATTATCCCTTATCATCGTTAGCTCCTCCCCTTAAAGTCATAATGTTTGATGTTTCTTATTATCCCATATCATCGTTAGCTCCTCCCCTTAAAGTCATAATGTTTGATGTTTCTTATTATCCCATATCATCGTTAGCTCCTCCCCTTAAAGTCACAATGTTTGATGTTTCTTATTATCCCATATCATCGTTAGCTCCTCCCCTTAAAGTCATCATGTTTGATGTTTCTTATTATCCCATATCATCGTTAGCTCCTCCCCTTAAAGTCATAATGTTTGATGTTTCTTATTATCCCTTATCATCGTTAGCTCCTCCCCTTAAAGTCATCATGTTTGATGTTTCTTATTATCCCTTATCATCGTTAGCCCCTCCCCTTAAAGCAAATGCCGCCTACAAACGTATGTCAAATTTTCCTGTCACGTGCCATCAGCTCAAGGCGTGTCATTGTCTTCTACAACCCTTTCATGCCTGTCCCCAATTCTCTTCCCCCACGTGTTCCTTGGTTTACCCTCTACCTCTCTTATTCCTGGGGCTTCTAGAAAAAGGACTGCCTGGTAATGCTATGAAGTGTCCTCTACTTCCAAAGTATACGTATATATTCTACAACTTGTAGAGTTGTAATGACTTGATATCCCTAAATTTATCATATATATATATATAAACTTTTTTGGCCCAAGAGGGTTACACCTTATAAGGGGTATACTGTTATTGTAACTTTGGGGAATACTGGCTTACACGCATAGTGCCATTTCTGCTATTTGTGTCCTGTGCTGGTATATATGTTTGTTTGTGTGTATGTATTTGTCTGTTTGGTGACTATATACAGAACCGGCCCAAAGGATTTTTCAACGGGAGTCGGACCTCTCGTGATGTGCCGTACTTTATGTACTCTTACGAGACTCAATTTCATACTGTAGAACTGGATCGCATTATAAGTTTTGCAAGTGATGTCCACTGTAGTATATTACACAAAATTAAAAAAATTATGCGCTTATGGTTTTAGAATATGGTTCGTAATTGTTCTTACATTTTATTTTTACTTATTTAGAAAACAAAGAACGCCAAAGCCGGCCCCAAGCCAGGCTGAAAAAGGAGGAGGGCGGCCTGCATGGAGGCCGTAAGGAGGCAGCCCCTCCACCATGCAAAGGCACAACAGGCCAATCACCTGTTTGCTTTAAAACACGATTACGAGTAATACAAGAGAGAAAACCGGACTGATTCTAAAGGCGACAAACTGGAACGGACTACGGACTACGACTTATGGAGCTTGGAACACAAGAAGTATAAATGGGAAAGAAGAGGAGCTGGTGGAAGAGATGAGGAAAGCAAAACTAGAAATCCTGGCTATAACGGAAACAAAGAAAAAGGGACAAGAAGTCATGGATCTCGATGGCAACACGCTGCTCTACAGTGGTGCACCCACATCTAAAAGAGCTAAAGGGGGCGTGGGTTGCATTGTGGCCAAAAACCAAAAAGATAGTATCAAGGGATGCAACTTTGTCTCGGAGCGCATTATGGTTGTAAAACTAAAAGAAGGAGACACCATAGTCAACCTGGTCATAGTGTATGGGCCAAATGAGGAGGAGAGAGCAGAGGTCAAGGAGGAATTCTTCGAGCTGCTTCAAAGGACTGTGGATGACTGCCTAGATGAAATTATCATGCTCGGAGATTTCAATGCCAGAGTTGAAAATGACCATGCTAGATGGGGTGGAGTTATCGGAAGATATGGAGAAGATACTCTCAATGACAATGGAAAGCGACTCCTTAGATTCTGCAGTGAGCAGAATCTGATCATTACAAACACAAAGTTCCCCCATAAGCGCATACATGCAGACATTAGATGTGAACCAACAAAGAATGAGAAGTCAGTGATCGACTATGCCATAGTTAGGAGGAGTTCATTCAAATATGTCCGGATTGCTAGAGTCTGGAGGGGGCCAGAGATTGGAAGTGATCACTACCTGCTTACAATCAAAAAAACAACTGAAAGAGTTGCTCAGCCTAGGAACTGCCCAACATCACGCAAGAAACCAAGTAAATAAACGGGAGAAATGAGCATTAAGACCTACAAGCTGAGAGAGCCAGAAATTAAGACCACATATCAGGGGCTTATTGCTACAGCGGTGAGAAACACAGAAGAACAACCTGATGACTTGGAAACCCTGTGGCTTAAATTCAAGGACATCATAAAGACAGCTGCTGCAGAAGCATGTGGTGAAGTCCGACTTGGGAACAAGAGAAAGAGGACACCTTGGTGGACAGAGGAAGTCAAAGAGAAAATAAGAGAGAAGAAAATGGCATGGAAACAATACTTAGGAGCTAAAAACACAGCATGACAAATAGAGAAATATAGAGAATATGTGATACTCAGAACAGAAGCAAAGAACAAGGTGCTAGCAGCAAAACATAAGTCCTGGGAAGAATTTGGAGAAAAGCTAGAAAAAGATGAGCAAGAAAACCAGAAATTGTTCTATAAGACCCTAAAGAACACGAGGAAGGAAAAACAATGCCCTCTCAAATTTATAAAGGACAAGCAAGGCAAATTGCTTACTGCCCCGAAGAATATTTCTCAGAACTCCTTGATGGTGAGCAAGGTCAAGCATCAAAAATGATAACCACTAGCACAGAAGAGGAAACCAATGGTGATGAAGATGACATAAAGATGGAAGAACTGAAGGCAGCACTGGATAAAATCAAGATGGGCAAAGCAGCAGGCCATGATGGTATAACACCAGAAATGGTTAAGTACATGGGAGCATCAGGTGACCTATTACTCTTAAGAGTCCTACAGGCAGCGTGGTGCAACAAGACCATACCAAAGAATTGGGAGATTGCTGTCGTGAAACATTCTAAATCCACATATATAAATTAAAAGGTAAAAGTAAAGCCTAACACATAAATTCAATAAAAGGAAAGAGAAATTGTTAAAGACCCGTGCTTTCCAATAGCGTACGCCTGTGTTAATAGAACGTCATGCTAGTTGAACAATAAAAACCCGTTTTATGCTTCGTCTGCATATTCTCACGCTTTCACGTAAATAGTAAAGCCTATAGCAGCATACACGCGTTTCCACAAAACAATAAAACGTGTACTGTATTTCTAAGAAAACCTTGAGATAGACACTGCGTAATGACCTAAATTAATACTTCCATTAATTTCATTTTATACACGGCGTGATGAAAAGACAGATGAACTTAGGATAGAGAGAGGGAGGGCTGAAAGCAGGAACGCATGCAACCCTAACACGCGTCTCGCGATATACAATTAATGCCACCCTCCCCGCGCGAAAGGCCAGAGGCACTAACTTTTTTTCAAATAGACCGTGATAAAAAAAACACTACAACTACGAGAGTTAGGTTTAAAAACCTGAAAAACGCTTATTAGGAAACATGACATTATACTGGTTTACGTTTGAAAGCCTGACAGTACAGCAGACACCCTAAAAGTTTGGAAGTGAGGAGGTGGTAACAGCACGACTATTCTAGAAGAAAATACATATTTTGAACGCCGCCACTTAGCTCCCTTAAAACTTATATATTTGGGTTCCTTAGGACTTGCTGACAAAGAATATGTTAAGTGTTACGCAAATAGTCTAGGAATTAACAAATTATTGCCAAAAGAAAATAGTGAGGGTGTCAGACAACACCAAATAATAATCGCACAGTGGCATGTTTTGAAACCACTATTTTACGGGAAATGGGCCACCATGTAAAATCCTATTTGATTGGATAGAAGTAAATGTAAGGCTAAACACGATTAGTCGGGCTACAAATACTAATTCTTTGTTGTTAGGGAAACGTGAGTAGGAGTACTTTTTTTGAAAAGCTGTGTAAACATGGCCCGATTGGTTAGACCCGCCAATATACTCAATTAAAAGCGTCAGTTCAGTGCCACATGTTAAAATAAACTTATTAAGAAACAGTGCGTTGAGAGCCAGATCATATTTTTCTAAATAAAAGTCTGGGACAGAGGCAGATCGGAATTTGTGCCATTATTCATCGCCAGTCAACGTATCTGTGTATTATTTCCATGAATTGTGGTAAGCTTGATATGATCGATATCTTTTTAATGAAAGTCGGCGTCTGTGGCCTAATGGATATGAACGCAGTTTCTTGATATATTCGATACCAGGTTTTGCTGCTGCAGGCGGTTTGGTAGCAGATCGCTTTGTGTGGATTTTTAACAATGGTATAAGCGCCGTACCATTCAGAAAGCAATGGCAAACTACTGAATGAAAAAAAATTGCCTAGAAAAATCACAAACAGCCAATAAAAGCTGGGGTTGATTGCCACGTCCTGTAAAGGATAAGCAACTAACTTTTAATGAAAATTGAATGTAAATTGATAATTTATGTCTGTATATGTGCGTGGTTCAGTAGCGAACATGAGGCAAGGCCTAGATAGTGCTCCAACCTGAACAGAACGTGTCGGAGAAAAGAAAACTGCATGGAATTGCCAAATAGTACACTGACACCTATCTTATTGACTAGAAGGAAATAATGCTGGAATTGCAGAGGCGTAGTAACCATTAGGGAGGAGTATACTGGTGTAAATTGTTTCAGATGAAGCTAGCAGTTGGTCTACCGCTCTGAACTCAGTGTTTGTTATGTATTGCGTTCAGTGTGGAAATAGATTATAAATTAGTTATGAAGTAGGAGGTACAACCTTCTTGTTTCAGGGACTGTGGTCCTAGTTATTGAAGCAGCACCTGGTCTGAGTTTTGCTGAATCCAGAGGCTGACAGCATACTCCTTGGTCCAGATAGCGACCAGTGAGGTGTCTCCAGAACACAGGAAGCAATCGAGCAGAGGAGTCTTTTCCTGCCGCCATCACGAAAGATAAGCTTCTGTGGCCAGAGTAGCTCAACATTATGTGCCCCCTCAAAAATTGACATTTTATCAAACACAGAGGGACAATTAATTGGTTCAACTGACAGGAACTGTGAACCTTTCCCAATACTATTTCCCCGATAATCAACCACTTGAAGTCATGATGAAAAACAACAACCAAGCTTGAACAAAACCAGTATTACCTCATATTACTACTGCACAAATTACACACATAGAATAATAATAATAAACTATGTCAATACAAAGTTCATATATATAAACTGTGTACATAATACTTGTAATTACATTTGATCGTGATTCCTGGTTCACTGTGTAGTTGAATCAGGATACCCATTAGTGAAAGAATTAATACATATATTTTTAAACTTAAACACTTGACTCATTTAAGATAGTCTTATAGAGTGTTATATGTGTGTGAGTGTCACAGTGTTGTAAAGTGTTGTGGAATAAATTAAATTGTTTATCTGTCTGTTGTTGTTGTGACTTACACTTCCTCATTTTTATAACCCTAGACATTTAACGTAGTCATCACAATATTCCAGAATAATTCTGACTGAGGTATAAATGTGGTAGCAAGTAAGGTCATCTGTAAAACACTACACTTATTAGATACAGATACCTTCACAGCTGATCTCAGTCAGTACACTAAGTCCCCTATAAATATTTATATCATCCCTCTTTACCACAATTGCCATCATAACACCAATTTTCAAAAAGGGTGACAATCGACAATGTAGAAACTATGGCATATCCCTTTTCAGTGTCACTGGTAAAATTGACTCTAGAACCCTAGAGCAGAGACTCCGACGCCTAGCCGAACCACAATTGGATGTGGTCCAGTGCGGATTCCGAGCAAACCGAAGTACTCAAGACCTAATCTTCACACTCAGACAGCTGAGTGAAAAGGCCCTTGAGTATAAGAGTGAGATCCATCTTTGTTTCATAGATCTGGAAAAGGCGTTTGACAGGGTCCCCTGGATCAAACTTTGGGACTGTTTGGCAAGGAAGAACATTCCAGCACCTCTGATTCATGCTATACAGAGCTTCTACAAGTCTTGCAAAAATTATGTGAGGACAGCAAAACCATAAGTCAGAAGAGTTCAGGACCACCACTGGTGTAAGACAAAGTGATATCCTGTCACCTTATCTTTTCATACTCCTTATGGACGATGTTATCAAGGCATGTAAGGAGAGAACAAGAAAGTATTCAGTGGGGTACTGGAAGATGAGACAGGTCTGTATTTCAGAGCTGGCATTTGCTGATGATGTTGCCCTGATTGCTAAATCAGAGGCACATCTCCAATTCAACCTGCAAGTCTGGAAGGAAGAGCTGGAGAAGAGAGGGATGGTCACAAGCAGCTCTAAAACAAAATCTATGGTGATATCACGAGAAGAAAGAAGACACCAGAGTAAGCTGGGAGAACAGGTCCTGGAGCAGGTCGACCACTTTAAATATCTCGGTGCTATTATAGACCGAAAGGGAGGCATCAAAGAAGAGTTGGCCACTTGAAAAGCAACAGCTGGGAGACTTTTTCAGGCCGTAAATCGATGATTCCTCAGCAAGAGAGAGGTTGGTAAGAAAACGAAGATGGCTGTATACCGCTTCACCTGTGTCCCAGTCCTGACATATGGATGCGAGTCATGGGCAATGACTACAACCCACAAAAGCCAGATCCAAACCTCAGAAATGAGGTATCTGAGGAAGGTGGTTGAAGTAACAAGAAGAGACATGGTCCCCAACCAGACAATACGCCAAGGCCTAAAATCTCACCCCCTGCAGACCCAAGTAGAACAGTCCCAACTAAGATGGTTTGGCCATGTCTGCAGAATGGGAGAAGATCGGCTACCACGACAAGCATGGCAAACTAAGAGCCAGGGATCCAGACCACCAGGACGACCCAGAGTCCGCTGGGAGGACAACATTAGACAATCTTTGAAGGACCGAGGACTAGAATGGAACCAGGCCAGGAGGAAGACAGCCGATAGGATAGTCTGGCGCTCTCTCTTCCAAACCTCTACACCTCACGGTAGAAGGGGAACGACTAAGTAAGTAAATGAAAAACAAAGAAAATATATAATATAGAGCAAGCGAAAAACGTATATTTAAGAAATGAAATCTATGAAGACATAACAAAATAGTTTGTACTTTGAACTCCATAACAAGCCAGTTTGCATTGTTCTGTTAAGAATTTAATTAAAAACACGTTTTTTTCAATACGTTTCGCGCCCACCCCCTCCCTCCTTTTTTTAAGGACGGTACCCGATGAGAGCGCGCAGCTTAAGATCCGGCCCTGTCTGTTAGTAAATATGCATTTGTGTACCGGACTGTATGTCCCCAATTAACATGATCATTTTGATATTTGTTTCACGATGTAAGATACATACATACTAAGACTCATATCACGATTTAAGGTACAATCATTCTGAGATTGATATCACTATGTAAGGTACGATCATTCTGAGATTGATATCACGATGTAAGGTACAATAATTCTGAGATTGATATCACTTTGTAAGGTACAAACATCCTGAGATTGATATCACGGTGTAAGGTACAATCATTCTGAGATTTATATCATGATGTAAGGTATACCGATTCTGATACTTATGTCCCGGTGTAAGTAACAACCTTGTAAGTTTTAGCTCTAATGTTTATTGTATGTATTTTCTGTTCTTTGAAATATAGCTCTACATCCCAGATAGTCCTGTGAAATGTGCGACACACGGATTGGAGCTCTGGTACGAATTTGAGATACCACCGCCTCAAATCTTCTACGCTAAAGTGAACTTGGCGTCCGAGAGCAGCCTAAGTAATTTGTTCAGAACTACACTGACCCAGTTTGCTAAGACAGGAAGTCCATTAAATCCTTCAGGGTCACCCCAGTCATGGCCTCGCTATGAACCAAGAGAAGAATACTTTCTCAGAATCTCCATGACTCCAAAGGTGGATCAGCACGTGTATGGTAAACGCACGGCATTGTGGACAGAATTCTTGTTAAAGGAAGAAAACAGTCGTTCAGGTGAAAGCAAAGGACGGTGGAGGCTTTAAAGAGATTTAGGCCTTTGCTGTATCGTACTTTGCCGATTATTCCCTGTCTAACTTAACGTCGCATTTTTTACTGCTTTATTCCGTCTCTATTTTTGGCAAACTTTGAGGTCATAAATCGACGTCATATAGTTTAATCTATCACCCTATACAATATCTTACAGTTAACAGTTTGGGTCAGGGTGAAGAAAGAAATTCATTGTAATGCAATACCTCTTTCATTTTCAACTAATGCCCTTAAAAAGGTTCCAAAGGCTGTCATAGCCGGGTGTTGTAGTGGGGTTAAGCTCCCTCTGCAGATAAATGCTTCTGTAGCACGCTCTACAGCCATCTTTGCCCATCTCACAACGAATGTTGGGGGAAACTCCAAACTCATAATAATGACCAACGCTGTGATATATAATGTCTTGGTCACCAGCATGCCTCTATATGGAAGCGAGACATGGACAATCTATGCTAAGCAAGAAAGAAGTCTCAATGCTTACCATCTACGGTGTCTACGCCACATCCTCGGTATTTCGTTGAAGGACAAAGTGACAAATTTCGAGGTGATGTCACATGCTGGTCTTCAGAGCATGTATTCACTGCTTAGACGGCGCAGACTACGTTGGATTGGCCATGTCCGGTCATACGGAAGAAGGTCGCATCCCAAACGATATGTTCTATGGGCAACTGGCTGGTGGCAAAAGAACAGTCGGTCAATAAAAGTTGAGATTCAAAGATGTGTGTAAGAGAGACATTAAGGCAATGTACATAAACCCAGCAACCTGGGAGGATGAAGCTGCCGATCGCACCACGTTGCGACGTTCCCTACGGTGTCACATCAAAATGAGCGAAAAGAAGCTCTCACAACAAGCAGAAGAGAAATGTACACGCCCAAAAGAACAACCAGGAAAATAAAACAGCCGAGGGGCGCATTCACATAGTCAGTTATGACTGAAGGGCGCTACAACCCCTAAAAACTTTGAATATATTTTTATTTCAAAACAAGCTGTATGGAATAAAGCAGTGTTGAGGAGACGTACAATCTATTGCTCTGTAACTTATTCACCCTTAACTCTATCTATCCCACGAAATGTTTAAGGTTTACCCATTCAACAAAATGAATACCAGTTCTTGTCCATAGGTGATGTTATTAAATCAGATGTGAACATGTAAGTTCATGAGAAAATATAGTATAATTATGCAATGACAATTGTCAATTCGATTAAGCTCAATCTCCAATTCAAATGTCAAGTCATTCCTGTAGTATGGCTCATAAACAACAACCAATAAGTTATAGACTTTCATAAATGGTTGCTTGTGTAGAATATAAGGATTGAAGTAGTATAACAAGATTACTCATGTGGAAATGGTGACAAGAACCAGACAAGTACCAGTGTAAAAACAAATGAGAAACAGACGCTGCAGATGGATCGGACACACCTTGAGGAAACTTATTGATAGTATTACAAGGCAGTCCTTATTCAGGAGACCCCAGGATACGAGTCATAGAGGGAAACCAAGGAACACATAAAGAAGAGAACTGGATACAGGCATGACCAGCAAGATGATGACATAGAAAGACCTTGAGTTGATGGCACGAGACAGGAAGACTTGGAATACGTTTATTGAAGACATATACGCCTTGGGAGCTAAAAGCTGATGTCAGGAAAAGTAAACCCGATGAATATCAAAATGAATTGTGGTGAATTTTATATCATCATCATTAGCGTTACCCGTAAGTTCCCAACGGAGCATGGTCTTTCACCAAATGTATTCCCGGTCCCGTGGCGTACCATCACCTAAAGGCCTTACCATATCTTCCTTGTCATTTATCGGCTACCCTATCATGTATAAAATGTAAGCCATACAGAGTTAAAAAATAATTAAAAAATAGGCAACGAAAATTGTTTTGTTTTATACCATTTAAAGAGCAGATATGAGGAAATCCAATTACAACCAAATGGGCGTGTCATGCGGTCATATAGAGATTAATGCGCTATACCTTTGCGCACCAACAATTCTCATGGGATTTGATAGAGTTAAGGTAAGATATATAATAGTATACTGGTAGAGTATTTTTTTATTATTTAAAATTTTCATTAATAAATTCTAGAAATTACTGTTTTGTTTCTTATCATATTCACGAGCTGATAATAAAATAAATTGCTTTCTACATCACGTATTTGTTGGAGTTTAATGAGAGGATGAGTAATGTATGCTGAAAAGTTTATTTGTAGCTAGTAAACTGAAGTACACTCAATCCCTGATGTGCGCGAGGGTTCAGTTCTTTAGAAACCTTGCATGCGTGGAATTCGCGTGAATGAAGTTTAAAAAGCTATAGGAAATTATGGGTTAGGTTCCAAGCCCGGGTAGAGCGTCATTTATTCACGTTTTTTTATGTATTAATATGAATGTAAATAAGCAACAACAAAAAAAAAACAAAAAAAAAAGATCCAAACTTCAGAAATGAGGTATCTGAGGAAGATGGTTGAAGTAACAATACGAGACATGGTACGCAACCAGACGATACGTCATGGCCTTAAATCCCACCCCCTGCAGACCCAAGTAGAACAGTCCCAACTAAGATGGTTTGGCCATGTCTGCAGAATGGGAGAAGATCGGCTACCACGACAAGCATGGGAAACAAAGAGCCAGGGATCCAGACCCCCAGGACGACCCAGAGTCTGCTGGGAGGACAACATTAGACAATCTTTGAAGGACCGAGGACTAGAATGGAACCAGGCCAGGAGGAAGACAGCCGATAGGATGATCTGGCGCTCTCTCTTCCAAACCTCTACACCTCACGGTAGAAGGGGAACGACTAAGTAAGTAAGTAAGTAAGTAAATAAGCAATGTAATGCAAATAAATAGAGACTAAAACACGTTTTTACAATAATTAAGTTTAATCTGGTTATTACTGCACTTGTGTGATATATACAAGTATGAAAAGTGTGGTATGAACATTATAGACCTAATCAGAGGCAGATTCTGTATCAGAATCTATCGCAAAAGGGCGTGTTGTTCCTGAAGGGCCTGGCTGATTGTCTGGGGCGTCTATCGAAGAGGCTAAAAATTGAGATTCTGAACTATTACGAAAATTGTTGGACCGGCTCAGAAACTCTGATATCATTGGTTGTGGTGCTTTTCTACAGGCTTTTCTTTAACTCGCAACATATGTCACCCTGTTGTCACTTTCAAATCTTGCAATCGATTTTTCAATCACTTCCAGATGAGCAATAGCTCTGAAAATTGGCATAGTTGTGTATTCCTAAGAACAATGCAATAATCAGTCGTAAAAATAATAACATTAATAAAAGTGAAATTAATATTAATTAATTTTTTTTTTTATAAAAAAAATCACTAAAATGGGCTTTTTGTCAATTTGGTGTTACATTTTTACTGCAAGCTATAAACTCCTTGAAAAATTATTTTTGGGTTTTTAGTGCATTAAAAGCCTGTGTTTAAAATATTTCTTTTTAAATTTTTTATTCCGCTTGTCATACCAAAAATGTGTTAGATTAATGACATTTTTTTCGAGGAAAATATACAATAACGTCCATAGTACGTACGCTACATTGTGTTTTATAAGAATTTTAAATCAGCACACTCATTTCATTGAATTACCATATTTTTTATTTTATTTTTGGAAAACTATTCAAATCCAGTTTTGTATGTGATTACCGATAGCAATGCTCAATTCGCGTACAACTGAATTTAGTTCGCGTACAAAAAATGTGGATGTAAAGATAGCTCGCGCATATTCACATTTGCGCGAATCTAACTAGCGCAAATGGGGGGTTAAGTGAATATTATAAGTGTTCTGTAACGAAGTAAATTACACTGACAAACAACATTTTTCTTTCTTATATAAGAATAAGTGTTCTTAGGTCAGTTTCTTGCGCTGATTTCAAATCTGAAATCCGTTTATCTCTATCACGTCGGGTTCTTAAGATATTTGTGAATAAATATATTTTTGGGAAATCGTTATTTGCTCCGTTTCATTTTTACTATATAACTTATTAAAAATTAATAAAATGCAAAATAATTCTACTTTTTTATACCGCTAAAAGATGCATGACATATGTTACAATATTTTTCAAATAGTTACTGTATTTTGAAATAATTCTGAGCGAAATATGGCTTCTAGAAGTTGTAGAAATTCGGCTGATCTGTTCTGTTACGTGTGTGGATATTTTACGATCGTGTTCACCAGAAAAAAAACTTTACACCATTACTAAAGAAAGCATATGAACTTTATTTCGATTCGAAAGTTGATGATGCAAATAAATCTTAGAAGCCAAATGCTGTTTGTTTGACTTGTGCAAATACATTGGCAGGTTGGTTACGAAAATCGCCAAAGCATAAGTCGATGCCTTTTAGAGTGCCAGTAATATGGCGTAAACCGACAAATCACGCTACTGATTGTTACTTCTGCTTGACAAATATCCATGGTTTCACTTTTAAAACTAGAAAGTCTGTGGTTTATCCAAATATTGAATCGGTTTCGAAACCAGTGCCTCATGATCCAATCACGTGTCCGATCCCAGTTCCACCAGAACAATATCCTTTGGACGTGAATGAACCATCAGAAAGTGATAGTTTACCTGCTTTAGAAACTAATTCTGACTCGGATTATATACCGGTGAATGATGGTGTTCACTTAATTAACCATTCAGAATTTTCAGATCTAATACGTGATATCGCTCTTACCAAAGGACAAGCGGAATTACTCGGTTCGCGACTCAAAGAATGGAATCTTTTAGCGCCCAATACTCCGATATCTAAATTTCGTCATAGACACAGAGAACTTGTTCAATACTTTGAGATGGATGATGACATTGCTATTGCAAAAATGTAAACGGTCTAATGGTGCACCTCGGTCATGAGCACATAGTCAACGAATGGCGACTTTTCATCGACTCTTCCAAGACTAGTCTAAAAGCCGTGTTATTGCATAACGGACATTTATTTTCATCAATTCCAGTCACCTACTCTGTTCATATGAAAGAAACTTATGACAATATGGCTATACTTTTGGCAAAAATAAAGTACAATGACTACCAATGGCGGATTTGTGGAGACCTAAAGGTCATTGCAATTCTCACGGGCATGCAGACTGGGTATACTAAATTTTGTTGCTTCCTATGTGAATGGGACAGCCGCAACAGACAGGAACATTATGCAAGAAAAGGTGTGGCCTATCAGGGATCGTATGCAGCTCGGGCATAAAAATGTAATACACGAGCCATTAGTTAACAAAGACAGCATCATTTTACCACCGTTACATATAAAGTTGGGGCTCATGAAGAATTTCGTAAAAGCGTTATATAAAACGAGCAAAGCTTTCACTTATCTTCGAGAAAAGTTTCCGCAAGTTAGCGGTGCAAAGATAAAGGAAGGTATCTTTGTAGGACCTCAGATTAGGAACGTTATTGCAGACAAACAATTCGAGAACTTGTTACATGGTAGTGAACTTCGGCGCATGGATGGCATTCAAATCGATTGTCGATAACTTTCTGGGAAATCACAAATCTGTCGATTATGTGCATATTGTTAAGCAGTGCATAGATGCATACAGAATTATGGGCTGTAACATGTCCCTCAAAATCCATTTGCTCGATTCGCATCTTGACTTTTTCCCTGACAACCTTGGCGAAGTCAGCGATGAACATGGAGAACGATTCCATCAAGATATCGCCGTAATGGAGTCACGTTATCAAGGACGGTGGAGTGTGACCATGCTTGCCGATTATTGTTGGATGCTTCATCGCGATGTACCACATGCCATTCACCGACGAAAGTCGACTGCAAAGAAATTCAAGCCTACATAACTGTTATACTTCTTGTACAAATGATGTTGTAATACTGTATGCGTTGTTAAAAAACTTCAATTGCGTATTTCTAGAGATCCCGACCTGATAGAGAAAAACGGTTTGCAGATTTAAAAACAGCGCATTAAAATTGACCAGAAAAACATAGAAATGTTAGAGAAAGAAAAAAAAATTTTTTTTTTGTTAGCCAGTGTTATTATCATATTGATAATAATGTTGCTGTTATTGTAGACTTTCTGGGATGTTGTCTATCCATCTGTTTCAGGGCACAGAGAAGACCAAAGAGGAAGATGGATAGACAAAATCAAAGAAATCCTACAACAACACTTGCTCCCAACAGCCAATGCGACAAAACATGGCTAAAGTACGCTACCGTCAGCTTCCACTACGCTTCACGGCATCAGTCTAACGAAAACGTAAAGGTACAAATAATCAGGGGCGTACTTGTAGTACTTAACACCCGGGGCAAATACATCTTTTGGCATGCCCATAAAAAACGCAGAAAAATACATTATACTTGCAAGAAGATGTTTAAACAGTATATAACTAACACATAGTGTATATACATGACCACACACACGCTAACCGAAAAAGCGCTAAGTGAAATCAATTTCTCAGATGAATTAATAGATAACAAATTAATTCGTTCCCAAGGTCCTTCTTCTTTGTTCACACTTAGACGCTAACCAGGGTTGCCAATTTGGCTTTTTTGACGCCAAATTCCACAAATCTGGCTTTTTTTTTGGCTTTACTTTTTAGCTTTTTTGGTGACGGTGTTTGGCTTTTTTAAACAGTTTTCACAGTTTTCATCTGGCAACTCTGACACCAACTTTAATATGTTAAAAAAAAGCAGTGGTCAGCCTGAGGCTGTTGATATCTACGCAGAGCTTTTTCGGGAATGGTGCTGGTGATGGCCGTATGCTCTATCTCTGTTCCTCATGTGTTAGGCAGGAGCAAGTGGGAAGTAGAGCATGCAGGCTACAATAAAAATGATGCGTATTACCAACTCAGGAGAAGTGAACAAGTGGTGATCTTCAGACTTTGCACAGATCACAGCTGATTTTTTGGGATACCATCTATTCAACAAGTTAAAGATGTAGAAAGCATGGCTACTAGGTCAAAAAGGGGCAGAAGATACTGGAGAAGACTTGAACAAAAAAGAAATCGGGCCTGTTTGCTTTCCCGCTTTTTACTCTTCAAGGAGCACCTTGTAGCCATTATGATCGTTCTATGCTACGGACTACTATAGAACTGCATTTAATTTTGAGGCGATGCTTCATTATGCTTTCAGTTGCAATGCTTCTTGGCCATATCACGAACCTGAATGAACTTGAAAGTCATATTCCTGCCTCCTAGAATTTTGCGCAACGCGTAAGATCAAATCAAATTCTTTTAGTGTATAATGGGCATATGGTATAAACTAAAACATCCTTATATCGAAAAAGCGCTAATCAAACAGCGTAAGACCGAGGGATTGCTGTATATATATATATATATATATATATATATATATATATATATATATATATATATATATATATATATATATATATATACATATATATATATACATATTAAGTCATGTTTTCGAGTGGGAGTTAAGTGTTTGGGATTCTTACGTACGGGTCTGATTTATTATAGACACGCTAGTAAGCACGTTTAAAGTTATGAGATGATTTTTTATTTGGGTGCTTGAACATAGCTCAACTGAGTATGTGTTAGTTTTTTAAACATAAAGAAAGTGTTCAAATGTTCTTAGTAGTAGTTTGGGGAGAGATACGGGTGAGCTGGGCTCACATGTCAAGCTGTGAGTTCGCACTTGAGTGAAGATGTACTGAGTTGTTTTGAGAAACTATAATCTCGGTTATTAGGTATCTAGCAGAGCCCTCGAGACGGTTTTTATAGTCTCGCTAGTGTGTCCAGAGTGTTTTTGGATGACAGAGATTTGATATGATTCATATTCCTATGGAGGATATTTGCTAATGCAATGTACAATGAGTTGCGGTTTATGCAACCCTTTTTCTGATGGATTTTTCCTGTTATTACCATGTATGATGAGTTGCTGTGTATGTAACCAATTTCTGACGGATTATATATATATATATATATATATATATATATATATATATATATATATATATATATATATATATATATATATATATATATATATATATAATTACCATTTATGATGAGTTGCTGGTGATGCACTCAACTTTCTGACGGATTGTATGCTAAGTGTGGTGAAATGGGTTCATTTTCGATACAAGACAACAGGAGGCTGAGACGCTTGGGAGTCATGACCCAAGTGGGTCCGCCCCCCTTAGAGTGTAAAGGAGTATATCGGGCCGAAACACTTGTCGGATGGGGGGAGTTCTTCTGATGATCAGATTACTTCCTGTTGTATCGCTCTGTAAAGAGTTTCATATCATCTGTCGATTTATGATGAGTTGCTGGTGTTGCACTTAATTTATCTATGGATTCACTTACTATGATACCGTGTGATTTGCTGTGATCTGTTATCCATGATGTCAACGTTACTGTCGTAAATAAACTGTATATAAGTTGAAAACTAGTTGGTCTATTTCCTGACCCAACGTTACTGTTGTGTGGGTTTACATAAGATATTGACAAACCTTAAGAACTCACGACATTCGCCCATTATATTTACACACCTGTCGGCCACTAACAGTAAGTCCGACATTACTGACATCGACCTTGTCAGTGGTACTACACCACAACACCCACCACAAACAATCAACAATAACAGAAACCACGAACAGAACAGCTTGTAACGAATGTCATCCGCAACAGATGTGGTCGCCAGTATGGGGAGCGATACCAAGAACAGACGTTTAACAGCATTCCTCAGAACATCAACTAACAGAATTTTTTGTGATGTACAAGTCAAGTTATACAGTGTTGCCAGTGCGAGTTTTCGTGTACAAGTATTTCAACTAGACATCAATCAGTACGTTTCAAGGACTTTTTTGAGATAAGTGGTTTTTTAGGTATGTTTCTTGATTAATTTGTTTGTGATTGTCATTCTCAATCTTACTATCATTTATTTCTATACACATTTTTAGTTTATACACTGTGCTGTTGCTTGTCTTGTCCGTCCTCTCGCAGTGTCATTGCATTCTTTGCAGTATTTTTTCTTTAGTTCTGCTGTCTTGTTTATTTGATTCTGCGAACGTTATCATTTGTCTTGGGTATTTCGTCTTGGTTTTTTGTCATTTTCCGTACCTTGATCATGTATTTCTTGTCTTAATGTTATACACGTAATGATTGATTTATAATTATATGCTATATTTGTATACAAGTTCTATTAACAAGGACTTGCCACCCACTATGTAGGGATAAAGTTAATTTCTTACAAAATATCCTACATAAGTTAACTACTTATAAAATTAGGCATAATGTCTAGTTTGGACTATTTCATCAAGCAAGGGAAGGCGCTTGGTATGGAGCCTGAAGAATTGAAACAATTTGCACTTGTTGAGTATGCAAAAGTACAGGAAGCTAAAAAATATAAACTTCAAATGGAAGCTGAAGATGAAAAACCTCAAAAGGAAGCTGAAGATAAAAAACTTTAAATAGAAGAAAAAACACTTCAAATGGAAGCCACTGAGGACAACAACCGTAGACTTCACGAGCAAAAGTTGTTCTCTATGGAACTTAAAAAAATGAAGGTAATGAATGAAAGTAATACACACAATGCTACGGACACTCAAACAACTTCACATAGGACCAATTCTAATTTCTATAAGATTAGATTGCCTCCTTTTAGACCTATCTTCGATGACGTCTTATTCTATCTGAATATGTTTGAACTCACATGTGAGTCTCACAAAATAGATAAGTCGGAATAATGTTCACGACTTATGGAACTACTTTCAGGTGAAGCTATGACAGCTGTAAGTATGTTGGAAGGACCTGACAAGAATAACTACGATATTGTCGGAGCTGTATTATTTAAAAAATATCAAATTGATGAAGATGGCTATCGTCTCCGCTTTAAATCTCTGTTGCCGGAGACTGGAAAAGATTTTTCTGAATTTATAGCAAATATTCGTCTTACGTTCTCACGTTGGGTTGAGCTCTCTAAAATTGAGCACACAAATGAAGCCCTCGTGGACTTATTGCTTCGTGACAAAGTCATGTCGTCAGTTAACAGTTCTTTTCTTTCCTTTCTACATGAGCGAAAGTCTAAAAACTTGAATGACACGGAACAATATTGTCGCCAATACGTAACTGCACACCCAAATGTAATTGTTGGCCACTCTCAAGTCAGAGAAGGTTTACCCGTGGCTTCGGCAATACCATATGGTTCTAATTTTCGCCGTAGATCACAAAGTGTTTATCGCAATTTTGGTAAGGAAGATTATCGTGATTTTAGACAGTACCAAGGGAGTCCATCACGTAGTAATTTTCCTTCTCCAAGAAACTGGAGACAATTTAATGGAGCTCAACATTTTGGTTCCAACAATGCCGGAAATTATGGAAGGGATAACTACACTAGGGATTATCAACCTTACTGTAATTTTTCTCGAAGGCAACACAATTCATTTAATAGATATTTTGATCCAAGAGGAAATGGTAATCGCAACAATTCTCACTGGGGTTCAAATCAGAACAATGGTCCCAATAGATATAATAGTTATGATCGATCTCGAGATAGTGGTAGATCTCCAAATGATAGATCGCATCGCCATGCTAACTCTGCTCAACAGGAGCCTTAGGTTATTGTTAATCAGGATAACAATAATAATAATGTTTCTAATGCTACGGTTTGTTCTGCTTTCGGGACCCAAAGATGCAGCAATAGAGAATGCAGTCAGCGACCCATAGCTTGACTGCTTGCATCAGAGTCAGAGAACCAGAGCTGATTAAGACCCTACTCCACCTCCACGTGGTGGTCCTGGAAACAGTCTGCATCACTGCAGTCTGGCTGAGAGAGTAGAGATCGCAGAGGGAAGGCAAACCCGGTCCCAAAAACTGCTGTGCTGAAGTCGGATGTGTCGACCGAAAGGTGCAGATATCACAGCTCCGGCGTAAACAGACACAACGCAACCAACGTCCTTTTCAGGACGAACGAGGAAGAAGAAGAAGAAGTTCTGCTTTCGATTTCAATCGAGCATCTCAGTGCCTTGAGTGCACAACTTTATTCCATCTTACAGCGGTGACTACCTTGAGTTGTGGTCATCCTCTTCCGACTCTTCCTGCCTTGTCTGCACGTGATGGAACAGGGTCTCTTACCCTACACAAGGGATTTGTAAATAGTAATCCCGTCTCAGTACTCTTTGATTCGGGATGCACGACTGTTGGGATTAAGCAGTCTTTGATACACCCTTCCTGTGCCACTGGGAATGTGGTGAAATGTGTGACATTCGGAGGTACAGATGAGACTTTTCCGACTGCCATCGTCCACATTGCCACTCCCTTTTTTACGGGACATATTCACGCATGCATGCTCCCACTTCTGCTCGCAGACCTTATCGTCGGACGTATACATGGAGTTAAGGATTGTACTCCACAACAGATTGCTACCTGGGAACAGCAACATAATCATGCTGCCTATGCTGTTACGACTAGAGCACAAGCTCAAAATCTTTTGCAGGTCCCACCTGCTAAAACTATGGAGGAACATGATCATGATGTTCACTCTGTTATGTCACGGGAGTCTTTTATCGAACTCCAACAAGATGATACATCGTTACTTAAATTTGTTCTGCTAGTCAAACAGGATAACGCAAATTACGACACAAACCGTAAACATTGGTTTTTATTTAAAAATGGAGTGCTAGTTCGGATGGTACGTGATTCTAATTCATCCATACGATCACAAATTCTGGTACCGACTGACATGAGAGTTCGTATCGTACAACATGCCCACGACTCTCAGTGTGCAGGACATATGGGTTTTTCCCGCACTAAATCTAGGGTGCTTTCTGCCTTCTTTTGGCCGGGCGTAAATAGGGATGTGACTGTTTATTGTCGCTCCTGTACGATATGTCAGGAGGTTAAGTCACGAGGTCCACGCCATGCAGCTCCCATCCAGGCTGCAGACTTTCCTATCCGTCATTTTGAAAAAATGCCAATTGAAATTATCGGCCCTTTGTCTGTCATGTCTCCTAGGGGACACCGATACATTCTTACATTATTGACATGTGTACTCGTTGGCCAGAGGCTATACCTCTTAAGAGCATTTCTTCTGCTGATGTAGCAGATGCTCTCTGGTTAATTTTTTCTCGCTTGTGTTTTCCCAAGAAAATTTTGTCTGATCATGGTACACAATTTGTATCCGACTCTAATGACTAAAGTAATGGCCATGCTCCACATTGACAGGTCTCTAAGTAGTGTGTTTCACGGAATGTCAAATGGTTTAGTTGAGCGTCAAAACAGAACGCTTAAGCAGTTACTGGGGAAGATAACTGGTGACTATCCTCAGGATTGGGACAGGGTTTTACCCGCTGCGCTTTTCGCATATCGGGATTTGTCCAAATGAGCATACGAGATTTTCACCATTCGAGCTCGTTTTCGGTGTACAACCTCGTGGTCCCATGTCGTTACTTCACGACCTACTTACTGCCGATGACATTAATGATGATACTCAGTCTTTTTATGAATATGTCATCACTCTAAGACAGAAAATTATTAATGCATGTAGGTTGGCTACCTCAGCATCTGAGTCTGCCGAAGAGAAGGCAAGGCTCTTTACGAATAGATACAGACGTCTACGACAACTCTCTCCTGGTGAAGAGGCATATGTTTTACTTCCTCGTAAGAACAATCGCCTTCTTATTGCCTGGAAAGGCCCTTTTACAATTGTCTCGAGAATCTCTGACGTCGACTATGTTGTCGACATTGACGGGAAACATAAAACCTATCACATCAACATGTTGAAGGAATTTCACACCCGTCCAGACTATCTTCAGTCTGTCTTTCAGGCGACAGACGACCCTCCTGCCCGTCATAATCATTATGCCTCTTTGTCGGTTATTCAAGAGGAAGAATCTACTTTCTCTGACGTGCATTTTCCTCTTCCTGTTGTCCCGTTACATTCAACGGAATCCTGGAAAACTGTAACTATTTTTCCCGAAATCCCTACAGAAAGAAACAGCAAGTCTCCTCTTTTTTACAGTCTTTTCAAGATGTCCTTACTCACATCCCTGGTCTGACATCGGTCATTACACACGACATTATACTTACTGATTACAATCCTATTAAGAATTCGGCCTTATCCAATTCCGCTGCATTTTCAAACTCAAGTGGAAAAAGAATTGGATGAAATGCTACGGTTAAATATAATCGAACCATCTACTTCGGCATACTCCTCCTCTATAGTTATTGTCAGGAAAAAGGACAATAACATACGTCTTTGTGTTGATTATCGCAAATTAAATCAAGTGTCTAAATTTGATGCGGAACCAATGCCTTTGTTAGAGGATTTGCTCATCAAACTTTTTAACTCAATTTTCTTCACAAAACTCGACTTATCTAAGGGATATTGACAAGTTCCACTTACTGAACGCGCCAAACCTCTTACAGCCTTTTCTATACCTCGAGGTTTGTTCCAATGGAACTTCATGCCTTTTGGTCTTGCCAACGCTCCAGCTACTTTTGTACGCATGATGCGTCGTATTCTTTCTCATCGTTCTGATGTTATTGCGTATCTCGATGATATTTGCCTCTTTAGTAATTCTTGGGATGATCAATTTAGTGGTCTCTGTGCACTTTTGTCTATACTGCGGTCTCACAACTTGACGGCTAAACCGTCTAAAGCCCATGTTGGTTTCAGTGAGATCTCTTTTTTGGGCCACCGTGTTGGTCATGGTCTCTTGCACACTGAGGACCATAATACCTCGAAGATCCTCAATATCACTGCCCCTGAGACTAAAAAACAGGTCCGTAGTCTTCTAGGTCTAATTCAATTCTATGGACGGTTTATATCACACCTATCATCTATCACTGCACCTCTTTCTAGTCTATTAAAGAAAGGGTCGCCTAACATAGTACAGTGGTCCCCAAAGTGACAGACCACTCTAAATCAAATTAAATTCTTATTTTCATCTGCTCCTATCTTACGATTACCCAATGTAGATAGACCTTCTATTCTTCGCAGCGACGCCTCCTCCTTTGGGGATTGGGGCCTCATTGATGCAAGAGAATTCTGGAACTTTGCACCCGGTGATGTATGTTTCAAGAAAGTTGACTGCAGCAGAACGGAATTATTCTGTCCTAGACCGGGAGTTGTTAGCGATGGTCTGGGCGATTCTAAAACTTCAGAGGTTCCTTCTTGGCGCGCATTTTATAGTGGAGACTGACCAAAAATCCCTCATGGCTATACAGAACAAGGATTTGAAGAGCTCAAGATCCACTCGTTATGCCATTTATTTGCAGCCATTTCACTTTTCGATACGAGCAATTCGAGGTTCTAACAATGTGATGGCAAACATATTGTCTCGATGCCCACAGGATTCTTCTTAATTACCATCTTCTAGATTTTCCTTTTGATGTCGGTTTCATTTGTATATTCACGACTTTTCTTTACATCATTGTACGCTGCTATCTTTCTCGGACACTTTTATCGCCCTATATTATTGATAATTTCAATTCAGTCTGTGCTACTTTCACTGCTACCCTTTCTCGTTTATTGGAGGAAGGTTCGACTAACATCATACAGTGGTCTGAAGTTTGCACGGCCACATCCGGTAGGTTAAAGTTAAAGTTAACTTTTTTCTCTAATAATATCCTACCGTTACCAAACAGGAATTTTCATTTGATTATTCACATGAACGCCTTCTCGATGGGAATCGGAGCTGTTATACGTGTCTTCATACCATTGACGGAATTTGAGCGTCGATACTCTGCAATAGATATCAATATGTTGGACTTCACCATTCAAGCCATTCGGAATTCTGACTCCACAGTGGATGATTTTGTCTCAACACGCTCATAAGACTTTCCAAGGCCGCTGGAGCTTTGATATTGCACATAACTAATTGAGGACATTGTGCTCTTTGACTTTCATGTGACACGTTAGTAACATATTATTCATACACAACAGTGTGTTGATGAACAATGAACGAGTGACAATACCACTGACAATAGTATTTAAACTTAACGTATCATTACGATACATTTCGGTGGTGAACATTTTTCTGACATTGTTATTTATATGCATTTCCCAGCACTTAGTTGTGCAGCAGTAGTAACTGTTTATAAGCAGTATTAGTATCTAATTTCAGTAATAAGCTCATCATTAGTACTTAATAAGTTAATTAACTTGTTTCTCTTGCCTATTATGCTCTATTTAGATTGTAGCTTTTGTTTCTTGTTTTATATATGTATTGCTTGTTGTTCCATGCTTTTTTGCCATACTTGTATTTATTTACACACAATCCGTTGATTAATTTAAATTGTTACCATGTTGTATCATTGCTTTCTTTCACTACACACATTTCATTGCTTGTCATTCTTCATTTCATTTCATCTCCTCTTTTCACTTTCCACTTATTGGTTCATATTTTGTCTATGCTTGCATACTTCATCTTCGTTTGAATTTGATGTTTGATCCTCTTTGCATACTTCATCTTCATACTCCACACATACTTCCATCCCTCTATTGTTGGTTTATTGATATGACTTAACATATAGTATAATTCTCTGTGGTATATAATAGAATTTGATCGACCTCACATTTTTGTTCGATGTAATTTTCAAAAAAAATGATGATATCATTTTTTTGTCCCCGGGGGTCGGTGTAATCTGTTAAGTCATGTTTTTGAGTGGGAGTTAAGTGTTTGGGATTCTTACGTACGGGTCTGTTTTTTTTATAGACACGCTAGTAAGCACGTTTAAAGTTATGAGATGATTTTTATTTGGGTGCTTGAGCATAGCTCAACTGAGTATGTGTTAGTTTTTTAAACATAAAGAAAGTGTTCAAATGTTCTTAGTAGTAGTTTGGGGAGAGATACGGGTGAGCTGGGCTCACATGTCAAGCTGTGAGTTTGCGCTTGAGTGAAGATGTACTGAGTTGTTGTGAGAAACTATAATCTCGATTATTAGGTATCTGGCAGAGCTTCGAGACGGTTTTTATAGTCTCGCTAGTGTGTCCAGAGTGTTTTTGGATGACAGAGATTTGATATGATTCATATTCCTATGGAGGATATTTGCTAATGCAATGTACAATGAGTTGCGGTTTATGCAACCCTTTTTCTGATGGATTTTTCCTGTTATTACCATGTATGATGAGTTGCTGTGTATGTAACCAATTTCTGACGGACTATATATATATATATATATATATATATATATATATATATATATATATATATATATAATTACCATTTATGATGAGTTGCTGGTGATGCACTCAACTTTCTGACGGATTATATATTATTATCATTTATGATGAGTTGCTGGTGATGCACTCAACTTTCTGACGGATGGTATGCTATGTCGATTTATGATGAGTTGCTGATGTTGCACTCAATTTATCTATGGACTTACTCACTACGATGCCTTGTGATTTGCTGTGATCTGTTATCCATGATGTCAACGTTACTTTCGTAAATAAACTGTGTATAAGTTGAAAACTAGTTGGTCTATTTCCTGACCCATCGTTACTGTTGTGTGGGTTTACATCAGATACTGACAAACCTAAAGAACTCACGACATTCGCCCATTATATTTACACACCTGTCGGCCACTAACAGTAAACCCGACATTACTGACATCGACCTTGTCAGTGGTACTACACTACAAACACCCACCACAAACAATCAACAATAACAGAAACCACTAACAGAACAGCTTGTAACGAATGTCATCCGCAACAATATATATATAAATGAGACACGATCTGGAAGCTGACATATGTATTTCCGAGACAGGTATATACTAGAGTCATTGTGGTATTAAATAGAGGGAAACAGTACAGATACATGTTAAAGCAGAAGATACATGTTAGAGCAGAAGATACATGTTAGAGCAGAAGATACATGTTAGAGCAGAAGATACATGTTAAAGCAGAGGTCGGCAACCAGTCGTCCTGATCTGCCGGTACACCCCAGTGGATGATTTGGAAGATCTTCAAACGACTGCGGGGGATGGGGGAGGTGGGGGAAGTAAGACTTTTTAGTTTAAAAAAAACTATGTTAATTTCAGACTGAACATCTTCCGCTGGCGTTTAAAATCGCTGTGTATCCGGATTTAAATCTACTTTTTTTTCCGAACGAAAACACTCGAGCTGGCTACTAAAATATATTTATGAACTGCTTGAGATAGGAACGCTGAAATAACAGATGCCAGAAACACAGCAGAGAGAGAGAGAGAGAGAGAGAGAGAGAGAGAGAGAGAGAGAGAGAGAGAGAGAGAGAGAGAGAGAGAGAACAAACAGCTGAAGCACATATCTTGCTCAAAGCCTCCACTGCAAAATAAAAAATAAAAAAAACATTAAATCAAAGAAATAGAGACTGCTTGAAGGAAAAAAAAACATAAATCTCAACTTAGATAAAGAAGGAAACAAACTTTGAAAACTACCAAAGTCTTGAACAACGAACCAGAGCTGACCAAGACTTTACTCCACCTCCAAGTGGTGGTCCTGGAAACATGCTGATTCACTGCAGTTTGGCTGAGAGAGTCGGGATCGAAGAGGGAAGGATAACCCGGTCCCAAAAATACCATGCCGAACACGGATGAGTCGGGCCGAAAGGCGCAGATATCGCAGCTTTGCTGTAAACGGCGACACAACGTAACAAACGTCCTTTTTAGGACGAACGCAGAAGAAGAACAACAACGAAGGATCTTATAACAAATAAATCACAGTGCTCACAAGCAAAAAAGCTGCAAATGTGCTTATAGAACACTATGCTATTGCAAATCACATTGATGTCCCTACAGACAGAAAGAAAGTTATCAAAGATGAACAGTTGGATCATGAAAACACAAAGATTGCACCAGAAGAGCACATGATGGTGTGACAGCCTGTGGTCGCTGTATCATGCATCATATATGACAATGTCTGTCCAGGTTCGCTTACCTCTGTGGTTAGCTATAATATGCTGTATACCACACAGTCACACACACACAACACGTGATGCGATAACGCCATGGTAATTTGAATAGTGTTTATTTACATATGAAAGGATCATTGCTGTCTGCTCTGACCTCCACACTTGGTCCATCATAGAATATACAATGTAAGTTCATTCTTTCACCACTCTCTCTCTCGCCCAGTATCGAATCCACACCTTCTGGCCTTTTAACCATCAGTGATCATTCAGGTACTATAGTCTCTAGTTCTGTTCTTTCTTCCTTATAATTTCTTATGTCTATTGTTATCTATCATCTCAGTGTTCAGGTTATCTATTGGTAGGACCGGGCATCTCCGGGGGTGTTAATTTCCCTTGCCTCACTGAAGAATATGACTACTGTCTATATGTATTGTAAAATACTCTACGTACCTTTTCCTTTCTGAATAATACTAACTCACACGGTTTTCTCCTTCTGAACAAGAATTCTCACTGTTCAATAATTCGGGTTAATCATTACCCAACTACTTCTTGTCCATGAAATAATTATCATCTAAACTATCTGAGTACGCCATTAACATGGCTATCCGCGTATATGCGGCTTCCCTCTCTGCCTCACGCTTCTGGACTGCCTGCTGAGAAAAGCGTGATTCCCCAGATTTATCGTTCACCTCTGTCATGCGCAACATTGTTCGCGCATCTCCTTTTTATACTCTATCTGAACCTTCACATTCCTAGTTCTCTTTATTCCTTCCCTTTGACTGTACATCGTTCCCTAACTGCCACATTATCTCCCTTTCTCCCCTAAAAATAAATTATTTATCCGTAGGAGAAAAAATTTATTTTAACGACTGTACCAGCCATTATTGTACTTAACTATGTATCAAAACAAAAACAATATCCTTAGCAATGTGCTGTTACAACCCTAGCTCAGCACATTACCAATTACTATCTGTGCCAAAGGACAATTTTCTTTTACACAACTCAATTAAATTGTACTGGGAACGTACATTCATCAACATCTCGTTCCCATTTACGACCACTCATCTTTGCTTTTTCTCCTATCTTCTCATATTACATGATTTCAAAAACATACATTTGACATGTTATACATTCCACTTCCTTAGTGGTCTTCATTTTTTTTTTTCATATCACTTAACATGTCATTATTTTCTTACATTACAACATATTATCATAACAAAACTGAGGAATAACTCTTTTCCCGTCACTTTTCTTAAGTGACCTTTCCTCTTCACATTTATGACTGTTCTTAACCCTCGTCTTTCTCACTCACATTCTGCCAACTGTGTACTTAACCATACAAAGTTTATTTCCTTTTACACATCCAGTCACTCCTGTTGTCATACACGTAAACTCCTCATATAGTATTATCTTCTGTCACCACACACCACGTGTGAATTGTCTGGCCTTCCTCTTCTCTCGTATAAATCCAAACATGTCTTCTGTCATGTCTCCCTATATACATGGTTCATGATGGCGTGAGCCATTTATTATCATGGCAACACTGAATTGCCATTCTCCTATCCACTCTTCTTTAAAACTAGACCTCTGTCTATAGTGTGGTAAAGTGGGATGATATAAATATTTATAGGGGACTTAATGTACTGACTGAGATCAGCTGTGAAGGTATCTGTATCTAATAAGTGTGGTGTATTACAGATGACCTTACTGTGCTACCACATTTAGACCTCAGTCAGACTTATTCTGGAATATTGTGATGACTACGTTGAATGTCTAGGGTTATGATAGTGTTGAAGTGTATGTTCACAACAACCAACAGACAGATAAACAATTTAATTTAATCCACAATACTTTACAACACTGCGACACTCACATACATAGAACACTCTATAAGACTATCTTAATAAGTCAAGTGGTAACTTTTAAAATATGTATTAATTCCTTTCAATAATAGATATCCTGATTCAACTACAAAGTGAACCAGGAATCACAATCAAATGTAATCACAAATTGTATGTACACAATTTATAGATAGGATCTTTGTATTGACATATAGTATTATTACAATATGTGTGTAAGTAGTGATGTAGTACTATGAGGTAATACTGACTTTTCAAGCTAGGTTGTTGTTTGTCATCATGACTTCAAGTGTTTGTTTCTGGTGGAAATAATATTTAAAAGGTTCACAGTTTCTTTTATTTGAAACAAATAACTGTCCCTCTTGATTTAATGTACTGTCAATTTTAGAGGGGGGTATACACAAGATTGAGCTGCTCTGGCCAACGAAATCTTAACTTCTGTGTGGGCGGCAGGAAACAGTCTCCACTGCTCGCTTGCTTCACCGTTTTCCTGAGAAACAACACTGGTCGATATCTTGACCAAGGAGTATGCTACCAGCCTCTGGATTCAGCACAACTCAGACCAGGTGCTGCTTTAATACTTTAGTACCACGGTCCCACAATTCAAGGAAATATTAAACAAGTACGTTGACTGGCGATGAGTTATGGCACAATTCCGATCTGCCTCTGTCCCAGGCTTTTATTAGAAAAATATGAGCTGGTTCTCAACGCACTTGCGTTTACAAAGTTTATTTTCAAAAAGTGGCACTGAACCGACGCTCCTAATTGACTATATTAAATGGTCTAGCCAATGAGACCATGTTTACAACAGCTTTTGAAAAAAAAGTACCCTTCATATCGTTTCCCTTAACAACCAAAAATAGTATCTGCAATCGACTAATCATGTTTAGCCTTACATATTATTCTAGCCAATCAAATCGGATTTAACGTGGTGGCCTCATTTCCTCTAAAGCAGTGTCCAAACATGCCATTATGAGCAAATATGATCCTGTGTTGTCAGACAACACCACTATAGTATTTTGGCTATAATTTGTTAATTATTAGACTATTTGCTTAACACCTAACATATTCTTTGTCAGCAAGTCCTAAGGCACCCAAATATATAAGTTTAATGGAGCTAAGTGGCTGCGTTCAAAATATGTATTTTCTTCTACCACCCGTTCACTTCTATACGATGGGGTGTCTTCTGTACTGTCAGGCTAATGTCAGGATTTCAGACGTAAAACAGTATTGTGTCATGTTTCCTAATAAGCATTAACCATGTTTTTTAAAACCTAACCTCGTATTGGTAGTGTTTTTTGTCCCTGTTTATTTGAAAAAAAGCAAGCCTGCATGCCTTTCGCGTGGGGTGGCATTAATTTTAAATCGCGAAGCGACGTGGTAGCATTGCATGCGTCCCTCCGTACATCTCTCTCTCTCTCTCTCTCTTCTAAGCCCGTCTGTCTTTTAGTTTACGTAGTGCATAAAATGACATTAATGGAATATTAAATCTAGGTCATTACGCAGTGTGTTTATCTCAAGGTTTTCTAAGAAACACAGTACCAGTTTTATTTGTAGAAACGCGTGTATTTGATGCAGTAGGCTTTACTAGTAAACGTGAAAGCGTTACACTTATGCAGACGAAGTAGAAAAAGGTGATTTCTTGTTTAACTAGTATGACGTTCTATAATACAGGCGTACGCTATTGTGACCGCACTGTTCTTTTACCATTCTTCTTTCCTTTTAGTGAATTAATTCGTTAGGCTTTACATTTACTATTTAATTTATATATGTGGATTTAGAATGTCTCACGACATATAGTCTACTACGCAGAAATATCTTCAACTTCTTTGGTCTACCTATCTTAAACCGCGTTGTCGCTTTGACCTACTTGCGTGTTTTTCTGCTGCTGACCTGTCACTTGACTTCCTTTTCCACAACACTGTCTCCCAGTGTCTGAATTTCTGTTATATATGTTCGGTGAAGGTTATCCTCAATAGACTCACATTTGTAGTCTGATAAACACCGCACTTAACGTTTTTATATGTTTTTCGTTCCCTCCCTGGAACTTCTCTTTGTGCTATCTTCGTTTTCCTTCTCCACAACACTGTCTCCCCATGTCTAAATTTCTATTGTATATGTTCGGTGAGGGTTACCCTCCATAGACTCACATTTGTAGTCTGGCAAACGCCGCACTTAACGTTTTTATATGTTTTTCGTTCCCTCCCTGGAACGTTCTCAACACAATTCTCTTCTCTTCATGTATTACGGAGAGAAAAAAAATATGATTTCTCCTCAAAGCCTTCATAAGACTCGGCTACTGCCGCAAAAATCTCTTTCTTTGCCATATGCTCCATGGCTTCTTACTTCTACATAAGTTCCTTCTAGAACTATATCTTCTATATGTCCGTGCCATCCTTCCTGTGGCTTCTCAATACTCCGTCACTTCTCCGTGACTCTCAATTTTCCCATACTTATTTATCCAAGCGATTCTCTTGTTTTCGCCATCTCCCATGGCCCTTAATACTCCCCGTCCAATATCTCAATTACTCACTCTTACTTTCGCCATGTCTTAATCCTCTTCTTCTTCTCACATAATATCCTCGTCATTTTTCATGACCTTTTATCCCTCATCTCCCCCTCTACTTCACTTAATATCTATATTTTCTTTTTCCTTTATTTTTCTTCTTACTTCGATGACGATTTGCCTGCTCTGCCTTTTCTATCCACCTTTTCCTGTTTGCGTCATCTATCATTTTCGTCAGAACCATATCTATTTCAATTCTTGTTTGTGGAAAGTTTGTATGATACTTTCCCTCTAGCACTCTCCAAACCATGCTTCTTGAGAAGTTAAAATCAGGCCGCTTTATAGTGGCTTCTATTACATTTTTCAACTCATCCATGCTTGGTTCAACTATTTTGGTAATTTCCTTCGTCTTTATCTGATTTATTCGTCCAAGATCACTATTCTCATTTTTCGGCCAATAAATTCTACGTCCGTTATATGCTCGAGCTCGTCCGACCTGTATCCATATTCGCCGGAGTGCATAACTCTATCCTCCTCCCCACTTGACGAATCGAATTCTGATTCTATGTCAAGCTGGTACTTTTCGTGTACTGTACTTACACCCTCCTGTTTCGTCTTTCTCTTCTCTGAGTCTTCAATTTGTCGTTTATCCGCCTCCCTCCATTCAGTCTGCCTGATTGTCTCTGCATGTCGCATCCACATTTCTGCATTGTCTGCTATTATTTTCTCCAGATTGTATACTGTCAACTCCCTTTCTCTACTACTATCTCCACATTTGCTGCCTTCTTCCTTACCTCTTCTACTATTCTCTCCTCTTCTATAAGTACTTTTGTGTCTGTGACTACCGTCACTCTCGTCAGATACTACACTGTCTGAGTCAATCGACACCGATTCTGACGACCATCTCTGTCTACTGCTATATTCTGCTTCATTAACTGTCTGTCGACTTTTTTTTCTGGTCGACTGCATCGGTTCATCCTTCTTATTCTTTACTTCGATGCTATCCCTATGCAGTGGTACCACTAGTTCTTTAGCAGTTTGTAGGTTCATCCTTTTTACACTGAGTGGAATCTTAGACTTTCTCGTATTGTCTAACCCATGTGACCACGTTTCATTTTCTCTCATGACGTCTTTCTCATTGTGTGCTGGCCCCAAGTGTGACGCTACAGTATCTATCTCAGTTTGTGTTCCGGCACTAATCATCTGTGTTTCATGTGTTTCTGGTTCTTGTGTACCAACGCTGACCCTGTCTCTCTGTATGTTTTCCTGTTTCTGGACTGTTGTCTTAACCTGACTTGTCCATGGTCTATTCCTAGTACCTTCTTCCTTTATTGTGACATTTTGCTGACCAGATCCTATTATGTTTCTCCACACTCCTAGCGGTTCTACCTTCATTTCCCAACCGTTCTGTGTTCATATCTGGCACTTCTGTTGGTTTGCTATGTTGATGTTATTTATTTCTGTGGACTTCCCTTTTCTAACCTCTCCCATAAAATTCCTAACCGCCATTCTTATTCTTCTCTTATTAAGTGTGTTCCAGTGTGCTCGTGCAGCTGTTTCTGGGATTTTGTTTGTGTCCTTGTTTTCTCTATCACAAGTGTGACAATGTCCTTTCCCTATCGTATCGTACGATTTAGACTCTGCTTGAAGATCTCTTTCATTAAGTAATGTGTCTAATTGCCTTCTGATAGAGTCTGTGATCAGATCAACAGATGAAAAAATCGTAATTTTAACTTTCTCCAATTCATCTGCTATTATTGACATTGCATATTTGTCAATGTCTGTAAGCCCCTTACGACATGCATGTGGGTCACCTGAAAATAAGTCTACATTACCTTTTATATTTGCGTATTTAGCACTGTTGTCTACCTTGGCTAATGTGTCGGTAATCGTCTTTATGAGGGCCAAAGTCTGACTGTCTTGCATGTTATACTGTGTCTGTTCGGCTTGTGCCATCATCACAATCTGAAAAATAGTTACTTATTTCTACCGTTAACTTAAACTAACTTGCACGTGAAAATGAACAGAAATTTTTCTATTAGTCTTGTGTTCCCTGAAAAACAATGTTACAGTTACAAAAAAAAATTATGCATACACTGTTATACGGTAATTCAATATTAGTGAGACTACAATACTAATAATAATAAGAATAGTAATTAAACAACAGTAATAATATTAATAACAATAATATTACTATAATGTCTAATTAAACTAATTAATTAAGACGTCTTCGTTGGAGTACTCGTTTGTCGCGATGTTGCCCGCGCGTGACCGAATTTTCTTTTTAACAAACACTATTGTTATATTTTTCTACCATCTTGACTACACACCGTATTGTTTTGCTATACACAAACCTGTCAGTGAATCGGTTATTGTAATGCACTCCATGACCTGTCTTAAGACTACTTGCGCGAAACACGTCGACCTGTCGTCTGCTGTGATGAGTGTCCCCGTGCTAGAAGATTCGAATGAAAACAATTTGTTTCCGAATTGACGTTACAGAACTTGTGAATATTGTACCCGCTTTGTCTTTGCGACCCCTCTCGTGCAGAAGGCGTGAAGAAAAAACAATCTTGACCTGATTTCTGAGCTGGCGTCTTCGGTTGACCAGTTCGCAACCTTCTGCGTTGTTCTTTTTTTTCGTCCGTGGTTCTTGAAGTCTGTCATCAACCAGTACGTGTGTTGTACTTTGTCTTGGTGAATGACTGATTTCAATGCTGGCTGAGGTTGGTCTCGGCTCTTGAATTGTATAATGTGTAGTGTACTTTGCCTTGTTGTGGCAACTTATTCTCGTGTTGGTCGATTTAAAAGAAGAAAATTCTGTCTTGGTTTTCGGGGTGGCGTTTTTTGATTGGCTGGTTCCGATACTGTTCACTTTGTTCTATGTTTACAACTTACACTGTTGTCACTCTGTTTTTTTTATGTTATCGAAACTTAAATATGAAATTTTTTCTTCGTTGTACTCTGCCGTCTGTAGTTGGTGAGGTCTGCCACAGATATGAAAATGTATTATGGTGTCTTCTGTCTGTGTTATTCTGTAGGTATTATCATGGCTATCTGTCGTTCGTGGTTGTTGAAATCTGTTACAGCGTCAAACGTCTCTATGTCTTCTGCCTGAAGCGAGGAGAGATGACAGCATAAAGCATAGTTTCTGAACTCCTGTTTAGAAACAATGTGTGTGTGCTGCTAGAGGTTGGTTACGGCACCAAATTCTATACAGATGTGACAGCCTGTGGTCGCTGTATCATGCATCATATATGACAATGTCTGTCCAGGTTCGCTTACCTCTGTGGTTAGCTATAATATGCTGTATACCACACAGTCACACACACACAGCACGTGATGCGATAACGCCATGGTAATTTGAATAGTGTTTATTTACATATGAAAGGATCATTGCTGTCTGCTCTGACCTCCACACTTGGTCCATCATAGAATATACAATGTAAGTTCATTCTTTCACCACTCTCTCTCTCGCCCAGTATCGAATCCACACCTTCTGGCCTTTTAACCATCAGTGATCATGCAGGTACTATAGTCTCTAGTTCTGTTCTTTCTTCCTTATAATTTCTTATGTCTATTGTTATCTATCATCTCAGTGTTCAGGTTATCTATTGGTAGGACCGGGAATCTCCGGGGGTGTTAATTTCCCTTGCCTCACTGAAGAATATGACTACTGTCTATATGTATTGTAAAACACTGTACGTACCTTTTCCTTTCTGAATAATACTAACTCACACGGTTTTCTCCTTCTGAACAAGAATTCTCACTGTTCAATAATTCGGGTTAATCATTACCCAACTACTTCTTGTCCATGAAATAATTATCATCTAAACTATCTGAGTACGCCATTAACATGGCTATCCGCGTATATGCGGCTTCCCTCTCTGCCTCACGCTTCTGGACTGCCTGCTGAGAAAAGCGTGATTCCCCAGATTTATCGTTCACCTCTGTCATGCGCAACATTGTTCGCGCATCTCCTTTTTATACTCTATCTGAACCTTCACATTCCTAGTTCTCTTTATTCCTTCCCTTTGACGCTATAATTCGAGAGATCCCTTTCATTTTAATTATCTTTAGTTGTTAAGAAATAAAATATCTTCTTTCGGTCAAAAACACAAAAGAGGCATTGTTACCAAGTAAAAGATTTCTTTATCCTTACCCAAAAAAATACACACTCTGATTGGTTGTTAAATTTGTACTATGCTCTTATATAATTTTTGTTGGGCGGTAACTTTTGACTTGGTTCCTCAAATTCTACACCCTTTGACTGGGTTCTGACAAATTTCAAATCCTATAGTTAACTTTAAATTCGTAGCTTCCCTAACTACGACAGACCTCATTGCCTCTTCCATTTCTTCCTTTGTCAACTTTGCCATTGTGGCAGTTAGGGAACAATGGCAAAGTTGACAAAGGAAGAAATGGAAGAGGCAATGAGGTCTGTCGTAAAAATTTTAAATCTGTATGACACCACGCTCAAATTCCCCGCGTCAAAAACTAGCTATCGTATTTGAATTTAACGTTAACTATAGGATTTGAAATTTGTCTAAGAACCCAGTCAAATTTACCGCCAAAAATTTATCTGGTGTATTTGAATTTGTCTAGGAACCAAGTCAAAAGTTACCGCCCAACAAAAATTATATAAGAGCATAGTACAAATTTAACAACCAATCAGAGTGTGTATTTTTTGGGTAAGGATAAAGAAATCTTTTACTTGGTAACAATGCCTCTTTTGTGTTTTTGACCGAAAGAAGATATTTTATTTCTTAACAACTAAAGATAATTAAAATGAAAGGGATATCTCGAATTATAGCGCACATATTGCTTAACACATAAGTATAAAGATTCCCTCATAATAAAATTATATTGACTTAGTAAAATTGATTTTAGTGATATTTTCATATCCGGGTAAGGCCAAATTTAATTACTTAAAAATTACCCAGATTGAAATGCATAGAAATAACAAAGGGAAAACTATATATAACGATAGAGAGCAATTGGCCGTTTAATTATCACTTTGGATAATTAAAATCGGTCCAATAATAGCTGTAATATAAAATATTAAAATTTAGTCAGATTATACAGACACGCTCAGATTCGCAGCAGTCACTAGTCTAAAAATATTTTTTGACTGCGTTTCTGATTGGGCGGGTGTATTTCTATAAATAGTAACAAGGTCGTACGGTCTGGGCCATTCAAATCAAAAATCTGCGCCGAGCTGACAGTGAAAGACCAAGTCTTTGCCTTTTGAACTGAGAGCAGTTCTAAGAGCTCTTTGATGGCCTGTTCAGCTTGTGTGTGTGAAATTATTTACCTGAGGGTAAGAAAGATATAATTATTTGCATATTTTGTTAATTATTAACCTGTGTATAGCCAGAGTATGTGTTAATGCTAAGTGGAAAGTGAAACTAAAATGTGTTGTGCCATACTGACCCATTTATGAAGGTGTGTAGTTTTGCAGACATGTTCGAAATGACAAAAATGTGTTTAGTGTTTGCAAATGTGGCAACAAATTACGACCGTAAGTGTTAGTATTGGTTTAAATTAGTATTTTCTTCTGGAGTGACTCACTGTTAAAAGATCTTGTGCAAAACGTACAGGAAAGGTTAGAATGAAGTAATCAATAGGTCACATGCTGTTATGCACTTAACCTGATTATTGTACGGAAGCCAAGCATGGACGAAGGACATTAACATTGAATCAAAACAGAGAAAGAGTGATTACATGGAACTGATTGTAGGCAAAGGAATTCAAGGTCTTGCGCAACTTGTTAGCACAATAACTGAAAAGGGTAAGTTTTAATATTGTTTATGGGTGAATGGATTGAGGCAGACTTCTACATGGAATGGGTTGTCCTTCTATTCCAGGTTATATCACGAAATTTCCTCGTGGCTGCATTTACTTGAGAGGAAGTGTGTGGGAGATGAGAGTTCCTTATATATTTGGAGCCAGACCCCATCTTCTCAGCCAGGAGTCACAAAGTTGGTGATCCTGACGTGTGTTTATGAGCAGCAGCAACATTATAAGGTAAGTCCTTTATAAAGGCCAATGTCAGTTTATCAAACTCATTCACCCAAGAGAAATCAAACTAGATTTCAACCCTTTTATGAGGAATAGAGAAGACCTTCCCAAGTAATAAAGAAACTTACAATCTAACTTTAGCAGAGGCTAACCATCAGTTGAACAGAAACTGTGTGTAGTTATTCCAGTGAACTTTCTACAAAATGGACAGATGTTTCCAATATATTTATTTTAATTTGTAAATATCATTTTCTTGATTTTGAGTATTCCTGACCTAAAACGATTGAGGTTCAGGACAATTAAATTGTACATAAACATTTCATACAGTCTTGCTTAATAATTTTATTAAAGTTAAAGTTCTGTTTTGAAATTAACTACAAATTAGATTAAATAAATTACCCTAGACGTAGCCACATAAAATAACACACTTAATAATTTATCAAATTGGGATCTGGAGAGGTAGCAGTTAGAGACTCAGAGTACATCATCATCATCTTCTCTGAGAACTTACATAGCTTGACCCCACTTTGATGTCTATACACCCTTGCTCTTTTCAGAGAAGGGGGTATTACTTATAAGACCAGTCTCTTATCTGGCACTATCCTGGTATCCTCTGATACACATATTTGTCCAGGATATCTCATATTTTAGTAACATCAAAACCTCTTATGACATATTGGTGTCCTGTCCGGGATTTTTCCATCATACCCTGGGGCTCTTACTGTAGGGAATAATAGACAAATAAATCTAAAATACAATTATTCAACTTGTGGTGAATTGGATGAGCTGTCATTGGCTATAGTTAAGTTAGTTAGGATTTGCTAATTTATAATATAAGTGTTAATAATTTGTGTTCGAGTGAAAGAGAATGGCAGTCTTGTCAAAATTTAGATCGGCTACAATACAGGCGGCAAAGGACTTTGGCCTGAGTGGGGACGCGTTGATTCAGTATGTTGCTTCTCAATGTGATAAATTTATAGATAGGGAAGAAAGGAGGTTAGAAACAGAGAGAAGATTACAAGCAGATAATGAAGCTAAAAGATTACAATTAGAAGCTAATAGGGAAGCTAGGAAATTAGAAGCTGATAGGGAGGCTAGGAAATTAGATGCTGATAGTAAGGTTGAGGCTAAGAGATTGCAGATGGAGGCGGAAAAAGAGGAAAAACGTTTGTAAAGAGAACATGAGTTAAGACTAAAAGAAATGGAACTTCAAGGACATATTACAGATAATGGAACCAGCCCAACTACATCTGACACTAGTGTAAGTTAGGGTGCCTCAAATTCAGCCATGAATTTCCACTTAGATCCCTTTGTGGAGAAAGAAAATGATATTGAATCATTTCTAAATAGATATGAGAGATTAGCTACTAACTATGGTCTAGAGAAAGAAAAGTGGAGTCTAAAATTATCACAGGGGCTGAGGGGAACTTCTTATGAAGTTTTTTCCAAATTAAGTAGGGAAGATCAAGAAGATTATGACCTCCTAAAACAAGCATTATTAGTCAGATATGAGAAGAATGCTGAATTTTATAGAAAGAAATTTAGAACTACCAAGCTGCTGTCTGGAGAAACTTAAAACCAATTCTCTGCAAGACTAGACACCTACTTGGAGAAATGGACTGCTCTGGGGAAAACCCAAGACCTAAAAGAAATGGTCATGATGGAGCAGTTAAGAGAGTCCATGGCTCCAGACTTGAGAAAATTTCTCATGGAACAAGGTGCAGAGAGGTTGGGGGAGATTCTCAATGTTGCTGAAAGATATCAAGCAGCTCAGAAAGAAATAGCTGGAGTTAAGAAGAAACAAGCAGATAGTAACAGAACCCCACAAGACCAAGATGAGTATAATAATAGGGATCAACTACATAGATTCAAACAAGGTTATGACAGGCCTAGATTTGATCCAAAAGACAAAAACCCTCAGGTACCGGACAAACGACCCTACAGACAGGGTGATCGGTGGTGTAAAATATGCAAAATGAACAACCACCATACAACCGAATGTGGTAGGAAAGTTCCTCCATATCACGCTGCATGCATGATAACAGTGGGAAACAAGGGAAAGAAGGAACTGTCTACAGGGCAGCATGAACTTCATCATCCCCCATCTGTGAAGAAGTAGTATGTAATGGTACTAAAGTCATGTGCCTTTACGATTCAGGATTGGAATATGACTCAGTTGTGAGTGCAACCCTTTGGCACCCTGAGCAGTATACCACAGGCAAAGTGGAGATACAAGGGGCATTAAAGGTAACAGAAACCATGACACTTCCCCTAGCCAGAATCAATGTCAAGACTCGCTATGTGGAAGGAGTGATTAGTGCAGCAGTGTGTGATGATCCTAATTACCCGCTGGTGTTAGGAAAGAAATATGTGTTCTTAGGTACACCCATAAAACCTGTGATCATGGCAACGCTCCAGACCAGGTCAAGTCCTAAGGAGGAGGAAACACCACTTAATATTCATCCGAGAGAGATGAGAAAGGCCCAGGCAAAGGATAAATCATTAAAACCTTGCTTTGGCAAATTGCCAACCAGACATAACACCCCTAAGAAAGGACAATTTTATTTGAAGGAGGGACTGCTCTACAGGAAAGCTGGAGCAGGACCCAAAGGAAATGGACAGTTAGTACTGCCATGGAGATATAGGTAAAAAGTTATGGAAAGATAACATGTTGATCCAGACGGTGGACATCAGAAAATTGGACCACCTGTCAACGGACATCTGTGAGATATTACTGGCCAGAAGTAGCTCAGGACATTGCTCACTATATAAACTCCTGTGCACAATGTAGCAAGGAAAATCCCACACGTTGGGAAACTCATCAGGTCTCAGAAAAGCATTGTGGCGAAAATAGGCCTGAATTTGAAAATAAACATGACAAGGTAGACAACGTGAATAGGTATGCACCTTCTCACACCCAGTCTTCCAGTAAACCAGGTACACTGGCAACTCTACGTATGGTACGAAGAGAAAACACAGACGAGACCATCCCAACAACCTCCCCCCCCCCCTCGTCGGATTTCTTGGAACTGGTTAAAAATAGAGCTGTTAGCCCGCCCACTTTGAAACCGAAACTGAGAGAAAACCTCAGAAAAGTTGGAAGCGGGCGTTTAGCCAATTGGCCTAATGTTCAGCTCACCTCATCATACGGCTATTAAATTAGCATTATGAAGGGCACCGGCAACAGTGGTAGTTGGCGTGCCCTACACAGTCCAGTGGAAGTATTGTACGGACATGGACTGAGAATATATTATAAGCAATGCTACAGGGAGAATTGATTCTGGATGCCGGAAATTCATTTCCCCATATATGATATTATATCACCAGTGACGTTAGGCCGAGAAAACAGCTGGTGAATATGGACTCTATCTGAATGGCAGAAAATAGAGTCACACCTGAATATAAATAAAGGGTAATACCAGATTCCATTCAAGCCTGAGCTCAGACCAATTGATGGCTGTGATCACATCGGAGGGGCACATTGAATTCATATGTTGCTTTTTGATTGGATATTACTCCTAGTGTTTAACCAGGATGATAAGGAAATTACTGGATCCCTTACCTAACTCAGCTATCACCAATTTTATAGATCTCCTCCTCATAAATATTGCAACCTTGAGGAACATCTAAAACCTCTGAACATGTCATTGAACAGACTCAGAGAAGAGTAATGGTGAATATTGATGGATAATCAGCCTTTGACAGGCAGAAGCACCTGTGCTGTTTATTAACATCACATGAGGAATTATCTCTGGATTGCAGAGGTCTGAGGCAGATATCTTGTGTAGTGCCTACTTGAATTGACCCACCTGCAGGAATCCAGGATAACACTAAGGCCGAGTAGAGTAAATTTGACATAATTTGAACGTGATTGTAATACAGACATGAAAGCTGCACTAGTGGTTCCCGCTTTTCTAACGGGGGAGGTATGTCGTAAAAATTGTTAATCTGTATGACACCACGCTCAAATTCCCCGCGTCAAAAACTAGCTATCGTATTTGAATCTAACGTTAACTATAGGATTTGAAATTTGTCTAAGAACCCAGTCAAATTTAACGTCCAAAAATTTATCTAGTGTATTTGAATTTGTCTAGGAACCAAGTCAAAAGTTACCGCCCAACAAAAATTATCTAAGAGCATAGTACAAATTTAACAACCAATCAGAGTGCGTATTTTTTTGGGTAAGGATAAAGAAATCTTTTACTTGGTAACAATGCCTCTTTTGTGTTTTTGACCGAAAGAAGATATTTTATTTCTTAACAACTAAAGATAATTAAAATGAAAGGGATATCTCGAATTATAGCGCACATATTGCTTAACACATAAGTATAAAGATTCCCTCATAATAAAATTATATTGACTTAGTAAAATTGATTTTAGGGATATTTTCATATCCGGGTAAGGCCAAATTTAATTACTTAAAAATTACCCAGATTGAAATGCATAGAAATAACAAAGGGAAAACTATATATAACGATAGAGTGCAATTGGCCGTTTAATTATCACTTTGGATAATTAAAATCGGTCCAATAATAGCTGTAATATAAAATATTAAAATTTAGTCACATTATACAGACACGCTCAGATTCGCAGCAGTCACTAGTCTAAAAATATTTTTTGACTGCGTTTCTGATTGGGCGGGTGTATTTCTATAAATAGTAACAAGGTCGTACGGTCTGGGCCATTCAAATCAAAAATCTGCGCCGAGCTGACAGTGAAAGACCAAGTCTTTGCCTTTTGAACTGAGAGCAGTTCTAAGAGCTCTTTGATGGCCAGTTCAGCTTGTGTGTGTGTGATATTATTTACCTGAGGGTAAAAAAAATACAATTATTTGCATATTTTGTTAATTATTAACCTGTGTATAGCCAGAGTATGTGTTAATGCTAAGTGGAAAGTGAAACTAAAATGTGTTGTGCCATACTGACCCATTTATGAAGGTGTGTAGTTTTGCAGACATGTTCGAAATGACAAAAAAAGTGTATAGTGTTTGCAAATATGGCAACAAATTACGACCGTAAGTGTTAGTATTGGTTTAAATTAGTATTTTCTTCTGGAGTGACTCACTGTTAAAAGATCTTGTGCAAAACGTACAGGAAAGGTTAGAATGAAGTAATCAATAGGTCACATGCTGTTATGCACTTAACCTGATTATTGTACGGAAGCCAAGCATGGACGAAGGACATTAACATTGAATCAAAACAGAGAAAGAGTGATTACATGGAACTGATTGTAGGCAAAGGAATTCAAGGTCTTGTGCAACTTGTTAGCACAATAACTGAAAAGGGTAAGTTTTAATATTGTTTATGGGTGAATGGATTGAGGCAGACTTCTACATGGAATGGGTTGTCCTTCTATTCCAGGTTATATCACGAAATTTCCTCGTGGCTGCATTTACTTGAGAGGAAGTGTGTGGGAGATGAGAGTTCCTTATATATTTGGAGCCAGACCCCATCTTCTCAGCCAGGAGTCACAAAGTTGGTGATCCTGACGTGTGTTTATGAGCAGCAGCAATATTATAAGCCAAGTCCTTTATAAAGGCCAATGTCAGTTTATCAAACTCATTCACCCAAGAAAAATCAAACTAGATTTCAACCCTTTTATGAGGAATAGAGAAGACCTTCTCAAGTAATAAAGAAACTTACAATCTAACTTTAGCAGAAGTTAATCATCAGTTGAACAGAAACTGTGTATAGTTATTCCAGTGAACTTTCTACAAAATGGACAGATGTTTCCAATATATTTATTTTAATTTGTAAATATCATTTTCTTGATTTTGAGTATTCCTGACCTAAAAAGATTGAGGTTCAGGACAATTAAATTGTACATAAACATTTCATACAGTCTTGCTTAATAATTTTATTAAAGTTAAAGTTCTGTTTTGAAATTAACTACAAATTAGATTAAATAAATTACCCTAGACATAGCCACATAAAATAACACACTTAATCATTTACCAAATTGGGATCTGGAGAGGTAGCAGTTAGGGACTCAGAGTACATCATCATCATCTTCTCTGAGAACTTACATAGCTTGACCCCACTTTGATGTCTATACACCCTTGCTCATTTCAGAGAAGGGGTATTACTTATAAGACCAGTCTCTTATCTGGCACTATCCTGGTATCCTCTGATACACATATTTGTCCAGGATATCCCATATTTTAGTAACATCAAAACCTCTTATGACAAGGTCACTAAAGAAAAAGAAGCCACTGGGAAAAGATGGGAAAACTAATGAAATGTTAATAAGTCTAGGCACAAAGACAAAAAAGAAGCTTCTGACAATCCTAAACTGCCGCTGGAAAGGAGGAATTGTACCACAGGCATGGTAGGAAGCCATGCTGATACCTGTTCTAAAGAAAGTCTAGGACCTGACAGAACCAAATAGCTGCAGCCCAATACTTAGCTGTATTGGTAAACTGATGGAGCGCAAGATAAATACCAGACTGATGTGGCCCTTAGAAAAAAAAAATCTTCTAACCCCATATCATGCAGGACTCAGACTACACAGATCCACTGAAGATCAGATCACTTATATAGCTCAGGAAATTGAAGATGCCCTGTGGTAGGGTCCGGCGTGATGCTGACCACAACACCCCTAGTGGGCCGAGGTCAAGAAAATATGGGCCTAACACCATATTCCTAATATTTGGAAGGTACAGGCTACCAGATTGAGTGCTAACGTTGACGTTAAATGCAAAAAGAATAGGATAGACATAATCAATGATGGTAATTCTCTATATGCGTGTCGTTCAACAACCAAGATAACAAGTTATTAAGAAACCCCAATCTTGCTTTCCAACTCCGCTCTTGTTTTAGTCTTTCCTCTATGTCTTGATTATACAAGTCTGTGTAATACATAGCATTTTATCAGTGATTGGCGAAATCGAGAGTTATTATCGGGGAATAAGTGCAAATGAGTTGGCTTCCTTCTGTTGTGACAGACAAGTTTAAAACTATTCCCCAGACGCTTGAGTGCCTATTTGTCACATATGACAGTTTTGTGACGTATTCTGAGGACAGATTGACAGTCTTGCCGTTTCAAGAATATGTGTTTTTGCAAGACAAATAGATATGTTGAGTTTTTACCAACATGATAAACTGTTTAGTACATCACAAGAACGATAGACAGCAGCTAGTCCTGAGAAGTAGGAAATGATAAACCTTGGTAAAATTTTCATCCCTGGCGGTCAGGCCAGTATCATCTAAGATATGCCAAGTTGAAACAGAAAAATAACAGAACATTTTGAAAAGACAATGTTGTTATATGACGAATATAGAGAGCAGAAAAATATTGAGAGCAGTAGATTTTCCAAAGGAGGCTAAGGATCAAAGAAGAAGAAGAAGATTTTCCAAGTCGTAACCACCAGAGCTAAAATATAGACAGCTACTGAAGCAACATGAGTGATAGAGAGAGCAAGACATTTGTATAATTAATTGAATTGATATTGTTGCTGTATCAAACTTCCAACCTCAGAGGAAGGTTGGGCGCATCATTTCACCTTTGCCATTTTATTTTGTGTAAATAAAGTTTCACCATTGTTTGCTACTGCTGTCCGAGTGAAGTCCTTCGCCAACTCGTGACATCATTCACAATTTTTGTCCGTTGTGAACTTTTGTCGTATATTGAGAGAAAGCGAAAGCTTAACACCACCATACATAATTAAGTCGAGGAAGTTGAGGGGAACTGCGGTAAGACGTGGAGTACAATGGATGGGTGAGAAAAAAAATCGAAAAAATGTGATTTGTCTTACGAGGACAAAAGACAAAGAAAATAGCCAACGTTACGGCCACAAGGCCTTCGTCAGGGAAAGGAAAGAAAGTGAAGGCTAGATAGGCAGGAAGACAGCACTCCGCAGTCTCAGGCTGAATCCGACATCTTCGCACGCTTTTCTCACTCTACGAAACTTCCCTTTACACCTAAACCTGGGGCTTCTCATGCCCTGGACCTGTATATCAAGAACACCATCCATGACCTTCAGCAGCTCCGCCCTCGTCGATTGCATTATTCTAATCTCACTTCGGCAGAGTCCCATGCTCTCTCCTTCTTCGCCGTAGAGACGACATTGTCATCAAACCGGCTGACAAGGGAGGAGCCATTGTCGTCTGGCAGAAGGACTTATACCTAAGTGAAGGTAAAAACCAGTTGACCAATGGTTCTTTTTACAGGCCCAGGACCAGCGATGCAACTGTCTCTAACAATCGCATTGTACACAACACCATTAAACAGCTCATCACCAGTAATGCTCTTCCTTCCCACGCATCTCATCTTAGGATTCATGAAAGTTCTTCGGGCAAGCATGTATTCTACATGCTCCCCAAAATTCATAAGATCGACAACCCTGGCAGACCTGTTGTTTCGGCCTGTTCCTGTCCTACTGAACACATTTTTGACTTCCTCGATAGCATTTTCCAGCATATCGTTGAGAATCTTCCCTCCTTTGTCAAAGACACTAATCATGCTCTTATAACTTTCTCCTCTATCCCACTCTCAGCAGACCGCCCCTACCGTCTTTTCTTGTTAGACGTCTGTTCTCCGTATACCTCTATTCCCCACTCTGATGGTCTCCGAGCTCTTCGGTTTTTTCTTGACCAGCACACTTGTCTTTCTATATCCACTGACACTCTTCTCCGTCTTGCTAAACTGGTCCTTCAACTTAATTCCTTTGAATTAAATGGTCAGTTTTTTTTTAACCAAATTAGTGGTGTTGCCATGGGAACGAAGATGGGTCCTAGCTATGCCTGCCTGTTCATGGGCCACTTGAAGCATCAGATATGGCAACAATACTCCGGTCCTTTCCCCGGTTTTTACCGCAGATATATCGATGATTGCATAGGTCTCACAGATATGTCCGAGACTGATTTATCCCGCTTCATCGACTTTGTCAACCACTTCCACCCCACCATCAAGTTCACCTCCCTCATCTCCACAGTATCTGTCAACTTTCTTGACATTACTATTACTATCACGCCCCCCGGCCTTAATACCTCAGTATACTACAAGCCGACAGATGACCATAACTACCTTATGTATACCTCTTCTCATCCTCGGGCTTGTCGTGACTCCCTTCCATTTTCACAACTTCTCCGCCTCCGCCGTTTGTGCCTAGACGACGATGCCTTCCACTTCCGAGCCAATGAGATGTTGGATTTCTTCCGTAGCAGAAATGTAGATAGAATAGTAGTAAAGCTTCTATCACATGAGAGTCTTCACAAGATATTCAGATAAGCGAAAACAATGCTGGCTGTCGCTGAGCACGTTAATTCTATAATCTGCCGACACTATTATGAAGAATTTAAGCAATGGTTTATTCTAGCTCATTAAGCCCCCACCGCTGAGTTAATCAGTGGAATTATTTTTATTATATATATATATATATATATATATATATATATATATATATATATATATATATATATATATATATATATATATATATATATATATATATATATGTATATATATATGTATATATATATATATATAGCTGTTTAGAGTGTGTGTTTTAGTAACTTTGACTGAGACAAACATGTAGTACATTTCAAATAACAAAATTTAATAATCACTTTAAGTTTTAACAGTTGGAAAATAATTTGAATAGTTATGGAAAAGGTTTCATCACTTGATTGAGATTTAACTGAATAAAGGAGGTCACTTTTGGCAGCGGATATTTTCACTTAGTTGCCAATGGTAGTTTCTTCTCCTATTGGGTCAGTTCCTTTCACTCTGCTCTCGCTCGACTCTGATCAACGTTCAGGCGCCACACGTTTCAAGAACGCCAAGGAGTCACGGCCAAGTTGGTTCTGCGTCTGTCTATAAGACCCTCTTTTGATGGCGTCTCGCAACACGTCAGTTCACTTCTACGTTCCTTTGGTTCCAGAAATAGTACTTTCTGCTGGTACCACCAATAACTGGTAATAGAAATAGAAACGAAACGCTCTTCTGAGTATGGCGTTTTCCGACACAGTCATGTGCCCCCCTTTCTCTCTTCTATTCTACCATCCCATGTCAGAATTTACCCTCGATGAGAATTAAATTTAATCCCTCGCGATAAAACTTCCTTTACATTTAAACTGAATAGCTTTAGCTTTACATTAAATTTAAATGAAAAGGTTAAACGGACAGATATAATATGTTTTACATTTACATCTCCACTGTTTGAAAAGTGTTCACAATATAAATTCATTTATGTTTCATTTACATTTACCCTTGTGGAAAAGTTTGAAACTTTTATTAATTAAAATGAATATTTTCACATAGACATTTTACCTGGTTTAAAGCTTGAAAACTTACATTAATTATAAAGTGAATATGTTTATAGGGACATTTACACTGCTTGAAATTGTGAGTATTATTACTAGAATGTACATCATTTCTTTCATCTTTCCCTCCCTGCTCCATAGGGAACCTGGAACTACTTTATGCTGTTAGTTCTCTTTACGAAACTATCGATAAAGCAGTCACCAGCCCTTTCAGTGGTGGTTCATGAATCATCATTCTATATACTGAGGTTGCCAGCCCCAAATGACTGACATCCAATACCGAGTTTCATACATTAAACTTCACATGGTAATATATACATATATATGTTAGTTCACATGTTAAAATATGAAATGTAAATCACAACCTTCGCCAATCCTGGCTACAGACTTGTTTGCTCAGATGAATAAAGGAGACGGATTGTTCTCTTACACGCGTCTGGGATGTCTTTAATTTTACAATAGATGGCCCCCTCTGACTCCGTGTTTCTTCGGTTTCCTAGTCCCAGGGTTCCTTATTAAAATGTAGAGATTTCCTGTGGTTTTGCAAGTCTTATCTGGTTCTCCAATAAAAGGTCCGGTTAACAAACAGGAATTATGAATCTAGTCTTCACTCTGGCGAGGTCTGAGGTCTTGGCGAGCTTGAAATTCACAGAGAAATAAAACTGCGAAATGATCAGCCTATATTCCCCTCAATGTTGTTATGAATCTAATCAGAAAGATCCAATCATTTCAAACAAGTCGGGTGTGGTACTTTCAAATATTTCCTACATGGAAAAAGTTTTCTAAGGTCATGTCTCCCATATATGGTAATATATGATACGAACATAGTAGATATGATAATGGGTCACTATACACTGTCCGCTGTCTCCAGGTCATGGGATGTATGGTTGGGAACAACAGCCACACGTTGTCCCTCTACATATATCAATAAAACATAGGCATCATTAGTTTCCTAACAATTTAACAAAGCAATGTTGGTATGTGATGTGACCATTCACATGGTAGCGGAAGAATAAAAAAACGTAGATAAAAAATTCCAGGTCATTGCATTCTTTCATTTCTTTCAGGTGCAAATAATTGCTGTTTACACAATCTTGTCCTATCAGCTTCCTTTCTTCCACAAAACGCAGTAAACATATGCTCATGCGTTAGCTACAACAATTGAATCATTCAGTTCAATCACACATTTTCTCATCAAGTCTACTAACAAACAGCAAATTAAATAAGCTACATGTGGAGTACAGGTGTTATATGGAACAGAACAGACCATGCTTGACAGTGGCTAAAGATTGGATTTTGAAAACATCGACAACTCACAGCCGAAATGGAATCAAGTGAAATCTGACTAAACAGCTTGAGTCTTCTGTCCCGTACATGTATTCAGATGCAAGACAAAATGAGAATATTCGATGAGGAGTCATTTAAAGTGGGTGTGAAAATTCAAAGGAAATAAATAAAGATAATGAGAATAAATGCAGAAAATGATAACAAGATTGACCATGAATATACACCACAACAAAATGTAAAATCATACATAAACTTTGGCAGCAATTGTCACGGATTGCCTCCCCTTAGCTCTGCAGTAGTGGTTCACCAGTGGCCGACACTCAAGAGTATCTAATTTGGGTCTTCAAAGGTGTCTACCTTCGCACAAGATTACTCTTTGCAGAGTTGTAGATAAAAGGATAATGACTCTTCTATCTCACGGGAGTGATCACAAGATGTTTTCAGTAGTCAAGAACAATGCTGCATAGTGCTGAGAACTTAATTTATGTCTGATCCGTCGCCTTTTGTGAAGAATTAAGTAACGATTTAACCCGTTCAAGCCCCCAGCTGGTGTAAATCCAGAATCCAGCGAAATTCTTTTATATGTATTTGCTCCATATATGTAAATATGTCTTGATGTATATATATATATATATATATATATATATATATATATATATATATATATATATATATATATATATATATATATATATATATATATATATATATATATATATATATATATATATATATATATATATATAAAAGAGTCTTGCTTATACATTTGCTATCATACCTACAATAACTGAATCAACAACGACTGTTTAGTTCTAAAATAACATGTAACAAATTAATACTCAATTAGTCTTAGCAGGTTAAAATAGCGATGGAATGATGAGGAATTTTAGATGTAAAGAAAATTGTCATCACTGAGACTTGGTTTGATGATTGCTAAAAAGAAAACAGTTGTCCTTTTGCTGGTTCCTTCATAATTTCCTGGAAGTTGACAGTTTTTGCTTTTCTCAAATGATGTTCATAAAAGAGGAATATTTCGTTCATGACATTACAGAGTAGGTTGATGCATGAACACAAAGTCTGGCTGAGCTGTTGTAAGTGAGTCCCGCAGCCGTGGTTTCGTCAATTCTTCTGTGATGAGGGCACTTCTTCACACAACTTGTCAAATGTAGGCAGTTAGTGTGGATTCCTTGCTTTTAGTTCACAACTAGTGGCGTCGAAACTTTCTTCTTGCAGCTTAGTACCACGAACTGTCTGATAGCTTCGTTCCACGAACTGTCTGATAGCTTCGTTCCAGAACCCAAAGTAACTTTTGGGAACACAATCTCATGGCACAGTTTAGAATGGACACAGTACTTTATGTTAGATGCTTTTGAATCACTTGGTCTGGGAAATTTTATCATTCCTCTTATGATGGGTGATCTTATTCGTTAGGTCTCAAATCTTTGTATTTAAATATGAGGATTTACTTTTAAGTTTCAAAGTTGTGCAAATACTCTGTCCTGGTCCTTTAAGTTTCCAGTCTTTGTATTAAAAAATGCGGGTTTACTTTTAAGTTTCAAATTTGCCCAAATACTTCGATCTGTCACTTATAATTTTGGAATTCTTGGTCCGATCCTTCTCTCTGGCTCTGTGCAATTGCTAGCTAGACGTTGCGATGCAGTCTGATTTGTGTCTCCGATTTCGCTAGATTATATTTCCAATTCTCAGTTCAAATCCCGGGTTGTACTTCCAGACCAACTTGCCAATGAAAGTCTATTCCGGCTCTCAAATCAAGCCATTTATAAATTCTTCAGAACTATATGGGTAGGGGTGTTAAATCATAATATCCCCTGGGCCAGCGGAGGGCGATTACGTATATCCGTTGTGTTTGCGTACATCTCTCAGATGGCTTTCTCAGACAGACAGACCGCGAACCCAGGTGGTCACTTGCCTGTTTGTCGCTGGCTCTGGAAATTAATTACGTCAAAGTCGCTATTCCTCTTCACGTTTTCTGTCTGCATCAAAGGTGACTAGACGACTTACGTGATGAAAGTATTACCCGCTAACCTGTCTAATTAACCTTCTATTATTACGATTCACATGGTGAAACGTAAATAAGTATGGGACCTGCTGAGCAAGAAATGGAGTAGCATAAAATAGGTCAAATAATAGGACGATGAAGGAGAGAAAGAAGCGCGCTAAAGTTCATGCACAAACTGTTTTGTGACAGCAATACAGACAAAATTGGAAAGCAATGATATCACAATAAGATTGGTTTGGTTTGTTTTGTTTTTAAGGACGATCTTCCTTGCCCACAGACAACTCCATACATGCTCCGATCTCCTCCCTTAGACCACACAAGGAGGATCTCAGCACAGTGCCCGAAATCCGTAGCATCCGAGAGGATCCCAATGTGTGAGTTCAGGAATCACACATTCTATAAATATTATTGTGGTGGGTAGGTTTCCTAATTATTTTTAAATAATAAAATAGGCGATGCGGCCGCTGCCCTAACAAAAGTTCAAAATAACATTCCCAAAAAATGGAGAAGAGAAATGGTGAAAATCTGAAGGTATGACACAGGACAGGAAAGTACTTAACCTCATAGGTCTAGGTGACAGCTTTTTATAAAGCTATGTGAAATGGGAAATACGTCACTTTTTCGATAGATCTATCCTGTGCTCTAGGGGTGTCGCGTCGCTATCACTATTTGCAGCTCGTTAAACTATACACCCCTACTAAAATGTGTCAGAAAAACAATTAAAACCCATACAGTTTCTGACAACTTCCGTTATAATTCAAACAATTACACTTTTCAATTTTATGTAAATATACATTTTTTTGTTGTTGTACATATATATTTCACTGAAGTATATTGTTTCATATTCATTGTTCGTCTCATTGTCTACAGTGGCTTGGTTGCTTTGTTAAGTTCGCTGCTCATGAGTGCCCGTGTTCTGCATTGTGAGAGCTGCCGAATGGAAAATTTCTATATTAAACTGAAGATAACAACCAAGCATTTCCTATCATGCATTTTTACAAACGATAAGACTTCTTCTGGTTGCTGACTTTGCCATTGTAATCAGAGTCCTCATTTTGAAAACAGTGTCATGAGGTTGTGTTACTGTCAGTCATGGGAAAACGTCTTATACACATTCATAATTATTATTATTACATTATATTTCAAGCCTAGAAATACATTAAATGCTGTTCACATCATTTCTAGCTATATGCTTATGAAAATAACATGGGTAACGCTGAAACGTTTGCGTACAATGTGTACGAGGGATTCCATTGTAAAAGAGAAACGGTGGCTGTCGCAACTGAGCTAGAGGATACTTATAACAGTGTAGATTTTGCAACCCTAATAGCAGTATAATGGCATGTTGTGAAAACCATTGGATAACAAGGTGGATAGCAGCTGGCTTAATGGAAAGATTCGTTGCATTTCGCTTGGGAACTTTGCGATCAGAACCAATGCGCATTTGCCCGGGACTACCTCAGGGTTCTCCACTATCATTAGTGCTGTTTAACATCTTCACGGTAAAATTAGCAACCTTTCAACCAACAGGACTGGGAGGAACATTAACTTTCGCAGATGACATGCTCATGTACAGAACTGCTCAGACAGACAAGAAATAGTCTAAGGCATTCAAGCGACACTACATGTGGTTTCTAAATGGTGTGAGAAAAGCAGACTAAAGGTCAATCACAACAAGGCCTGTGTGATGTGGTGCTCCTTGAACAACTCCATAGTGAAAGCAGACCTTCCAGACATCGCTTTCAATAGGCAGAACATTGAAAGACAAGACAGGCTGAAGTATCTGGGAGTAACATTTGATCGTGAGCTATCATTCAAGTAT
>JAMPIV010004878.1:85000-409757 GCA_024509875.1 Oreohelix idahoensis
GTTGAATTTGCTCTCGTCTGTGAAGAGGACAGCATTCCCACTGCAGTCTAGTCCATCTGACATGTTGCTCTGCCCATTGCAGGCGCTGCTGACGATGTCTGTGAGTCAAGTTTGGCCCAACATAAGGTCGTCTTGCAGTAAGGCCTGTATCTCTGAGTCGTCGTATGACTGTCATTCGAGAGACTTGCCCACGTCTACCCACTATTGCTCTTGCTGTTTGACTTGCCGGGAGAGAACGATTCCTTAGGTGACTCAGCACAATATGACGATCTTGCGCAGGGGTAGTAACTCGTGGTTAGCCACTCCAAAGTCTACCCAGGGCACTGCCAGTGGTTCCGTAACGTTCATTGAGACGTACAATAGTGCTGTGGTGGCAATTCATTCTTCTGGCAATGGCCCGCGAGCTCATTCCGGCCTCTAACATACCAATGGCTCGTTGGCGGTCGTTTTCAGATAGTCGTGGCATTTCAAGCACATGTACTGGGTGTTTTGTCTCAACGGCCTTTTTATACCGAGTATACTACCACAACGCGTACACATTTTCAGGGCCATAGCTATTGGGAATCGTGTTGCACGTGTAACTTTCATTGTTTTCATGTAGTCTGTGTAGCAAAGTTGATTCTGCTGGGGAGGTTATGATGGTATCCTAAAAAGAATGAAAAAGTGTCTGCTATCACCGTGTGAGGTCAAGCAAATGTAGGCCTCTGACTCTATAAATGATGATGATGAATTATGTGCAGAGAACCTACAGCTACCTCAATAGGTCTCACACGGTCAATCTTCTGGCTCTAGTGTATGGTGTATGGTGTACCTAGTGTCTAGGGGAGAAATGAATGATGGTACACAACAATCAAACACTTTAAGTTTCTATTAAAGAAGTTAATAACTAGCAGTTAAGTTTTTCTTTGAATAAATATTTACAATTTATTTTGCCTGTCCATTCATAGCTTGTGGACAGGTCTTTGAAAATAAGGACAAGATAGTTTACAGAAAAGAACAATTAAAAATGTTGGGACAATCTGCCCAATAACTAAAAGTTATTATGTATTTATAAATGTCATTCCTGTATAAAATATTACAGAGTTCACTTTATTTATCTAACGGGAGAGTCACTGTATATGAGGGCTGTAGTTCATCCTACCCCCATAAAATTCCTGTGTAATATTTTGAAACACAAGAAAATGTCAGAAATGTCCCAGATGTTTAACTCTTCACCTGGGAGTCCTTGTTGTAAGATAATTCAATGGGTCGTTGCAGAAATTTCAAGTTCAACACTCGCCAAAGCTCCTACTGGATATTCGACAGCATATAAGTCTGGTTGGAGACTGGTTGGCGTTTATAAGCACTCAGCAGGTTTCCTGTCACCAGCCGGCAACAGGAACATAGACCCTCTGCAACAAAAGGACACCCTGGCCTTTTATCTCTGATCATTTATTCTAACACTTAATTTCCTACGTGGGTATGGGGTCAGCCTCGCGTGCCTTACAAATGCACTCGCCCGAATCGTACAGGACTCCCACCTTGTTGTGACCACACCTCAAGTCCTTATAGTAGATACGCCACTGTACGTTCACATACTTTTCCTCCGTACAATAATGTGGAGTAACCACATTTCCTGTGATATGATCTTCTCTTCTTTTCTTTACACTTATATTTGCTTCAGGCATGTTAAACAGTGTTCATTGAACACAGAGGCTTACTAATCTATTTTAATACAATAATATGTCAACATAATTATAACAACATACATCAGTCAGATACCGTTTAATGTGTGGACTCAACAATGTCTGCTTCCGACATGTCCTTCACTTTTTCCCCAATAGCAGTATCTAACTTTGTAGTTGGACCAAACATAGTAAATTTCATAAAATATCCTTACCACAATCAAGAAATATTTAAACAAATGACGCTGATTTTGTGAAGAAATGGCCTCAGCTTCCTCCGAACTGCACAGACTGTGAATTTATTCTTTATTTAAGTTTAAAATTAACACAGCTGTTTTTCAGCGTATCTGTATACAAATTTTAGTTCAACTGGCAATGAATAGTCAAAGCCTTTTGCTAATATTTACCAGCACTAGCCAATCGTAACGTTCTACTACTTGAATTCAAATGCAGTTTGAATGAAAAACCCAAAATAATTTTGAATAACTGGTGGTCGATTGGCTAGTCTGCTCTAGTCATGCCCAATACAAAAAGATATTACGTTTAAGATTACATTTCTCCTACCGCTCCCCCTTCCCATTCATACTCTGTTAACCCCAAGCGAATTTGAATGTACCTCCCTGCCTCTTTTCCCAGCTCGCGTCCCCCTAATGTTACCCAAAAAAAAACATGAGCAGGAACGCCAGTGTGTCTGGTCGTGTGTTCTTAGATATTAGTATTTCTTCAATAACTTCTCTAATACTGGGACTATCATATTATTTAAAGTACATTCTTACTCAGCTAACTCTACGTCATACTACCATATAATTCTTATGGGGAACTTCATAATGGTTTAAAATTTCCAATTTTTGTCATTGTCTATCGTCAACTAAAATCTTACACAAGTCCGCCATCTTTCCTCTCCTTCTTCTTGCAAGCATGTATTTTTCAAATGACTACTTGTTTTAGTTACATCAGAAATTCTACCACTAGGAGGAAATAAAACTGTCTGCGTGGTTATGCCTTTGCTGGCTTTTCCGCAGTGTGAATATATGCGTTGCAGACTGTGTCATCGAAGTGGGGTGTAGACGGGGCGGGTTAGGACTTTGCGTTACTAGTTAGCATTGTATCGGGTAATACTACCAAAAAATGTAAGGATTCCTACTAATTTTGCTACAGAGTTGACAGAAAGTGTTACTTCAGATAGCTATATTGCGGTATGCTTCCGCCAATAGTTAATTGTAAGGCAAAGTGTATACAGCAGATTGGGCAAAAGTTAAATATTAGTAGTGTTTCTCGAAAACGAAACTAAAGCGTGTCAGACTTTTTCCGTGAAATCGTTCTATAGGCTTAGCACTGTGCAAAAAGCAGCGCTGCTGGCTTCGAAGATGCCAACCGTCAGACACATGCGGGCTAATGTATTTATTATCGTTTTATGCCTAAGTCGTACTGAATTGAGCGTTTATTCTCGCATATTTTGCTACACACCTCCCATCATAAAACATGCATTCATTTGCAGGTTATAATATGCGAGATAACTTAGCTCCATGAAGTCTTACTCGTTTTTCTGATCTTCATCATAAGGATGTCTGCTCAAAAAGTCTGCGCCAACGTTCAAAGGGCCGGGAATGTATTCTATTAAAAATGAGTATGGTTGCAACAAGAGAGACCATCTCAATAATCTAGAATTTTAATGCTTAGCCTGTGACAAGAACACGAGGGGAGAATGATCCGTTTGGACCACAAATGTCCGGCCATATAAATAAATCTGGAATTTCTTTATAGCCCATATTAAAGCGAGACATTCTTTTTCACTGGTTGAGTAATTTTTTTCCGCCTTGTTCAATTTGCGGCTAGCATACGCGACTGGGTTCAATTCCCCATCTTGTGAGGAGGACCTTTGCAATAATGTAGCGCCCAGGCCTACATTGCTTGCGTCACTTCTCACAATAAATTCTTTAGTCAAGTCAGGCAATTGCAACACTGGCCTGTTTGTAAGCTTCTCTTTTAACTCCTGGTAAGCCAATTCACACTGTGCTGTCCAAATTATAGTATCAGGTTGACCTTTGCGAGTTAAATCGGTCAGAGGAGCACATATAGAGTTAAAATGTTTTATATACTTTTGGTAAAAACCACACAGAGACACGAAAGATCGCACATCTTTTTTTGTTTGTGGTCTAGGTGCTCTTTTTAGCTTTTCCAGATTCCTGGGATCAGGGGTCATGCTACCCTGATGTACTGTATGTCCCAAGAATTCCAACTCTTTACAACCAATACATCATTTTGTTGGCCTAGCGGTTAAGTTAGCCTCTCTGAGTATATCAAACAGCATATTCAAAGAGGTAACGTGTTCCTCAAATGTTTCCGTAGCAATGAGGATATCATCCATAAAATTCGAAATACATGGATTTTTCAGGGGATCCAGCAATTTTCGCATCATCCTAGAAAACACACTCGGGGCATTTTTCTACCCAAATGGTAACATGTTGAACTCATAATGACCTTCAGAGGTGCTAAATGCCAAATAGGGTCGAACCTCAGGCTTTACTGGAATCTGGTAATAGCCTTTGCTAAGATCCACCTTAGAAAAATATTTTGCCCTGTTCAGCCTGGCAAAAAGTTGAGTAGTATCAGGTAATGGATCCACCTGACCTTCTGTGACAGCATTCAGTTTCCTGTAATCTATGCACAGTCTATGTTCTCCTGATGGTTTCCGCAACAAAACTACACAGGAAATGTAAGGAGACTCACTGTGAGAAATAATCCCTTCTTTTAACAAATAATCAATCTCCTCTTTCAAAGCTTTTTCCTTAGCGAACGGAATAGAATAAGGCCTCATACAGATGGGTACTGGGTCTAGTAATTTCATATCATATGACAGCAAATTTGTGTGCCCCGGTTTATCAGTTAACACATCTGTATGTTTCTCAAGGACCTGTTGAACCTTCTCCTTCTGTCCTTTTGTCAGGTGATTACTGATTTTCACCTGTGCAAACGTTTCACTGGTTTTCAGTGGATATTCAACCGAGGAGAGAGGTTCATTCTTCATCTCGGTTGCTATAGACAAGGCCATTAAATGTGATCCCTCCTGGATTTGTCTGTCCAGATATTTCTTCAAAAGGTTCACATAATAGACTTTCTGGTTTCCCTTTTTGTCTATCTTATAATTGGTTCTGGATACTTTTTCCAAAACTGTATATGGCCCTTGCCATCCGATCTGAAGTTTATTGTTGCTGCCTGGCAATAGAAGAAGTACCTTCTCCCCTACAGCAAGTTCTCGATCCTTCGCATTTTTATTATAATAAGCAGCATGCTTTTTCCTGGCTTGTCTCAAATTTTCATTTGCCAGTTTCCAACTAGTTTTTAAACGAGTGGTCAGTTCGTTTACATATTGGTATGATGAGGTAACAGTCTCCTCTGCCTTCTCATCTGTCCAGGTCCTTAGCAAAGCTACATATGGACTTTTAATTTTTCTGACATAGTATTCATGGCACCTGTCAGTTCCTTTACATTGGAAGCTCTGTTTTGCGAACGTTTCTTTCTTGTGTCACCACACAAGAATCTACCACTACCAATTCGTTTCCTGGGGTTTTCTCCCCTCAGGTTCAAATTCAAGTTGAGAGAACTTCGCTCTTTTTTTATTCCTCCAGTTTGCATAAGTCCGACCGAGGGATCGTCGGCTTATTCTGGGGTATAACAGTTCTTTGTACTCGCTGCATAGTGGCCATTGTAAAACATTTGAGCGAAGACTGTCTGTGAAACGGGGGTTCCCATTCCCCTTCGTCCACTTTATTATAATTATTTTTCTTTCCAGGCCTAAGTTTGCCCCGTGGCGTGTCTAGGTCCTGGTTCCTTTTCCCACGTGTGGGTGTTCCCTCTTTATTTTCTGGTCCCGGTTTGCCATAATGCTTTTCTTGCATTTGGTTCTTATTTTTCCACCCTGTGGAATTTTTCTCGCTGCACTGTTCGCAGTCCTCGACAAATTTTCTTATGTCATCAACTTCTCCGGGCCAGAAATATCCAACAAATGTTCTTTGGCATGTGGTACCCATTTTCTGGTGTTCACCATCTAGAACATGTGTTTGTCTCATAACTTGTGCCCTATATTTCGATGGCACTACTACCTGTCCGCACCCAGATAATCCTGCTTTATCCGCCCTGCAAAGCAGTCCATCATCCAAATAGAAGTCTCCTTTCCTAGGAGGGGTATGGAGTTTTTGGAGTTTCTCAAAACATGGCTTCAGTGATCTATCTTCAGCCTGTGCCTTTCTCCACTGTTTACGAGACATTGCTTTTGGTGGTTCCTCCTCTTTTTTAGGAGTCGACCTGACCTGGAGCGTGGCCATTACTACAGGTCTCCTTCCACAATTTTCAGTGTTATGGTTGTCCATCCGACAATTTTTACAATACCTCTTTCCTTGGTTAAAAGGTTTTCTTTCATCATTTCTTCTATCATTGAATTGTGAAGGTCTATTCTTAAACTCATTTCGAGGCCTATCAAAATTCTGCCTATTTCTATTATCGAAGTTATTATGGGTTTGAGGGGCCTTACTCTGATCTATTTGTTTCTTCTTTGTGCCAGCTACCTCTTCTTGGGCTGCCTGATACCTCTCAGCGACATTTATTATCTCACCCAGCCTCTCCGCACCCTGTTCCATGAGAAACTTTCTCATGTCTGGAGCCATGGACTCTCTCATCTGTTCAATGAGTATCATCTCTTTGAGGTCTTGGGTTTTCCTCAAAGTAGCCCATTTCTCCATATACGGTTCCAACCGGGCGGAGAACTGGTGATAGCTCTCACCCGACAGTAGCCTGGCATTCCTAAACTTCTTTCTATAAAACTCTCCGTTCTTTTCGTATCTTAACAGAAGAGCTTGCTTCAACATGTCATAGTTGTCTTGGTCATCCCTGCTCATTTTGGAAAACACTTCATAAGCTGTTCCCCGAAGTCCCTGAGACAACTTTACCCCCCATCTTTCTCTTTCTAACCCATAAGTAGTAGCTAAAAGTTCAAACCTGCTTAAATACCCTTCTATGTCATCGCCTTTCTCAACAAAATGGTCTACATGAAAACCAATAGCTGAGGTTGAGGCTCCCTGACTAGTAGTGGCATCTGAGGCAAAGGGGCTGGCACCATTTTCAGGAGCATGGCCTTGAGATTCTAACTCCTTTAGTCGTAGCTCATGCTCCCTCTGTAATCTCTTCTCCTCCTTTTCTGCTTCCCTCTCTGCAGTCAATCTTTTTTCTTCTGCCTCCCTTTGCAGTCGTTTTTCTTCTGCCTCCAATTTTTTTCTCCTCAAATTGGAGCCTCTTTATCTCAGCCTCCTTGTCAGCCTCAATCTGCAACCTCTTAATTTCTTTTTTAGCCTCTACCTTTGTTTCTGCTTCTAACTTCTTATCTTCTCTGGCAATAAATTTATCCACTTCTGAAGTTACATATTGAACCAACTCTGGTCCATCCATGCCCATCTCTTTAGCAGTCTGTACAGCCGCAGAGCGAAACTTGGCCAGATCTGCCACTCTAATAAGTACAAAATGTTCTAACAAAATCTCTAACTAATTATAAATGTATTTAATTAAATCTGGGCTCTGACACTTTCTTTACTTCCCAAAACTTGGGTAATACTATATGGGGATTCCCTGGGAAAATTAGACTGTTGTTAAAGCTAAACCCCAGACCCCAATGTATGTAGTACTAAGAGAAATTCAGATGCCCGGACAAGCCTACCAATTTATGTAGCAAAGTTGATTTTGCTGGGGAGGTTATGATGGTATCCTAAAAAGAATGAAAAGGTGTCTGCTATCACCGTGTGAGGTCAAGCAAATGTAGGCCTCTGACTCTATAAATGATGATGATGAATTATGTGCAGAGAACCTACAGCTACCTCCCTAGGTCTCACACGGTCAATCTTCTGGCTCTAGTGTATGGTGTATGGTGTACCTAGTGTCTAGGGGAGAAATGAATGATGGTACACAACAATCAAACACTTTAAGTTTCTATTAAAGAAGTTAATAACTAGCAGTTAAGTTTTTCTTTGAACAAATATTTACAATTTATTTTGCCTGTCCATTCATAGCTTGTGGACAGGTCTTTGAAAATAAGGACAAGATAGTTTACAGAAAAGAACAATTAAAAATGTTGGGACAATCTGCCCAATAACTAAAAGTTATTATGTATTTATAAATGTCCTTCCTGTATGAAATATTACAGAGTTCACTTTATTTATCTAACGGGAGAGTCACTGTATATGAGGGCTGTAGTTCATCCTACACCCATAAAATTCCTGTGTAATATTTTGAAACACAAGAAAATGTCAGAGATGTCCCAGATGTTTAACTCTTCACCTGGGAGTCCTTGTTGTAAGATAATTTAATGGGTAGTTGCAGAAATTTCAAGTTCAACACTCGCCAACGCTCCTACTGGATATTCGACAGCATATAAGTCTGGTTGGAGACTGGTTGGCGTTTATAAGCACTCAGCAGGTTTCCTGTCACCAGCCGGCAACAGGAACATAGACCCTCTGCAACAAAAGGACACCCTGGCCTTTTATCTCTGATCATTTATTCTAACACTTAATTTCCTACGTGGGTATGGGGTCAGCCTCGGGTGCCTTACAAATGCACTCGCCCGAATCGTACAGGACTCCCACCTTGTTGTGACCACACCTCAAGTCCTTATAGTAGATACGCCACTGTACGTTCACATACTTTTCCTCAGTACAATAATGTGGAGTAACCACATTTCCTGTGATATGATCTTCTCTTCTTTTCTTTACACTTATATTTGCTTCAGGCATGTTAAACAGTGTTCATTGAACACAGAGGCTTACTAATCTATTTTAATACAATAATATGTCAACATAATTATAACAACATACATCAGTCAGATACCGTTTAATGTGTGGACTCAACAATGTCTGCTTCCGACATGTCCTTCACTTTTTCCCCAATAGCAGTATCTAACTTTGTAGTTGGACCAAACATAGTAAATTTCATAACATATCCTTACCACAATCAAGAAATATATAAACAAATGACGCTGATTTTGTGAAGAAATGGCCTCAGCTTCCTCCGAACTGCACAGACTGTGAATTTATTCTTTATTTAAGTTTAAAATTAACACAGCTGTTTTTCAGCGTATCTGTATACAAATTTTAGTTCAACTGGCAATGAATAGTCAAAGCCTTTTGCTAATATTTACCAGCACTAGCCAATCGTAACGTTCTACTACTTGAATTCAAATGCAGTTTGAATGAAAAACCCAAAATAATTTTGAATAACTGGTGGTCGATTGGCTAGTCTGCTCTAGTCATGCCCAATACAAAAAGATATTACGTTTAGGATTACATTTCTCCTACCGCTCCCCCTTCCCATTCATACTCTGTTAACCCCAAGCGAATTTGAATGTACCTCCCTGCCTCTTTTCCCAGCTCGCGTCCCCCTAATGTTACCCAAAAAAAACATGAGCAGGAACGCCAGTGTGTCTGGTCGTGTGTTCTTAGATATTAGTATTTCTTCAATAACTTCTCTAATACTGGGACTATCATATTATTTAAAGTACATTCTTACTCAGCTAACTCTACGTCATACTACCATATAATTCTTATGGGGAACTTCATAATGGTTTAAAATTTCCAATTTTTGTCATTGTCTATCGTCAACTAAAATCTTACACAAGTCCGCCATCTTTCCTCTCCTTCATCTTGCGAGCATGTATTTTTCAAATGACTACTTGTGTTAGTTACATCAGAAATGCTACCACTAGGAGGAAATAAAACTGTCTGCGTGATTATGCCTTGGCTGGCTTTTCCGCAGTGTGAATATATGCATTGCAGACTGTGTCATCGAAGCGGGGTGTAGAAGGGGCGGGTTAGGACTTTGCGTTACTAGTTAGCATTGTATCGGGTAATACTACCAAAAAATGTAAGGATTCCTACTAATTTTGCTACAATGTTGACAGAAAGTGTTACTTCAGATAGCTATATTGCGGTATGCTTCCGCCAATAGTTAATTGTAAGGCTAGACTACAAAGTGTATACAGCAGATTGGGCAAAAGTTAAATATTAGAAGTGTTTCTCGAAAACGAAACTAAAGCGTGTCAGACTTTTTCCGTGAAATCGTTCTATAGGCTTAGCACTGTGCAAAAAGCAGCGCTGCTGGCTTCGAAGATGCCAACCGTCAGACACATGCGGGCTAATGTATTTATTATCGTTTTATGCCTAAGTCGTACTGAATTGAGCGTTTATTCTTGCATATTTTGCTACAGTCTGTACACAAACCCATGGGTTGAATCATGCACTTTCCATTCCAGCAGCCATTCGCTCTCTACCTCATGACAAACACGGGAAAAATCCATGCCCATACACTTTTTTCCAGCTTCTCGTCATCAGTATATATAATAGTGGTGCGTTTTTAATGTGCTTCAGTTATATATATATATATATATATATATATATATATATATATATATATATATATATATATATATATATATATATATATATATATATACTCATGGAAAAAAGTAAGTGTGCAGCACTCAACAGGGCACTGTGCGTGTGTTCTTGGGTGAACTCAAATGCAAGTTAGCACACATTTATGTTAGTGTTGTTCACTTACCCGTGCAATTACAATTGGATCGCTCTATTCATGGGGAGATAATCACGGTGCAAGATAAATCACATGAAAAGTGCCGTAGGGGAGAATTTATCACAGATAAAAGGAAGGTAAGTGTGTAGCTCTAATCACAAGCATGTGAAAACGTAATCGTTGAAATAGAGAGTACCAAGAGTCCAACAGAAACATTTTTTTTGACAATGCCATGATTGAACCAACAACAGCGAGCAATAGCTATAGGGATGTTTGCTGCTGAAGCGACTATATTAGCTGTAACACAACATTTCAATGTTCACAGGAACACTATATCATGCATTCAAGCTCGTTTCCACCAAACTGGATCCACTGCTGATCGCCATAGAAGTGGCCGACCACGAGTTACCACCCCTGCACAAGACCGTTACATACGCCTTATGCACTTGTGTAACAGGTTTATTCAGGCAGCATGGACTGCCAGGAACATTCCAGGTTTAAGACCCGTGTCGTGCAGAACAGTGCGGAATAGGCTCAGAGAGGCAAGATTTAATTTTGTCGTGGGGATGCCACACTGACTTTAGTTTTTATCTTTCTTTCATGACACTTTCACTAAAATCAAAGTGATCACTTGGTCTTTTATTCAATATTCAACCACATTGTGTGCCAACTTTTATTTCATTTCGTCCATGAAATCACGCACAGTGCCCTATAAAGTGGTGCACACTTACTTTGTTCCATGTGTATCTATCTATCTATCTATCTATCTATCTATCTATCTGTCTGTCTGTCTGTCTGTCTGTCTGTCTGTCTGTCTGTCTGTCTGTCTGTCTGTCTGTCTGTCTGTCTGTCTGTCTGTCTGTCTGTCTGTCTGTCTGTCTGTCTGTCTGTCTGTCTGTCTGTCTGTCTGTCTGTCTGTCTGTCTGTCTGTCTGTCTGTCTGTCTGTCTGTCTGTCTGTCTGTCTGCCTGCCTGCCTGTCTGACTACCTTCTTTGTTACAGTGGATCAAAGTCATCTATCATCCTCATGTCATAATATACTTTCACAATGGGAGTATATGTTTGTTGTATGTCCTAGACATTTCAATAAGACTATGTATTTGTCACATATATTTTTTGAGCTTTTTTTGTATGATACAACTGGTACATGTATGCCCAATGACAAGCTAAGTTGATTGTTGTTGTTTAACTAGAGCTGCTGAGCTTTTCGCTCTTTAGCAGCCAATACCAAGTTGAAGACTCCTTGGTATTATCTACACTGTAGATCTAGGCTTTTCCTGTGGCTTTTCTGCCATTCCGAAACGTGTTGAGTTGAAGTCATGAGCTCCAGTTTCTCCAGCTTGGATTGCACTTAAAGGATCGTGACATCTGGTGTGACGTGTAATGGAAAAGAGTCTACAGTAATCTAACAGCCTATTGTAACAAAATTGCTACTCTCTGATTTGCTAGCTAAACATGCATTAAAACTACATATCCTGTTTTCTGCAGCTCATCTTTTTGTCCCCGCCCTCGTTTCTTTAAACACTGGCAAACGCGGTGTCTACAATCTTCTTTGACCTGTCAGTCACAGCAGGAAACAAATCCCGCTATGGTTATACTTCTTTTCACTCACGCGAGCTCAGCTGTCAATCATATAATACTTGACAGCTAGACAGCACGTGAGAGAAATGGGAAAGAACCTTTGAAGTTCACCCAGGGAAATTTAGAAATCACCTAGTACCCTTTGATCACAAGCACGGGTATTCCAAAGGGAAGCCCGCTAGAAGAACAAAAGACTTTTGATCTCTGTCAAAGCTCAACACGAAAAACTCTGAGAGACCGTGACGTACAGCCTTTCATCTTGGGATTCTAGCTCCTGAATGAATTTTATCCCTCACAGGAATGCGAAATAACGCCATTAAAGATCAAGCGAAGTATATGATATATATTCTACTGTTTCTAAAACCCAGTCGTCAGTCGTCAGTCAGAATTTGAAGAGTCTAGCGCGTAGTCTTGAAACCAATTTCTGTTATGGAATACTGTGTATAAGTGATTGCGTGGAGATTTCCTTCTAAATTCTGGTAAGAGGAAAATAGTTCTAAGTATTAGAAGTACTTCACGGTGAGAGCCAGTAAAGTTAAACCCTTATACTTCACTTAGATTTTTCTTGCAAGTAAGGCGAATTAAATTAAATAACCAGACCGGACATAGAGCCGTTAGACGACTGACAGAGGGAGAAAAGAATACATGTTCATATTTCATTTGTAATTATTGTTATTATATCATCTATTATTTTTTTCAAATGCCAATACGAGAAAATAACAGACACCGACGATTTAATAGCTAACTATAATGATAGGTGATTTATGTTGTACGTGTTGCGTATTGGGAAAAAAGAAAACACTGTGCGAGTGACCTATTGGCCGCGAAACTGTGAGGGCGAGTCATTATCAGCTCGGTGCGAACAAAATCAGCGGCTAGCGAACGTCTGTGAGTGTGTATAGTTGCCGCAGGGCAAACAACGCGTATCTTTTCATTTCGTCTATTCGTCAGGATTGACAGAGCGGATGAGAGATTGTCTTGTCCTCGTCCGTATTTTTTTAAAATATAGAATGGTAGCATTTTGCCAAATCTTTGCTTGTATTTTTTTCGCAGACCTGATCCCCAAGTGGACGACCAGCGTTTTTTTTTAAATTTATGATGTGCGTACTAGCCTGAGAAAATTTTGTGACTGTAAATTATAACGACGGGACTTACCAAATCCAGGACATTCTTTTTAACAGCCCACAGCGGCGTAGACCTGATATTATTATATTTTCCCCGACACCTGACAGTTGTATTCAAGTTGAGTACCTAGTCGATGCACTGTGCAGGAGCCAAAGAGTCGGCCGTTAAAATCAATCATCATCATCCTTAAAATTAGGTGCAAACAGATTATCAGGATACTGGGAATATCATCTCACCTAAATGGTCAAAATCATCAACGATTTTTTCACACTAGTCACCTGTTTGTGTTGACTCCTGTACCCAGATATGATTCCAGACCGAGCGGGAAACAAGCCTGCTTTTTCCCCGCACGCCCATACACTGCAAGCCTTGTTGCAACCAGAGTTATCCAGTTGTAGTTCTTATGTCAAGATTTACTTCCCCCCCCTCCCCTTTGTGGACACCCCCATTGGAGGAAAAGTGGATAGTTTAGAACAGTGACGATAACCTTTAGGATTTATACTTCTATCATGATTTATCGTGGATTTTAGCAAATTCGGCGTTCACCTCATTAGTATTTTTTGGGGGGCAAACTGGGGCCAAATTTTTACCCTCGACAGCTGGAGTTGGTATATTAATCACAGTCAAAAGGGATTTTCGAAGAATATTCTATAAACAAGGGATACCACAGACCCGCGGGTAACAGCAAATAGGTAAGAGAATGAGAGGTGGCCACTGAGTGAGAGTGTGTGTGGGGATTTTCGTTTTGCTGGGAAAGATCTATTAATTTGGTTGTTCGATTTTCTTTTACTCGGTCTTACGAGGGCTGTCCGGAAATGAACCGGCCATAATTAATATTAGGAAAACCGTTTGCGCGACCTCGATGTAACTTGGCAGCCAAATAGAGTGGCCTGTTATGCACATACATGTGCAATGTTGACGTTGCTGCACCAGTCTGTGTGACCGTTAAAAGCCGTTTAGTGAGCACGTGCACTGTGTGGTCGTCGCATTCAAAATGGCTGAACGAGTAGAGCAAAGAATCTGCATCAAATTTTGCGTCAAGCTTCAACATTCCTCCACGGAAACTATTATGATGATTCAGAAGGCTTTTGGAGACGAAGCGTTTGTGCCACACCTTTATTTGTGTAGCACTCATTGCATCGTCTCCAAAAGCCTTCTGAATCATCATAATAGTTTCCGTGGAGGAATGTTAAAGCTTGACACAAAATTTGATGCAGATTCTTTGCTCTACTCGTTCAGCCATTTTGAATGCGACGACCACACAGTGCACGTGCTCACGAAACGGCTTTTAACGGTCACACAGACTGGTGCAGCAACGTCAACATTGCACATGTATGTGCATAACAGGCCACTCTATTTGGCTGCCAAGTTACATCGATGTCGCCCAAACAGTTTTTCTAATATTAATTATGGCCGGTTCTTTTCCGGACAGCCCTCGTATATTGCACCAAGATTGTTTATTTCTGTAACCAAGTGCCAACCTTCCACCTTTGGGTTAATATTTTTTTGGTTTTCTCCATACGGTGCAGGCGCACCCTTCTTCTTTTTATTTCCTCCTTATGTATGATTCTTGATATCTTTGGGTATTTGATGTTGTAACAAGTTTAGTGATAATAAACAGCAAAGAATTTAACTGTGTGTGTTGGTCAGACTCATACCCATTTACCCTTTGTCTTTCACGTGTATGTGTCTTGTTGTCACGTAGTGTTGTGTGTGTAGAGTAACTTGTCTTATTTTAGATAGTGAGGCAAAGACTGTCTTGGAAACAAAGCACAGTCGTATGGATAGGCTGGAGGAAAGAAACCTACTAACTCCAGAGAGATATCTTTGCCTCAAGCTACCACCAGTGAACCTATTTTCTATACATTCTCGTGTATCAGTCAACAGTCACTCTCTACTTGAACGAGTCAAATAAAACAAATTTCCTACTATACGACATTTGGTCCCAAGCTAACAGTAAGAAGTATGTGGCTTACTATGCATTCCCCGCCATCCAAGGGGGCTCTCCAACTATGCAGAGTTAAATACTGTACTCTGGTTCTGGGCTCTCCCAAGGAATTGTCACGTCATGCACAAAGCCACTTCTCAGCATCCCCTGCCTATTACTGGGTCCATAGTGAGATCCTTCTGCATGCAGACAACCAAGTCAAAGCCAAAGAATTACTACTGGGGCTCAAATGACTTCTCCAAGCTTAATGTGCAATGCTTGGTTATCAACAAGTTTCACAACAGGGGGCATCCCTTGAAGTGTGTGGATAATTTCAAGAGTCAATGAGGATGTAATTAGCCCTCACAGACATAGGTTCACTTCCAAGAACATATACTGTAGCATTGTGCATAGCTGGTTGTCATATACGGATGACTCCAGATATGCTTCCATGCATGGTAAGTTGAATAAAAACGTAACACAATAAACAAACGTCCAAAAATTTGCGAAACAATTTATTGAAATATATATAAACTGTGTCAGATTGTGTGCATTACTAATGAATCAGATATTTTCCTCATACTGACGTTGAAGTTAGGCTGCTGAAATACTTTGGCCACATAAAAAGGCATAACACCTTGCAGAAGACCATAATAGAAGGGAGAGTTGAAGGCAAACGTACAAGGGGAAGACAGCGCTGTAAGTGGGAAGATAACATCAAAAGATGGGCAGGGTTCAGAGTACACCACCACCACAAGAGGTGGTAGGCTTTGGAGATCGATTACAACCAACCTTCGTTGTGGAGATAGCAGCTGATGATGATGATTCTGATTGTGGTGGTGGTGGTAGTGGTGGTGATAGTCGATTACTGTCAACCTTCGTTGTGGAGATAGCAACTGATGATGATGATTCTGATTGTGGTGGTGGTGGTGATAGTGATGATGCTGATGATGGTGAGGTTGAAAAGGTTTGACAGGTGCTCCAGAACCAATTCACGCTGGTGCATATAAGGCCGAGGTGGTAGCAACACTCCCCAATATTATTACCACATTGTTGTCCCGGATAGCCACACTGAAATTGGACATGTCAAAATGAGAGATTGTACATAACACCTGATTCTATGTGCATACTTAAAATTGTTCAATGTATTGAAATGGTTCTGAGCTGACAAATGAAAAAAGTAAAGGAATACTTTACATAGCTCATCAATATTGTAGCGGGGACGGAGTGGCTGAGATGTATGGTTTCTGCCCATAATTCTAAAGGTACCAGGTACGTTAGGGACAACACGGAATAGCATCATCATAACCCTCCACTCGCAAAGGAGCATAGGCCTTCAACAAACACATGCCAAGTCCTCCTGTCACGTGCCATCATTTCAAGTTCTTTCCACGTTCTCGTCATCATTTTTCACCTGTTTCCAGCTCTCTTCTCCATGTGCTTCTTGGTCTACCTCTGCCTCTCTTGTACTGGGGGTTCCAGAACAAGGACTCGATATTTTTCCCAATACAATGAAAGCTCCTCTTGCTTTTTGTATTCTTCATTTGATATCACGGTCTGTCCCTCCAACTTTGTCTATATTGCTGCCAAGATATGTGTACGATTCTACATCTTGTAGTGGTGTTTCGTCATGTTCAACCCTGTTATCATTACCTGCATTTATTCTCATTATTTTTGTCTTTTCCCTGTGTATTTTCAGACCCAATTGCTGTGACCTCTCATCGAGTGTTTTCAATTTGTCCTGCATCTGATTACGGTTATGGGACAGAAGAGCCAAATCAGTAAAATCCAGATCATCCAACTGCTTAGTCAGAGTCCACTGGATTCCATTTCTGTTGTGTATTGTCGATGTTCTCATAACCCTAATAAGAATAACCCATTCTGATCAACAATAACAATAACTTTAACCACATTTGATATTTTCCAACATTACGTTATCTTTTGAAACAAACCTGGCTCGTTAGACAAGTTATTGTTTGGTGCGGTAGACAACCGCCATGGCAATAGAAAGAATTAATTTGAGGGCTTAATCCTCTGTTTAAACAAAGCAAACGTCACTGCATTTGGACACACACTGGCAGGCCAGGAGCTGGCGGTCAACAAAAAAAGACTCGCGACACGCACAGGAATGTTTGACGGCGATTGTGTGTCGTAACAGAGGACGTTGTGACAAGGAGCGGAACATTTCTATATGGGCGACAATTCCCAAACCAAGGTTTATTTAGTTACCGAACATCCAGCAAGGCGGCGAAGAGTTGGTTACGGGAGCCCACCTTCTTTTATTGATTGATGGGCCCTGAAATCGCCCTTGGGTATGCAGATGTCGCATCCCCAAATTTGTCACACATTGGCATTGCAGAAATATAACGACACGTTCGTCAGAAATCTGTACGGCATTACAACACCCGCGGATAATAGTGGAGTAGTTTCCCACAGTCTAGCCTGTTCACAGCTTTTTCCATTACTGAATTTTTCTTTTATTCCATTGGAATTTAATTTTAAATGTGTTTTAATGGATTTGCGAAGTGAAAAAAGGTTGGTGAATTTAGAAAAAAAAATTGTTAATAATTTTTGTTTTCCATTATTAGAGATTTCTTTTTTGCACTTAGCCTCAAAGCTAAATTTACTATAAAGACCATTTTTTCAGTACTTCTATTCGTTAATGGTTAATCAAAATATTTTTTTTTTCCGTTAGGACTTATAAAATAAGGAAGTAATTCATAGTTATATACTTCACCGTCATCTAGATTTTTAGATCATTATTTCAGACTGTCATGGGCACACACTTTCATGCTCACTAAAGTTAACACTTGTCATGTAATATATCACAATATGAAAATTAAATACAAAGTGATCAGTTAGGAAGAAGCAATAGTGAGGAAAAAGATTAAAAGTAAGTCAACTATTGTTATTAGATATGAAACGTATGAAGCCATTTTGTGCAGTCAGTTATGTAGCAGTCTGATACTGCACATTACACGTTTGGTGTGTAATCGGAAAGAAGCTAGCAAAGCGTAAGTCTGTAAAGCAGTATACACATAAGTTACAAGGAAGATCTCTACGCCCGTGTTTGTAAATGTCGGTGTGGCAGCAATTTTTCACCAAATTATCAAGAGCCCACAAGTTGATTCATATTTACTTACATATGTGTATATATATATATATATATATATATAGTTCACCTCACTCAAATGTTTATTGCCTGAGTCAAGTTAAAGCATGCACAAGTTGATTCTCTTTTGTATCAAGTTCAACTCGCTCAAAAGCGTATTTCCTAAATCAAGATCACAACTTAAAAAGTTGTTGAGTCTATTAATCAAGATCAGTTCACGTTAAAGTTTATAGCCTGGAGCACGGTCTGCTGCTCAGTGCGTCAGTGCATGAAGAGAATTCATCTACTCTAATCGTGAATTGCACGACGTAAATGTATCCAAGCAAGCTTCATTGAACGAAACACACCTGTTACTAGAACATCATTTTCCGATGAGCTGCAGTCTAGACAGTGCCTTTGCAGGATCTGATAGCAGACATTTTCCTGAGACAAATGTCAACAGTTTGTCGACGCTAGAACCGATTTCCAAGTGTTGTGGGGACATTATATCTCACAAGTTCTCAATACTACACCTGCCAACGTTGTCATCAATATGTGCTCTCTTGGAGATAACCCAAATGGTGCAACATATATCTGCATTTGGAGTCGGTGCATACTATCGCTTAATCTCATACAGTGGGGGAATTTTGAAAGACTTGTAAACGGTGTAGAGTGGTCATCAGTGTGGCAACAATTAATATATCATATCATCATTTTACTATTTAAATAGATTCGCTCTCCTAGTTAATTTACTACATTTTTGTAACATTTCCTATGTGTGTGTGAATTGTCTTTCACCATCATCCCTTTTTCACTTTCTACTAACCCGATATGTGTATATATTTAGCTAATAGACTGTATAGCCGCGTTCATCATTACCTAGTAATTTAATGTATCACTCGAGTTGTCTGTGTTAGATATGTACCTATAAGTAAAATTCTTGATTTAGGAGGTTGGGTGCTTTTTCTTTATCGAGCTTCACGGAAAGAAGCTAATGTCGTACAGAAATAAGCAACTTTCCATGATTTATTAGAAAACACTATCTGCTGGAGAGCATTTGCCTTCTCTTCGTCTTGTCATTATCTCGAATAGGTCTCTTTCTTTTTGTTTAAGTAGCCAATTTCTGGAGACCTTCTTGACAACATTCAAAAGGCCATTCTCATCATAATGTTTGGCAGTGCGATCATTGGTGCCCCGCCCAGTATACTATTACGACACAGGATCAAAACCTTGTAACGTCACGCTAGTCTATCGAGCTGTAAATGGGTACGCACTTTTAGTGTTAGGTAATGCAAAGGCAGCGAATAAGGGAACTTGAACGCTGAATCTATTGTAGTGAAGTCTTCAAAATTTCACTCCAAATACGACAACCAAAAAATCAGACCGACGGTCTTTTATATTTGGTCATGCGCTCTAATATAACCAACAGACTCTGTGCCTAGATTGAACGGGGCGCGCCTCGCCAAAATGAGACAAAATCGTATTTTTTAAATCTAAAAGTTCATACACTACGGCAGTACCTTTATCATTATTACTCTGTCAATGTTTTACCTTTATCGCAGTTGTGTTTGCTTCAAAATATTCTGCGCTGTGTTTGCAAAATTATTTTCCTTTGTAAACTGCTGTTTACAGGGTTATGTCGCAAATGACTTTAAAAAACAAAATTGATATCTTTTGTGAAATATGTGCATAAATTGGCAGCCAACTGGCAATTTTATGCAGGTAAAACAGATTGTGGGCTTATACGAGATCTGTTCAATATGTACAGTAAAAACAATGTTTACGAGATTCACAGAGGACATGACGAGAATATCAGTTGGTGAACAGGTGGTCGGTAGCTTTAGATATTATGATGATACAATCTTAATAGCAACAAGTGAAACAGTTTACGGCAAATGGTTGATAAAATAGTTAGAGAAAGCGAAAGTAAAGGACTTAGTCTAAATAGCAAGAAAGTCAGAAGTGATGGTCCTTTCGAACACACACACAATGTCCAGAATGCATAATCAAATTTAATGGGTTTTTTTCCAAACAAGGCAATACATGCTTCAGGAATTTTCGATTGTTTGCGATACATGTTACATATGTACTGGCATGGCCCAACGTAAACTGGTGCAACTGGCCCGTACACTTTTATGCATTACAATTCTTGTTTATAATAGCATTAACTGTGTAGATCTCCATCACAACAACTACTTAAATCTTGTAAAGATCAATGAAAACAGGCTGCACCTGGTTATAACATAGAACTGGACACGATTCCAGAATCATGTACTATCAATAAAAGAAGAAGCATCCAAGAGAACATGAGTAGGAAGGAAAAAAGAAGGGATCCCGTTACAGGCCCATTGAGGCATATTGGGAATATGGTGTTAGGCCCATATTTTCTTGATCATCGGCACACTAGAGGTGATGTGGTCAGCATCACGCCGGCCGCCTTAACCTTCCCAGAGTTGCTCTGGTACCCATTTGGGGCTGGGTCGACCCAGGAGCCGTTTGCGGCCTAAAAAATCCCATCTCATCTGGGGATCGAACCATAGACCACTGAGCTAGGAAGCCAGTGCACTAGCCACTATGCTACCGCGGCTTCATGAGTAGAAGAACTAAAAGTTAGGCTTAGCATCATACCACTGGAATTACGGAAGAAAGAGGGGAGATTAAATTACTTGGCAAAAGTTGAAAAAGATTCAACTCACCGAGCACACACAACTTGATAAAAATACACAAAGCATTGGACACTGACTACAAGATCATAAAAATACATTGGCAGTAATATAGTTACTGTTGGAAGGACAGGCAAGGGTATCAAAATAAGAAAAGAGGTTAGATGAGCTTTAATTGCATTGGAAAATATACGGAGATCAAAAGATATCGAGACCAACACAAAAATACGAATCTTCAATACAAGTATCATGTCATTCCTATTATATGGATGTGAGTCATGGAGAACATCAAAAACAACCACCAAACAGCTACAGACTTTGATAAGTAGGTGTTCGCGTAGAAAAGAAGGATTTAGTAGTATGACAAGATGACTAATTGATAACATGAACCAGACAAATACCACTGGAACATGAGATAGGAAGAAAACGCTGGAGTTGGAAAGTATACACACTGTGGAAACCTTTTGATAGCATTACAATGCAGTCCTTGCTCTGTAATCGCCAGGGTAAGGGAAGTAAAGGTAGACAAGGGAACACTTGGAGAAAAGAGCTTTAGACAAATATATAAAGAGATAAATTAGACATGGAAAGACCTTCAGCTGATGCCAAAAGACAGTAGACATATTTAAGAAAAGGTCCTGGAGTCGTGGGCACTTTGGCTCAAGAACCGCTGGCAGAAAGATCTGTCACTTATACTTCGTATTCGTCTAGAGGAAACGATATAGTATATTTTCTGTGCCTGTATAGAATTCGAAATCAATTTTTCTCGTAAGGGGTAAGAAATCTCACAGATAAAGTTAGATACTTGTCGAAAGAAAAGTAAAATTTAATTCATTGCGTGTCTTAAAGCACTCTAGGTTACATCTTTGTAATTCCCCTTTCTTATTACTATTCTCGCAGCACACTAGAGTTCTTCAACTCAAATATATCTCATCTTTTCACATCCACAACAATGATGGACAACTTGGAAGAGCATAATAATGCTGGAAAATGGAAAAGATATTGTGACAAAAGTACGCACGTATCTACAGCAGAATGCGGACCAATAAGAAAAGCTCCAGGCATACTTACATAAATCCCACCAATAAAAGTGACTATTCTCACAGACTCTCTATCATCAAGAAATCAGAAATAGAAATGAATGTAGCTGGCCTGATACTGTTGAAGAAACACTCCAGAGAAACATATACGTATTCACAGGATGCAGTGCCAAGTAAAAGTCAGTGGCGTATTCTCTATGTGTGCTGTGCGTGCTGCGCACACCTATGCCCGAAGGAAAATAAAAATTTAATTTATTATTCTATAAAATATTTCTCTTCTAAAGTTGTGCTTTCGGACCGCACGCATCAGGATAACGGATTTTCCCGCATATCTTGTTTCAGTTTCCCAGACGCGTTTTATAGTGCAGTTTTTATTGGTTGGTTACAATTGCCCGAAGTCTCTCGGATAATTCCGTCACAATGCGTGCTGCGTCGTTCGAATTCACGTCTGAAGATTGGCTTGTGTGAATTGGGGTCAATGCCAGATACGTCAATACAATACGAACATGCGTGCGGTGGACTTGCAGCTCTCGAGTTGTAAAAATCGGCTGTGTCCGTCCAGTGTTTTTTGTGATTAATTTTTGTTAGTTGCCGGGAATGCAGATTATTACAGTGACAGTGAGTTTCAAGTTGTAAGTTAATTAGTATTTCGGAGATAATTGACATATACCCCTAATAACTATCGTTGCGTAATTTAATATAGTTGGTTTTTAAATTAATGAGGGGAAGAAGTTAAATAGTAGGCGTACATATTCATTTTAAGTAGCAGCACGCCTAGCTCGCATTACCAGGATACGCCACTGGTAAAAGTGGATAGCAGCTCGTGCTGGCAAGGTTAAAATTAAGCTTACAGATAGGGAGGCCAAACAGATACGAGAAAGGTACAACAAAAACTGAAGCAGGTCTAGGAAGATTTGAAACTAAGAGTTTAATTCCAGAGACAATAACCATAGATAGGATATCATTCAAGAACAAGAGGCTTGGTGAGATTGCAGAGAGGGCGTCGTGTTGGCTATGGTACAAACAAATGTGGTGCAATATGACTCACGAGATAAGGTCAAATGTCTGGAGAACAACAAACTAACTGATCAGCATATTGTAAGAGTGCCTCAAAAACATTGTTGGCTTATTTTAAAAAAAAAAACCCATGCGAGAGTTACTACACCTGGAATCAAAACAGCCGTGGAGTTACTGAACGGCATACTAATCTTAAGAATAACACAAAATTAAGAAAACAGTCATGGCCAAAAAAAAAAAAATAATAATAATAATGCAGCACAAAAAGCAGTAAAATAAAACGTGCTATGTGAAATGTGACCTACTATAACCGACATATACACGCACATAGTTAATTTCTGAACTGAACGCGCTAAGTCGAAGCGTACTGACCGCCTCAAACATTAATATTACAACAGCTACCACTCTAGCCGATATCATACCTGAGCCTGCAAACACTGTCCAGAGAAACACTTAAACTGACCACGATTCAAATGCTGACAACATGGAACGACGCTGGAGCAGGCCCCACCGTAAGGAGCACACTGGAAATTCTGTGTAAAGTATATACATAGAACATGTAATAAATAATACAAGAGTCCATGAAACGTTTAATATAATGTCATACATGTCACGATGCTCAGATTTATATTTAAATCGTAATTGTAAATTATTTTTGTAACTAATGTCCGTAGATCACGTCTATTGTGCGTCTATGGAGTCCATCTATCTGGCCCCTCTTTAAAATTCCATCTATCAGGTCCATATATTGGCCATATATTAAATTCGTCTATCGAGTTCACATTAAAAGTCAGGTTATCTAATCCATCTATTATCCACCCATCAAGTCCGTCTATCAAGTCCTTCGATCTTCTCCTTCTTCTTCTTCTTCGTACACTCTCAGACGTCTGCTTGAATGTTTTCAAAGAAAGCAGTAGTCAGTCTGAGGCTATTTGAATCTCCGTAGAGGTTTCCACGAATGGAACCGGTGTTGGCCATATGCGCTCTCTCTGTTCCGCATATTTTGGGCAACTTTGAAGCAAATATTCCATGCCTGCGGGACAATTCCTCTTTTCCAGCTGTAGTTTAGTACTGCCAGAAGCTTATTTTTTGCCTTTGTGCCGAGACCTATTAACATTTAGTTGGATATTCCATCTTTTCCAGGTGACTTCTTTTTCATTAGTGACTTTATTGCCTCTTCCATTTCTGCCATTGTCAAATTCGTCATCATATGCGCTTCTTGTGCAATCTTTGTGTTGTCAAAAATCAACTGCTCATCTATGATGATCTTCTTCCTCTCAGCAGGGACATCAATGTGATTTGCACTAACAAGGTGTTCTATAAATGCATTTGCAGCTTTTTTGCCTGTGAGCATATTGTTGCCTTGTTTGAGTGCGATTTATTTGTAATGAGATCCTTCCTTGTTCAAGGCTCTAACCAGTTTCCATAGCTTATTGCCGTTTTATCTAAGTGTAGATTCTGTTGTTTTTTTTTTTAAATATTTCCAGCAGTCTCTTGTTGTTTTATATAATGTTCTTAGGTAATTTGCAGTGGTGACTTTGAGTAAGATGTTTGCTTCAGTTGTTTTTTATTTCTCTTTCTGCTGTGTTTCTGACCTCTGTTACTTCGTCTTCAAGCCTTGAAGCTATCGATCTAGCCTATCAAATCTATTTTTCAAAATCTTACTTACTTACTTAGTCGTTCCCCTTCTACCGTGAGGTGTAGAGGTTCTCTTTCAAAGTCAATATACCAAATCCTTCTATCAAATCCATCTATCAAATCCATATATTGTGCATCGATTGTGTCCATCTATGAAGTCCACGATAGTCCTTCTATTAAGTACATATAAATATAAATACATATCTAAATAAAGTCAATTGTTCACGTTTATCTATCAGGTCCATCCTTAACGTCTGTCTATCAGGCCCATCTATCAAGTTCCCGTTATGGAGATGGAGGAGATAACAATTTGCTGCGTTTTGTCTGGTGTTCCTTTCGGCCACCGTAATCTAATCTATGTAAGATGGTTACAGCTTTGCTAATACGGCTATCATTCTCTGTATCTGGATAAAGTCTGTGCTTGATCGTAGACCCCAGTTATATGAAGTGGTGCGGCACTGCCAATACATAACTATCGATAGTAGTAACTTGTTCAACTTCCACGTCCTGACCCGGTAAATTTGTGTTCTTTAAACTTATTTTGCGAAGTCCTTGCATGCTTGAAAGAAGAGATTTATCAAGCTCTGAAGATCATATCTACGTTGAGTAACGATCGCAGCGTCATCTGTGAACAACAAATCTCTAAGAATGACCCTTCTGATTTTTTTTTAGCCTTCAGCCTAGCGAGGCTAAACAGTCAGCCATCTAATCTAGTTTGATGGAATATTCCTTCGGCTGCATCCCCGAATGGATGATTCCAGATGAAGGTAAAGAAGGCTGCCAAGACAGTCGGAGCCATGACGCTCTGGGTGGAAATGCACTTGCGCATAGTCAAAATCAGGAGGAATCCCGTCGATGCATGTACTTTCATCATCAACATTCCTTTTAGTTCCCTGTGGAATACAGGGCAGAAACAGTTGCTCTCCGTCGATTTCTATTCTGGGCTGTCTTTTTCATCTGTGCTCAAGTCATTCCAATTTTCCATGCCTCCTCTTCAATAGTTCTTCTCCACGTTCTCTTTGGCCTCCCCACTCTTATTTTCCCCTTTGTGTTCCAGTCAAGGGCAATTCTGGCTGTGCTTGATTTTTCTCTTCTGAGTGTATGTCCTATCCATCACCACTTTCTTACCTTAATTTCCAATTGTATTGGCTGTTGTCCGCATCTTTTCCTTAGCTCAGTATTTGTTATTAAATCTGGCCATCTTATACGGAGGATCCGTTGGAGACATCTATTTACAAATGTCTGTATCTTGGAGGTGATACTCTTTGAGACATGCATGTCTCTGAGCCATACAACAAGACTGACTTCACATTTGAGTTAAAGAGTCTAATTTTGTTCTCTCTGGATATAGCTGAGGAGTTTCATATTGGTCGAAGGGCATTAAAAACGCATCTGGCTTTATTTATCTTTGAGCAGACGTCACCAGCTGTTCCCCTCCTTTGTCAATGTTACTCCCCAGATAGGTAAAGTTTTCTACTTCTTCAACGACTTGATCATTGATCTTCATTGTCCGTCTGTCCATCCATAAATTTCAGCAATTAAGTCCGTCAAGCAACTCCATCTGTCGAATCTATCAAGTTCATATATTTGTGTAAGTCCGACTGTCAAGTCCATTTATAAATTTCATTATTTGGTCAATCTATCGTCCACCTATAAAGCCAGTCTATGACGTCCATCTAGCCAGTTTTATTAAGCGAAGATCATATCAAGATTTGACAGTTTTATAACATATGAATTCAATTATCATTTAGATAACATCAATGCTGGTCAATTCAAAATAATTGATCTGGTGTCAGCTTACTCGGTCCATGCATTTAGTTGGTTTGACAACATCAATATTAATGTATGAATTTAGGCAGTTATATCGCCATAGACTCTGCCTATCATGTCAGCCAGCCAGACTGATAACATCGTAGCACAATTGTATAACATCTGAGAAGATCTATTAAGTCAGTTAATTACCAGATTGACTGACTCAGTCAACTTAAAATACAATCGATCAATATTCCAGACAAATATTTACTAAGGTTTATATAAGGAGCAAAGGCCTTCATCCAACAAATTCCAAGTCTTCCTGTCTTGTGTCATTAGCTCAAAGTCTTTCCAAATCTTATTCATCCCTTGCACTTCTGTCTCTGGCTATCTTCTCCATTTGTACCTTGGTCTCCGTCTACCTTTTATACTTTGTGGATTCCAGAAGAAAGTCTGCCTGGTAATGCTATCGATAGGCTTCCTCAACATGGAACCTTTCCATCTCCAGCGTCTTCTTCTCATGTCTTGTTCCAGTGGAACGTGTCTCGTTCTTGTCATCAGTTCCACATTGGTGATCTTATTATCAGTTCCACATTGGTGATCTTATCATCAGTTCCACATTGGTGGTCTTATCATCAGTTCCACATTGGTGATCTTGTCATCAGTTCCACATTGGTGATCTTGTCATCAGTTCCACATTGGTGATCTTGTCATCAGTTCCACATTGGTGATCTTATCATCAGTTCCACATTGGTGATCTTGTCATCAGTTCCACATTGGTGATCTTGTCATCAGTTCCACATTGGTGATCTTATCATCAGTTCCACATTGGTGATCTTATCATCAGTTCCACATTGGTGATCTTGTCATCAGTTCCACATTGGTGATCTTATCATCAGTTCCACATTGGTGATCTTTTCGTACCACTTCAAGCCTTCTGTTCAACGCAAACACTCATTTATGAAAGTCTATAGCTTTTTGGTTTGTTGCATTTGTTGTCCTTCATGTTTTAGAGCCATACACAAGGAATGACTTGACATCTAAACTGCAAATTCTGATTTGTGGCACCTGGATTTTGTAAAAACATTATATGTATCTCTGTCGTGACGTCAAATAAGTACATATCGTCAGGTTCGATTTCTTTTGATCACCTTATATTTCCCAATGCAATGTCAGAGTGGCCGTGTAGTCTGTTGTTTTAACTGTCTGGCTGTGTTAGTAGAATAGAAGATTTGTCCATCAGGTGTGTTTGCTAGTGTGTCAGGTTCAAGTTAACACCTGAGATGGTTATGGCCACAGGTATTTTGAGGCAATGGGAAACCTCATTTTCCAGGTTCTTTTCTAAGCAACCCTACGAATGACAAATTTGTTCAATATAGATGATCTTCACAAACACCAGCGTTCACCAACACCATCCATAACAATGAAACTTGACGATATTTACTTCTTTGACGTCACGACAGAGATACATATAATGTTTTTTTTTTACAAAATCCAGTTGTTGTTTATATATTTATTTAACTTAGAAGTTCTTCCAGTCTTTCTTTTTTTTTCCACAATGTTTGCAATTTCACAAAAGCGTAATACATAGTTGCATAAATTCTCCTATGATGTTAGTCAGTCTTGTCGTTCTGTCTTATTCGACGTCTACACCAAGTTATTGGCGACGATTAACTTTATTGCTGTATCAACTTCCAAAAAATGTATGTGCAGTGGTTCACCTCTATTCGATATCTTTGGCATCCAATAATTTATAAGATCTCTTTCAGATTTGATAATCGGGCGAACTTTCTCTTTCAGGCAGAGCTATAAAGGTTTCTTTCTTCTGACGTGAAGGTCCACGTTATCAGCGAAACCGTGACTACACGAACATAAGTCTTTCTCTAGGTTTTTAAATGTCTTTAAGCATTATGTTTGAGCAGGCACAACTTATAACGTCTAGATACTTGTTACCTCTCCTTTGTTAGGAAAACTTGCACCGAAGACGTAGTGCTTGATGTTGAAGATTTGCTGTCTTAGTATGTTGGAGAGATCTTTCTTATTTCTGTTTCTATCTAAAATTTTGAAGATTGGAATCTGACATGTTGCTCTACTTGCTACTGGCACTGCTGTCTCTGTCTCTCTCTGCTGCTCTTTTGATCAACGTGATCTTAGTTTTTATAATTCTACTTTTTGGTAACCGTTCTCACGCGCCGCTCTACCCTGTTGACAGACATTCTATTTTGTTTAATTCTTGCTTATTGTATTATTTTATAATTTCAAGTGCGTATGAATGCTTCTAAACTTATTGTAGTTACTAGCATCAAACTTAGTTAGGGACCTTTCCTACATATTTTGAGAACCACTGCTGATGCAAACTTTTTCAGTCACTTAGTGCGACCTATTTATAAATCCCTTTGACACACAGCGGGTCAAAATAATCTGCTTGTACTGCAGTAACTTCACTGCATACTTTTATTTAAAATGAAAACCTACCTGGTACTAATAATTGTCGTTCTATGTCATCTGCTAAATTATCGTTAGTCTTCTTAAACATAAATAAAATCGCCTGTGCTTCGCACGCGGCTACATCAGCTTCTCTTGCCTTTTGTATTCTTGTTTTGAAACCAATGTCTGTCCCTCCAACAGTGTTCACATTGCAACCAATGTATTTGTATGGATTCACACCTTGAAGTGGCGTTTCTTTAAGTACAATCTTTGTGTTGATTCCTGCATTTTTGTGCATTTTCAGACCCCTTGCTGTGACCTGTCATCAGATGATATGCTTGGTGTGACCTGTCATCAGGTGATATACTTGTTGCAAAGTATTTATAGAGCCCATTTTTACAGACAGTTGTCTTGGCACACTCAGAACATCTGCTTCAAAGATTCCCTCACATAAGAAACACAGAAAGCACATATGGCTATCACCAACGCCATTTTCGGAAGAAAAAAAAACTTTAAGGGGATGGAAATAGCCTGAGGCTTAACACTGTTTTCTGTGAAAATATTCAAGTAGACGTATGCAAGTGTACGAAGAAGAAGAAATTCAGTAATATAGTCAGTTACTGGTACAAATTAAGTATTATTGTATGTTTGTTGTACAAATCAAGTCATTCAAAACAACTCAATTAAACCAAATACCAAATTACACATTTAAATCACTTGTACTAAACAAATCAAACAGCCAGCTATTCGTTCAAAATAACTCATACAATCATCTGCTTGTGCAAACCAGTTAACGCGATTGGCTGTCGGTACACACCTTTTTACACAAAAACTCTTTCACAGGAAGTCATACAGAATCCAATTCTCACATGTCACGTCTAATAGCTAGTCGCAAACTGCAAATTACCTGGCCGCGGTTGCGTCCATTACCGAGTAAGAGGTAATACCGGATATCGTCGTCATCCACTTCAAATTCAGCTTTCGTCAAAACAGCAAACATCAAGACGATCAGAATGGTTGTGACTTTGGCCTTCATTATGCTAGAATTGGTGAATAAGTAGAGTATATGAATGCGGACATTGATGGTGGGAAATCTGTTACTGCTGATGAATATAGAATATTATATAGTATCCTTGCTTTTAACAATAACAACGACAACTATAAAGTTACAGACTTTTACAATGTGGGTGTCTGTGGAGAATACAAGGTTTGAAATGCTATGACAAGTTCACCAACGTGGAGCTGAAAATAAACACAAGGCAGGTGTCGGTGGAACAAGATATCAGAAGAGACGCTTGCAATGGAAGTTGTATACTGTGAGAAAACATGTAGCTAGCATTACAAGACAGTCCTTGTTCTGAACTCCCTACGGTAAAAGAGGTAGACCTGAAACACATTGAGAATGAACGAACGAACGAACGAAATCTTAATTTCATCAGAGAAGAAAGCTAGAGGCATAAAAGAAAGAAAGAAAGTTAGACCGTGAGTGGCTAACAGACGCCAGGAGGACTGGGCGTGGCTTTGTTGGAGCAAGCAACATATACATGTCTATGTGACATAGCTTTGATGTTTTAAGTTAACGCCTGTTACTTTACGTGACTGTACTTGAGCCTTGTTTATAGTCATTGCAAATGTAAATACTGCCATCAATGGTACCTATACCTTGTAGCGGTATGGCAGCTTGTGTACCCTGACAATCCCCAGAGCTATGCCAGTGGGAGTTTTACTCCTGGTAGGTTCAACCATGCTGGACTGGTCTGCGTGGGTAGGGGTCAGACAAAAGCTGGTACCCTGGTCCTCCAGGTTGGGGGTTTTAGCACAGGGCCGACACCCCTGTCTGTGTAAAAAATCACACACGTTACGGAAACAGCAATAAATGGAAATACTTTGATGCGGGACGGACATCCGGAGTCTCAGGCTCGTATGACTGACAGTGGTGAAAGCCAAAAGGAAGCCACTGGCATGAAAACGGATGCCCAGACCGCAAAACACGAAACCAGAATTGGTTTTTGGAATGTCAGAACTATGAACGAGGCAGGAAAGCTGAGACAGATTACAGCAGAGATGAGGAATTACAAACTACATATCCTGGGAATAAGCGAGAGCAGATGGACAGGGATGGGGAGAATAAAAACAGCTACAGGGGAAACAGTACTTTATTCTGGTAGAGAGGACGGTCAGCACAACGAAGGTGTAGCCATTATCCTTAAGAAAGGAATGGAAAGGTCTCTACTGGAATGGAAACCCATTAACAACAGACTAATAAGAGCAAGACTGAGAGGGAGATTCACCAACACCACAATTATACAATGCTATGCACCAACAAACGACAGCGACGAAGAGATCAATGACGAGTTCTATCAACAGGTACAAAAGGAAATGGAAACTGTACCCAGGTACGATCTTATTATAGTAATGGGAGACCTAAATGCGAAAGTTAGAACACACAATAATTATAACGAAAGAGTAATGGGGAAATGCGGCAGTGGAACAGTAAATGAGAATGGGGACAAATTAATAAGCTTCTGCAGTATTAACAACCTGGTCATCGGAGGAACACTTTTTCAACACAAAGAAGTGCACAAGTTAACATGGGAATCACCAAACGGACGAGACAAAAACCAGATAGATCACATAATGATCAATGGCAGATGGAGACATGCACTACAAGACGTGAAAGTAAGAAGAGGCGCAGATGTGGGAAGTGATCATCACCTAGTAGTAGCAAGACTGAAGGTGAAACTCAGAGCTGCTGGACCAGTTGCAGTCAAACAGAAAAGATACAACATCACGAAACTTAAGGACCCCCTCACCAGAAAAGCGTTTGTGGTCGACGTAAAGAGACGATATCTGATTACCAAAAGCCAGGAAAGAACAGAGACCGACGATGTGGACCAGAAATTCAACACCATCTCAACAATATATAAAGAAAGCAGCAAGTCATGCTTGGGATTCCAGGAAAGAAAGAGCCAAGACTGGATAACACCAGAAACGCTAAACACCATAGCGAAGAGAAAGGAAATGAAAAGGAAGAAAACAGAAGCTAAGTCTCCCAGGTTAAAGGCAATATATAGTGAACAGTACAGTCAGCTGGACAAGGAAGTAAAACGTCAAACCCGTGCTAACAAAAGGACATTTCTGGATGACCTTGCAAGACAGGCAGAAGAGGCAGCACTGAGAAATGAACAAAGCACAGTTTATAAAATAACTAAAGCTATCAGTGGAAAACGAGGTGCAAACAACATAACGTTAGTAAGAGACAAGCAAGGAAATCTCATCACCACAGCACAGGGGCAGGAAACAAGGTGGGCAGAGCACTTCAGAGAAAACACTGAATAAGGAACCACCAGAGACTCAGCTGAATGTTCCTGAGGCTGAAAGTGACTTAGACGTAAATACAGACATTCCACGAAAAGAAGAAATTATCACAGCTATCAAAGGGCTAAAAAATGGAAAAGCGCCTGGTCACGACAATCTGAATGCTGAGCTATTCAAGACAGACCCTGAACTAGCAGCAGAACTATTAGAACCACTATTTGCACAAGTCTGGGAAACTGAGACAACACCAACAGAGTGGAGTAAAGGAACAATTGTCAAATTGCCCAAGAAGGGCGACCTTGCAGACTGCAACAACTGGAGAGGAATTACCCTCCTCTCAGTTCCCAGCAAAATACTAGGCAGGATAATCATCCAGAGAATTTCAAAAGCAGTTGACCATAAACTGAGGAAAGAACAAGCGGGCTTCAGAAAGAACAGAAGATGTGCAGATCATATATTTGCCCTCAGGAACATTATAGAGCAGTGCTCAGAATGGCAGAGACAGCTGTACATTAACTTTGTTGATTTTGAAAAGGCTTTCGACAGCATACACAGGGACAGCCTATGGAAAATTCTGAGGGCTTATGGAATTCCCAGCCGCATTGTTTCCATTATAAAAAGCCTCTATTCTAACTTTACGTGCAGTGTTGGATCGAGTAATGTAACTTTCGAAGTGAAAACAGGAGTACGACAGGGATGCCCCTTATCAACAACATTATTTTTGACAGTCATAGATTGGGTGATGCGCCAGACAACAGAGGGCAGTCCAAGAGGAATTAGATGGACAATGTTTTCTACACTGGAAGATTTGGAATATGCAGATGACATTGCACTGCTCGCGCATTCACACCAACACATTCAAGACAAAACTGATAGACTGAATAAGTATGGCCAGCAGGTTGGCCTGAACATCAATCTGAAGAAGACGGAGGTCATGACACTAAATGTGGGCAATCCTGAGCCAATAACAGTAAGGAACCAGAAGTTAGAACAGACAGACACATTTACTTACCTAGGAAGCATAGTAACACCTGACGGCGGAACAAGCAAGGACATTAACAACAGAATGAATAACGCGAGAACAGCCTTTGCTATTCTCAACAACATTTGGAAGTCTTCCCAGTACAGCACAAACACCAAATTAAGACTGTATGAGAGCTGCGTACTTTCTGTGCTTCTCTATGGTGCGGAATGTTGGAGAGTAACAGAGAAGGAAATGTCGAAACTGTCCTCCTTCCACACAATCTGCCTAAGGAAAATTCTCCGAATCTTTTGGCCAAACACCATCAGCAACCAAGAACTACTTATTCGGAGTAACCAGGAGGACATGCACACCATCATAGCTGGCAGACGCTGGAGTTGGGTTGGCGATGTCCTCAGAAGGGACCCTGATACCATCGCAAGAACAGCTATGCTATGGACCCCCGAGGGAAAGCGAAAGAGAGCCCGACCAAAAACAACTTGGCGGAGAACTGTGGAAGCTGAGATGCAAAGAATGAACCAGAGTTGGGGCACTGTACGAAGGATGGCCGCCGACCGAGCAAAGTGGAATCAATTTGTTGCTGCCCTACAAGACGCCACTAGGCGTGATGGCCGCTGACTGCTTTGACGGTTGGCGGTTATGGATCAAAGAAGAAGAAATGTAAATAGCACAGAATATTGCAGTTGCTTAAAGTCGAAAGTCATGTCAGTAGTTATCACAGTCATGTCAGTGGTTATATATATATATATATCCAAATACTCAGGTCAGTTCACATGAATCGAGTTGCATTGCTCATAGTTTATGTTGCACGATATTATTAGTTTACTGTACATATGTACACCATTTGTAAGTATCAACTTGCAACTCTATAGCGTAGATAACATCAAGGGAAAAAGCGGAAACAACAAAGAATTGTAATAAACTATTTCAAACAGCTTCAGAAAAATTAACAACATAATATGTCACTTCAAAGGAATGGAACTCGCCGCTACCACCAGAGGTAGGGAATCACTTTTTTCCTACCTCGCATTCCTTAACACATAAAAGTAAGCTAAAAAGTTGGCCAAAACAAACAGATCTACTGAGAACATCACTCTATTCAAAAGAGCATTAGCAATTATTATGTTTACAACTTACTGATCATCCCAAAATACCGTGAGCTGTTGGTATAATAATTTTTATGCAGGTGTTCCCTGGAACTTGTAAATTATTTCAAGGATTCCTCCAAGATAAAAAAAAGGTTAAGAATTGCTGCTCTAGACTATCTAACTGACTTTAGATTATACCCTCCTTGCACTAAGCTTGCATTTCTGGCTGTTGAATATCTGCAGGTCTATAACATATAGTACCCTAGCTCTACAATGTACGTTTCTGGCGCGACATCATACCTGTTTATCACTAGAGTAAACCCGCTTGGTTGTAGGTTGACTCGTATCCTTGACGTACAAAAACGAACAGTATAGAGACCGAATGTAGCTAATGACTAGATATATATATATAATTAAATAAATGCAGGCAAGCCTTGAGCTTTGATATCTCTTGAAATCTATTTGTCATAAAATGTAAATTATTTCTCTGAACCCCACAATATCAGAAGCATCATGCGGGTCCATGTTTATCAAATTTTCTTCCATATTATTGCGATTGATTATTATAGTGTGGCAAATATTTGTGCTGTTTTCGTATCTTGCATGTTCGTTTGTTTTTGTTGACGAGAAGCCACCCTCATATTTTTGTGCTGCCGATCAGACTGTATACATTCATGGATTTATTTTGACAGCTTTATCCTTGAAGAGTACATATGTGGTACAGGAACGGACGTACTTTAGATGGAAGATTACTTATGGGTTCTCGCAAACATTTAATGGTTATGCATATTAAGTTATTGTTTTAATCCGGTTATCAGACGTAAACCAGGACAATTATAAATGAAGGTCTGACAGGGAGTAAGAAAATAAAACACACCCTGACAGCAGACTTTACTGATTGACTGTGCATGGCAAATGATTGAACAAACCCACATCGCGCTATATATATATATATATATATATATATATATATATATATATATATATATATATATATATATTGGGGGTCGTCCACATATGACGCCACAGAGTGAGGGAGAGGGGTCACAATTTTGTGACGTTATGTGGCGAAATTGGAGGAGGGTGTGGACAAATGTGACGTCACACACAAATAAAAGAGTCATACACGCAACTTTCATAAATTATATTTCTAATTTTATCCGAAATAGTTAACGTTTATCTGCAATCGTTAACTTGTATCCACATTTGTTAACTTTTGTCTGCAACAGTTCACTGTTTACCGTAATAGATAACAACTCCCTCGTTAACGACTTATATCCCCTTTATATGTAATTCTCTCAAGCTTGCCGTCATGGACGCCAGTCACAAATTGTTTCCCACCAAAATTGCAATCTGGAAATTATATAACAGTTGTACGCTTCTGACCCCTCAACTGAACTGCACACCGCACGTGCATTTTTTTTTCTCCACCAAAGTTGCAGTTATATTTTAAATAATAAATAGAAGACACATAATAGAGTATTTAAAAATCTACAATATATTTTATTGTTATCATTTTTTTCCGTTTGATTATTTTTCTTTGACAGGGAAGGGGACTAATTACATCCATTGAAAAACAAAAAGAAAAACAACTTTTTTTTCAAAACTTTACAAACGTTGGTAAAATAACTTCATTTAGAATCACTAAATGGGTCCGCAGCCTTGTAAATGTGCTGTAGATGCTGAAAGGTTAAGTCGTTCGCTTTAGTTCTTTTGCCGTTATTATTTTGATAGGTATATTTACTAGTTGCTATTTTTTTTTAACCGTTTGAAGGTTTCCATTTGACAGGGAAGAAGATAATTTTCATCCCTTGAAAAAAAAAAAAAAAAAACCAAGAAAATTTGTTTTTTCAAATTGAACAAAAATGAGTAAAATAATTTCATTCAGACGTAACCAAATGAGTTTTCCAGGACTCTAAATGTACTGCAGATGCTGCAATGCTAATAAGTCAGCTTTAATTTTCCCCGCCATTATTTTGATTGTATATTTACTAATAAATATTATAATCTCAGCTGAAATATCGGATAGTTGTTATAACCTTGAACTGGTTTAAACTGTTTTTAATTTTGTTTTTGAAATAATATAATACGCACTTTAGAAAACGAAATTCAGACTAAATACATTGTGCTATTTAAAATTAGATTTTAAAAAAAGCAACTGGTTATCATCAGTGCGACAACAGTCTGATGAGATTAAAGAAATATATGGAGATGAAAGGAAGTCACGTCCAACACAAAAATCAATTCGAATGTCAAGTTTGTCCTGTTGTATACCTTTGAACACAGCGAAATCAAATATAACAACCATAAAGCCTCAGACATTCACAAATTGGTAAAAAAAGATAGTCCTATAGCAGATACTGCCTAGGGGAGTGAAGTGTTAGAAACTTCATAATAATGGGTGCAACTTCGAGAGATGAAGTGACCAGTTCCCCTCCTAGATGCCTTTGCCTTTCCTGACCAAAGAGTAGAGTCAGGTATCCATTTACAGCTGATAGATTGTAGTGTGACACCACGATGTTTCTAACCCTCTAACTTTGCAGCGAGAGACCTGCGCTCTAACCAAGGCCGCTCTCATATATGGGTGCTTGCCTAAATAAAAGACACCTTATGACATGCTAAAGCAGGCTCTGTTATTAAGATATGAAAAGAATGGTGAATTTTATCGTAAGAAGTTTAGAAAGGCCAAGCTTTTGTCTGGGGAGACATACCACCTATTCTCTGCCAGACTGGAAACCTATTTGGAGAAATGGACTGCTCTGGGGAAGGCCCAAGATCTTAAAGAAATGATCATGATAGAGCAATTAAGAGAGTCCATGGCTCCAGACCTGAGAAAGTTTCTCATGGAACAAGGTGCAGAGAGGTTGGGTGAGGTATTGAATGTCGCTGAGAGGTATCAAGCAGCCCAGGCAGAGGTAGTGGCTCTAAAAAGAAACATATAGAAAATTTTAAGGCCACACAGCACTTTAATAAATTTGATACCAAAGAACAAGGTAACAAAGGTAGGACAAACTTTGATAGGCCACGAAATGATTATCGTGATAGAAACTCACAGTTCGATGACCAAAAATAAAATGAAAGAAAACCTTTTAACCAAGGAAAGAGGTGGTGTAAATGGTGTAGGAAGGACAACCATAACACCGAAATTTGTAAAAGGAAACCTTCTAATATTGCTGCAATGAAATCGGGGAACCAGAGATTAAAGGTTAAACCTATTGGACTGCAGGAACCTTATCACCCCAAAATTTGTGAGGATGTTGTTTGTAACGGAGTCACCATAAGGTGCCTATATGATACAGGTTTGGATTTTGATTCAGTTGTGAGGTCTAGCCTAGTGAACCCAAGTCAGTATACCACCGAAACAGTGGAAATACAAGGGGCGACTAAGGACATACCACTCATGACACTTCCCATCGCAAGGATAACGGTGAAAACTCGCTATGTGGAAGGAGAAATCAGAGCAGCAGTGATAGATGAACCAATCTACCCTCTGATATTGGGGTGTAGATACGTCTTCTTGGGGAATCCCAAGAGACCTGTGATCATGGCGGCAGTACAGACCAGGTCACAGAAGAAGGAGGAAGAAGGTGAACCTATAAATGCTCATCCAGAGGAGATGAGGAAGGCGCAGACTGAGGATAGGACACTCAAGCCATGTTTTAAAAAATTGCCCAAATGTCACACACCTCCAAGCACGGTAGATTATTATATGAAGAACAAATTGCTATACAGGAAGGCCGGAACTGGAACAAATGGTCACAACCAGCTGGTTCTTCCCACTTCATATAGGGAGAAAGTGATGGAACTAGGGCATGCGATTCTCTTCAGTGGTCACATGGGGATCAGCGCCACAGGACAGCGTATAGCTTGTCATTACTTCTGGCCAGGGATAACAGAAGATATAAAAAGATATGTAAAATCCTGTCCGGAATGTCAAAGGGTAGCTCCATAGCATTGGACTGCTCCTGCAACTCTAGGGGAAATGCCCATAGTGGGAACACCTTTTGAGAGGGTTGCAGTGGATATTGTGGGACCTCTCACTCGGACCAAGAGGAGGAACAGTTACATCCTTACTCTGGTGGACACTTGTTCTATGTGGGGAGAGGCGGTAGCCCTGTCGTCAATCGATTCGAAACATGTGGCAGAGGCATTACTTACAATATTCACAAGATTAGGATTCCCGCATCAAATCTTGACTGACAATGGCTCACAGTTCAAGGGGAAACTAACGGAAGAAGTTTTTAAGCTATTTCAAGCCAGACACTTTGATTGTAGCCCGTACCATCCACAAGGGAACGGCCAGATAGAGAGGTTTAATGGGACTCTCATTTCTATCCTGAGAAAGCTGGCACATGAGAAACCTGATATGTGGGATCAATTTTTGCCCGCTGCGTTGTTTGCGTACCGGGAAGTACCACATAGTTCAAGCGGGATGGAACCCGCAACCCTGTTATTTGGGAGGCCAATAAAAGGTCCATTGGAAGCACTATTAAGGACGTGGACAGATGAGACGGCAGAGGAAACTGTTACCTCATCATATAACTATGTGAACGAGCTGACCACTCGTCTGAAAGCTGGATGGAAACTGGCAAATGATAATTTGAGACAAGCCAGGAAGAAACATGAAGCTTATTTTAACAGGAAAGCAAAGAACAGAGAATTAGCTGTGGGAGAGAAAGTACTTCTTCTACTGCCCGGCAGCAATAATAAGTTGCAAATTGGATGGCAAGGTCCATATACCGTTCTAGAGAAGGTGTCTAGAACAAATTATAAAATTGACAAAAGGGGGAAGGAGAAAATATATCATGTGAACCTTTTAAAGAAGTAGCTGCACAGACAAATCCAGGAAGGCACCCCTTTACTGACCTTGGCTATCGCTACCGAAATGAAAAAGGAACCACTCACCTCACATGAATACCCATTACACCCCTGTGAGACAGCTGCAGAGGTAAAAGTCAGTAAGCACCTGACTAAAAATCAGAGGGAGAGAGTTCAACAGGTTCTGGAAGAACATACAGATGTGTTAACAGACAAACCGGGACATACTAATTTGCTAGAGTATGATATGAAGCTGGTAGACTCATCACCAATCTGTATGAGAGCCTGTTCTGTTCCGTTTGCTAAGGAGAAAGCATTGAAAGAGGAGATAGATTATTTGTTGAAAGAAGGGATTATTTCTCACAGTGAATCTTCTTATAGCTCCAGTGTAGTTTTTTGAGGAAACCGTCTGGAGAACATAGACTGTGCATTGATTACAGGAAACTGAGTGCTGTCACAGAAGGTCAAGTGGATCCATTACCAGACACAAAACAGTTATTTGCCAGACTGAACAAGGCAAAATATTTCTCGAAGGTGGATCTTAGCAAAGGCTATTACCAGATTCCAGTGAAGCCTGAGGTTCGACCTTATTTAGCTTTTAGCACCTCGGAAGGGCATTATGAATTCAACATGTTGCCATTCGGATTGAAAAATGCTCCGAGTGTGTTTTCTAGAATGATGCGCAAATTGTTGGATCCCTTGAATAATCCATGTATTACGAATTTCATGGATGATATCCTCATCGCTACAGAAACATTTGAAGAACACGTTAACTCTCTGAATATGCTATTTGATAGGCTCAGAGAAGCAAACTTGACCGCTAGACCAACAAAATGTTGTATTGGATGCAAAGAGTTGGAATTCTTGAGACATACTGTATATCAGGGTAACATGATCCCTGACCCCAAGAACTTGGAAAAACTGAAGAGGGCACCTAGACCACAAACAACGAAAGACGTGCGATCATTTGTGTCGTTATGTGGGTTTTACCACAAATATATCAAAAATTTTAACTCTATATGTGCTCCTCTGACTGACTTGACTCGCAAGGGAAATCCAGATAAAATTGTTTGGTCAGCGCAGTGTGAATTGACATTCCAAGAGTTAAAGGAAGAACTCACTAGCAAGCCTATTCTCAAATTGCCTGATTTGACTCAGGATTTTGTGGTGAGAACGGACGAAAGCAATGTAGGCCTGGGGGCTGCTTTGTTGCAAAGGTCCTCTTCACCCAATGGGGAACTGAACCCAGTCGCTTATGCTAGCCGCAAGTTGAACAAAGCAGAGCAAGGCTATTCCACAAGCGAAAAGGAGTGTTTAGTGTTAATCTAGGCGATAAAATGTTCCAAATCTATCTGTATGGTAGGACTTTTGTGGTCCAAACAGATCATCAACCTCTCGTATTCTTATCACAGGCCAAGCATGAAAATGCTAAATTATTACGATGGTCTTTATTATTACAGCCATATCAATTTACCATTGAATATATTCCGGGGTCACAGAACGTCGGTGCAGATTTCCTCAGTAGGCACCCCTGTGATCAAATTTAGAGTATTCAGCAGGCGTAAGGAGTTAATTTTATCTATGTGTATCACTGGTTTTGGAACTTGCATTAGTGCATGTTCTCAAGTGGGGAGATGTGTGGTGAAATACCCTGATATAACGATAAAATCCTCCATTTATAAAGATAAAAGTTAAAATAAAATGTAGGGATAAAAAATATAGTTAGGTTACGCTGCTACCTTTTCGCCCACGCCACAAGCGCGTTGATTTTGGTAGACCGTACCATCGTTTTCTAGTGTCATTGAAACAAACTAGTTATAACATGAGGACACGAAAGGCCTATTCGTTCAGACGGGGTAAGAAAAGGAGGGAAGAGAAAAATGATGCCGTCTGCACACGTTAGAATCTAAAACTAGCATACGCACGAACTTGTAGTTAGTGTTTGAAATACGTTGTAAAGTAAGAACATGTAGCCACTTGGATCACGAAAACAGTCTTAGCTCTTATTGAGAAAACGTAATTCTATCGTAATTAGCTTGACAGCACATGGAAAAGAAGTGAACGAGTGGTAGTAAAGATTTCAAGACTAACATGGAAAAAATATGGAATTCCTTAATAATAGGTTTAGAATAATAAAAGTTAGCTAGTTTGATAGCCTATCTTTTCCTGAGAAATAATATACTTTCAAATAAAAGGACGAATAGATGAATCAGAAGTTATTGACAAAAAACTGATTTGTTCAGTGGCAGACTAGCAAACAGCTGTTCGTTTTGCAGCCACTATAAGTTACATTTTGACGCGTCCTTGAGACGAAGGCAGAAAAAAAATTACATGTAGACAAGGGGAGACAATGCGGATAGAATCTAAAAATAACTTAGCATAGAAATCTTAGAAGTAAGTGAGACAAAATTTGTGTAGTTTTTTTTTTTGTAGTTGGTCCAAAACCAAGTGCAATTTTGGGAAAACCCAAGTTCGGACAGACCGACAGACAGAAATACACTACACACTAGACCGAAACTGGACCCAAATTGGACCTTTATGTTTGAAATTTTAAACTGTAGAGGGGAAGTACTCTCATTGGACGAAATAGTTAATGTTATTGAAAAAATTTACCGGCAAGTTGCCATTTTGTTGAAGATTGTCCATACAAGCAGATCGTTGAGGCGAAGAAGTTTGTCGTCCGTTGAATATATGCTAATAGTAGTGGGACGCCCTAGTCTAGCCAGCAGCTCAGCTGAGTTTGTGCTATTTCTACGTATCTGTGTGTTTTATTCTGAATTGTGGTAAGGCTAAAATTATTAACCTTTTATTTAACAATTCTGAGTGATTGATACTGCCATATAATGAAAAATGATTACGACAAGTGAGTACTTATTCTAGGTCCCCAGGCGACTGTTCCGGGGCCTAGAGGTTGAAAGATAATATGATAAACTATCAGAAATGTAGAATACAGATGTTTCTTTTCAGATGGTCAGGTGGAAACATATCACCCACCTTATTATATGGTCTTTTCAGATGGTCAGGTGGAAACATATTACCCACCTTATTATATGGTCTTTTCAGATGGTCAGGTGGAAACATATTACCCACCTTATTATATGGAAAAAAGAAAAAGAGATTAATGAAAATATTTCAGATGCAGTGCAGTCCATAGAGGAATGGGAAACTAGTGCTACTTGATAACAGCCTTGATGTGGATGTGCTGGGTCGGTCAGAGAGATCTGACCCTGTCTTTTTATTCCATCTATTATTGCTTGTAAACATGGTGAATCAGGTAGTATGTTAAGACATAGCATAATTTTGTGGTTTCAGAGTTTCTTTGTCTGGCACTCAGAGCATGTGAGGAGTGGGCCTAAGGAACTACTTTCCTCCATCGTCACAAACCAGTTAAGTATTAAGTCCTGGCCTGCTGAGATTCATCAACTACTATAATAAAATTTAAACTACATTGTGAAAATAAGAAACTTGTCCAAAATTAATCTTGTTTAAAAAGCAAATAAACACTGTTACATAGAGACTGGGTATGATGCAAATACCCCGACCCGACATCCAGCATTAGTTTCAAGAGACTTTTTTAGTTTAGTAATAATATTAACAAATTTAATTTACATATGTGTACACGTCTTTCATGTGATTATTCAATTATATGTACTTCTATTGACATTAATTCATATTTGATTTAAAAGTCCTGACCAGAAGAAAACTTGGTTCAGGACAAAATAAATTTGAAAAAATTGTAATTTCTAAATTTTAAACACAGTGTTAATTGACTTGATCATAGAGATTAATATTAGTGTTTGTTTGTGTGTGTGTGTTTGTGTATTTTATTACCAGCACACCACATTTCATTACCCTAGACATTAGACGTAGCTATCAGACATACTAGTCAAGAATAAGTCTGATTGAGGTCATAGGTGGTAGCAGCAAGGTACTCTGTAAACTCACATAAACTGTTATCCTCAGGGACCTTCACAGCTGACCTCAGTCAGTACACTAAGTAACCTAGCAACCACACTTTATAACATCAAAACCCACCACAACCAGAAGAACCAAACATGTACCAGAAGAACCAGACATGTACCAGAAGAACCAGACATGTACCAGAAGAACCAGACATGTACCAGAAGTACCAGACATGTACCAGAAGAACCAGACATGTACCAGAAGAACCAGATATGAGAAGAAGACGCTGGAGATAGATAAGTCACAACACTGAGCAAATCTGCTGATAGATTTACCAGGCAGTCCTTGTTCTGAAAACCTCATGGTAAGAGAGGCAGAGGAAGGACAGGGAATACATGGAGAAGACAACTGGAGACAGGCATGAAGGAAATGAATAAGATATGGAAAGACCTTGACCTGATGGCACGTGACAGGAAGCATGTGCTTCTTATAGGGTTGAAAGATGATAACAATGATGAGGACATTTGCAACTAATTTACATTGGATGACGTTGTTGCTGTCAACGTTGTTGTTGCTGGATGACGTTGTTGCTGTCAACGTTGTTGTTGCTGGATGACGTTGTTGCTGTCAACGTTGTTGTTGCTGGATGACGTTGTTTCTGGATGACGTTGTTGCTGGATGACGTTGTTGCTGTCAACGTTGTTGTTGCTGGATGACGTTGTTGCTGTCAACGTTGTTGTTGCTGAATGACGTTGTTGCTGTCAACGTCGTTGCTGCTGGATGACGTTGTTGCTGTCAGCGTCGTTGCTGTTGGATGACTATGTTGCTGTCAACGTCGTTGCTGCTGGATGACGTTGTTGCTGTCAACGTTGTTGTTGCTGGATGACGTTGTTGCTGTCAACGTTGTTGTTGCTGGATGACGTTGTTGCTGTCAACGTTGTTGTGGCTGGATGACGTTGTTGCTGTCAACGTCGTTGCTGCTGGATGACGTTGTTGCTGTCAATGTTGTTGTTGCTGGATGAAGTTGTTGCTGTCAACGTCGTTGCTGCTGGATGACGTTGTTGCTGTCAACGTCGTTGCTGCTGGATGACGTTGTTGCTGTCAACGTCGTTGCTGTTGGATGACGTTGTTGCTGTCAACGTTGTTGTTGCTGGATGACGTTGTTGCTGTCAACGTTGTTGTTGCTGGATGACGTTGTTGCTGTCAACGTTGTTGTTGCTGGATGACTTTGTTGCTGTTTTGTTGGACCAACAACAACAATTAATTAGAAAAATGCGGGGATTGAAGAAGAGATTTGTGACGTCATCTTAGGATGAGTCCGGGTTTTTTTGACGAAATGTATCATGGGAGGAGGGGGTTAAAAATGGCCCAAATTGGGTGATGTCATATATATATGACCTGCTGCCGTCGGCCACCAACCTTGTAAAATGGAGAATGTCGGATGATGAGCAGTGCCCCCTGTGCCAGGGGAGGCAGACACTTGAACACGTGCTCTCAGCGTGTAAGGTGCCATTAGGGCAAGGGCGATACACTTGGCGCCATAACAAAGTGCTAAATAAGATTGCTGCGACGATAGATCTGGCAAGGATGAAGGCGAATAGCAAACCCAGGCCGAACATCGCAAATACATACTTTCTGAGGGCAGGAAAATCAGCACACCCCAAACCGAGTAAACCTGGTAGCAGTTTACCATCTCTTCTTGACTGTGCAAACGACTGGGAGATGGCGGTAGACCTAACTGGACGAGGGGCATATCCAGAGAGTATCAGAAAATCGCGGAGACGGCCGGATATAGGGCTTCATTCTCCAGCAACGCTAAAGGTCATATTGATTGAACTGACCGTGCCATGTGAACCCAGATTAGTCGAGCAACATTCGTTCAAAGCGGCCAAGTATAGTGATCTGGCCGCGGATTTGAGAAACGATGGGTTCACTGCAAGGGTCATGGCTGTTGAAGTGGGCGCAAGAGGGCTTGTGGCTGCATCAGTGTATGATTTATTGAAACTGTTGGGGCTGAGGGGGCAATCGAGAACAAGGGCACTGAAGAGGCTTAGTGAAACTGCCGAAAAGGCATCAGGCTGGCTGTGGAACAACCGCAATGGGCAATGGAAATCGTGACAATAAACGCTGCGGTACAGAAAACACCAAAATTTTTCTAAGTCCACAATACACTGAGTTTTTTTGGTGTACTAGTGAAAGGGCTGTGACTGAGAGACAACAGGCGGCATATATTATAATGGGTGTCAGGTACAGAATTTCAGTGGCTAGCCCGCAGTGGCTAGACTCGTCGGCTTCGCGCAGGTGTGTGTCCTTAATTGTGATGTGCGACGGAACGAACGGAATAATTTGTCTTCTCTTTGTTACTTTCACAATTGCCTCCACGTTTTGCGGAGTTGTGGATTTTAAAGTTGCTACCATAAGTGAAATGGGTTCGTTTTCGATACAAGACAACAGGAAGCTGAGACGCTTGGGAGTCATGACCCAAGTGGGCCCGCCTCCCTTAGAGTGTAAAGGAGTATATTGGGCCGAAACACATGTCGGAAGGGGGGACTCCTTCTGATGATCAGATTGCTTCCTGTTGTATCGCTCAGTAAATAGTTTCCTATCATCAGTTACGATATTGCAAAAGTGGTTGGCATTTTTCAGGGATTTATTACATCTTACACTGAATCTTTATATGTCTTGCCTTATTCGTAGTGGGACTAATCTATATCTCTAAAGCACGAGTGATATTAGTGTCTTAAAATTAAGTATCAGACTGAAAGTGTAATCAATTTTTTTTTTTGGAGAACACAGAATACTGTAGGAAATGGGAAGTTTTTCCCAGTAACTGCTGGATAAATTGTTATCATAACTAGTTGATAAATTGTTCATAGTAACTGCTAGATAATTCGGTATCTAATATTTTCATAATACGTTAAGTGAGCGATTTTTAAAAGTATAGTATTGAATTGGTTTGCCATTTTAAACTTAGCTGTTTTAACGCTGTTCTAGACAGATAATATAATTCAGAAGTCCCAGCCAATATTTCCCTTCTCGAACCACTACTGCATATCATGGCAGACGCTGCAAAAATTAGAGCTAGTTTAGTGGTTGCAGGGCGTGAATTTGGATTAAGTGGAAAAGAGCTGATGAAATTTGTAAGCGAGGAGACTGATAATCCCCATGCGAAAAAGATGGAGTGACAGAAACTAGAAATGGAGAATTAGAAGGCCGATGCAGAAGCTGAAGAGCAGAAGCCGCAGCAGAAGCGGAAAGAGATGGCTGACAGGGAGCATGCACTTAGAATGAAGCAACTGGAAACACAGGGACAGACCAATCAGACAGAGCTGGAAAAAGTGCAGCTGCTTCCAACTCTGATGTAGGATCCTCACCCCGCTAAAACTTCACAACCTGTGTCACCTAAGGCCATGAACTTTCCGCTGGAACGTTTTTCAGAGAGGAACGATACTATGGACACCTTTTTGGACTCTTTGCAACAACGTTTGGAGTTCAAGAACGCAAGTGGAACCTGAAATTGTCTCAGGGTCTGAGAGGAGCAGCCTACGCGATCTTTAATAAACTACCAGCAGGAGAGCAAGTTGACTATCAGGCATTAAAGAAATATCTCTTGATGAGATATGAACTTCATTCAGAGGCTTCCTGGAAATAGGTTAGAGGCTCTAAGAAATAGGCAGGAGAGTCCTTCTCACAGTTTGCGGCCCAGATAGAAGACTACCTGGTGACGTGTTGTACACTTGGAAACTTCAACGAGGATTATGACGGGTTGAAAGAGCTGATTGTGATAGAGCAACTTAATGAGTCTATGTCGGTCGAAATGCGTAGATTTCTCACTGAAAACGGCGCTGACCTGTTAGAAACTATTCTTACACTGGCAGAGCGATTCCAAATTCCTCTCATGAAATCACAAGGAACCAGGAAGAAGTTTGCGGAGCAGGCACCAAAGCACCCAGCCCGCTCACAACAAGACCAACTAAGCAAAGGACCATACACTTCGCATAAACAACGAGGTAAACAGGAAAACCACTCTACAAACTACCAGAAAAATGCTGTGCAACACCAAAGACAAGGGAGATAAATAGTGCAGTTACTGTCACTTAAACAATCACAATATTAATGAGCGCTAGCGCAGACTTCCCCCTCAACATGCTGTATGTCTGCAGACAATATCTTCACATCGGAAGGAGCATATTTTCTCTACCAAAAACATCTCTCATCCTCATATTATCGAATTAATTCTCGTAAACGGTCAATCTGTGGCATGTCTGTATGACACAGGACTTGCTTTCGATGCAGTAGTCAGAGCATCTCTCGCCTCTCCAGACTAGATGACAGAAGAGAGTGTCGACATCCAAGGTCCATCAAAGGGTGTAGCCCCTATGGCAATGCCGATTTCACGTATCAGAGTAGAATTTTGTTACGTGACAGGAGAGATTCGTACATCCAAACTTGAAAAACCATTCTACTCTATAATTTTGGGAAGTAGATATGTGTTCTTTGGAGAGCCTACTCAACCACTAATCATTGCAGCCGTCCAGACAATGGGACAGTAGAAAATGGATACTCAACAAGAATCTCCTACGAACATCCTCCCAGAGGAATTGAAGAGGGCCCAAAAGGAAGATTCTCACTGGCCCCTGTTATAAAATAATTACCAAAGACACGCGACCCACCTAGCATGGGAGATTTCTTTATGAAGAATGGATTGATGTATCGAAAGGCTGGAAAGGAAGGACAGGAACACAACCAGTCGGTAGTCCCTGCTACCTATAGGAACCAGGTGCTTTAGATGGGCTATTCTATCCCAATTAGCGGACACATGGGAATAATCGCCACGTCTCAGCGGATTGCCTGCCACTATTATTGGCCACGGATCATCGGTGACATCGAACGGTTCGTTAAGTCATGTCCTCGGTGCCAGAAAATTGCACAAAAACACTGGACGGCACCCGCGACACTTGTGGAAATGCTAGTCCTGGGCATCCCATTTGAAAGAGTGGCCGTGGATATAATTGGACCTCTATTGAGAACTAAGAAGAGAAACACCCATATCCTTACCTTAGTGGACACATCGTCCATGTGGGGCGAAGCCGTAGCCATGTCAGCATGCGACTCCGTGCATGTGGCTGAAGCTTTACTGAATATTTTCACGAGATTAGTTTTCCCGCACCAAATTCTCACAGACAAGGGGTCACAATTTCGAAGCACGTTGACAGAAGAGGTGCTTAGGATATTCCAGACTAGGCATTTCGATACTTTGCCCTATCACCCTCAGAGTAACGGACACGTAGAGCGGTTTCACGGAACGCTCACCTCTTTTCATCTGAAGTTGGCCCAGGAGAAGCCAGAAACTTGGGATCAGCCACATTATTTGCTTATAGGCAGGTGCCCCGTGCTTCTACAGGAGTATCTCCGGCCACATTACTCTTCGGGAGATCTATCAAAGGCCCATTAGAAGCCTTATTAAGATCATGGACAGGAAAACTCATGAAGAAGTCACATTTGTTTCTTCAGACTTTTAGGTTTCTGAGCCGACAACACTCGCAGTTGCAGAATTCAGTGTTCGGCGCCTGACGGTAACAGACATCAAGTCTTTTGACTGATCAGCAGAACTTAAAGCCAGGGGTCTCATCAATTCTTAAGCATAAAGGAGCTAGATCAACACTCGAACTGGTAACATCAAAGCGCTGCTGAATGACAGCGACTAACAACCTGCGCCATTGCTGACAACACAGGATTATAGCTAAGTAAAAAAACTTAAGGATCATTTTCCTCCAGATATCTCAGAGATCTTATTCAGAATTTCAAACTGAACTTTCACCCAAATAATAACCGAACTGTATTTAAAGTGCCTTCCAGATTATCAAAAGTGAACTTTTCAACCCATAATGTTAGGCAGCTCCAATGATAGTCACACCAGTGTTAATGATGATTAGTAGGTCATACTAATACTTGTAATTATTTAGTGGTTATGACATTATTATTTTCTCTTACCGTTTCTGTTTTTCTTTGTGTCATATACGTGGTTAAGGAAATAAATATCTGTACGTAAGTTATACCTTTTACCAAGTGATCGGGGGATTTTCTTACATGGATGGGGGCTTAATAATTATTATAATGTTCAGAAAGAATAACAGGGGGAGATTTGTCGCAATGAAACAGAACCCGTTCTCAAGTGCACTTCTGAGGCATTATTTCCTTGTGAGAATGTTCGCCTTCCTTTTCACCCGTTACTTATATAGGATTCTAAAATTTAACGAGCCACTTATGAGATCCTATATATTTTTCTTACATTTCTTAGTTTACATCTATCTCACCGAACTGGGCCATGACAATTAATGTCCAGTTCGGGATAACGGCGCGACAGAGGCATTCACTACAAGACGTAGCACAAGAGAAGTGAACAAAACTTACTTACTTAGTCGTTCCCCTTCTACCGTGAGGTGTAGAGGTTTGGAAGAGAGAGCGCCAGACTATCCCATCGGCTGTCTTCCTCCTGGCCTGGTTCCATTCTAGTCCTCGATCCTTCAAAGATTGTCCAATGTTGTCCTCCCAGCGGACTCCGGGTCGTCCCCGGGGTCTGGACCCCTGGCTCCCCGTTTCCCACGCCCGCCGTGGTATCCGATCTTCTCCCACTCTGCAGACACGGCCAAACCATCCCAATTGGGACCGTTCTACCTGGGTCTGCAGGGGGTAGGATTTAAGGCCTTGACGTATCGTCTGGTTGCGTACCAGGTCTCCCCTTGTCACCCCAACCACCCTCCTCAGATACCTCACCTCCGAGGCCTGGATCTGGCCCCTATGGGCCGCAGCCACTGCCCACGACTCGCATCCGCATGTCAAGACCGGGACACAGGTGGAGCGGCACACAGCCATCCTCGCCTTCTCACCAACCCCTCTCCCGCTGAGGAATCCTCGATTCACGGCCTGAAAAAGTCTCCCAGCCGCCGCCCCCCGAGTGGCCAACCCCCCCCCCCCCCCGACGCCTCCCCCTCGGTCTATAATAGCTCCGAGGTATCTAAAGTGGTCGACCTGCTCCAGGACCTGTTCTCCCAGCTTAATCTGACGTTTTCTTTCCTCTCGTGATATCACCATGGATCTTAGTGAATGTCGTGAAATATTCTAATCCACATATATAAATTAAAAGGTAAATATAAAGCCTAACAAATAAATTCTAATAAAGAAAAGAGCAATGGTAAAATAACAGTGCTGTCACAATAACTGTACTCGAAATCCCCTTTGTTTTCTACTTCGTCGGCAAATTGTAACGCTTTCACGTTGATAGTAAAAGCCTACTGTATTATTACCCGCGTTCTTCAATGAAACGTGTGCTGTATTTCTTGCAAAAACATTGAGATACCAAGCTGAACAATGACCTAATTTTAATATTTCATTCATTCCATTTATACACGGCGTAACTAAAGACAGATGGACTAAAGGATAGAGAGAAGGGAGAGGCATAAAGCCGAACACGTGCAACACAAAACACGCGTCGCGCGATACACAATTACTACTATCACGCGTGTAAGGCCACATGCACTAACTTTTTTTTCAGACGGACAGTGATAAAATTCACTACCCTTCCCAGAGTTAGGTTTTTAAATCCTGAAAAACTCTTATTAGAAAGATGACAATAGATGGGTTTACGTTTGAAAACATTACAGTACCCAGACAGCACATCTTCGAAACAGGAGGTAGAAGGAATTGCATATTTTGAACGCAGCATTTTAGCTCTATTAAATATATATATTTGGGTTCCTTGGGGTTTGCTGACAAAGAATATGTACAACGTTGCGCAAATGGTCTAGGAATTAACAAGTTATAGCCAAAATAAAATAGTGGGGATGCCTGACAGCATGAAATCATTTCTGCTCATAAAATTTTTTATAACGCGTTTGAAAAAACCTTGCGTACGAAAACAGCCTACCATGTAAACTCCAAATTGATTGGAGCGCAACAAATATAAGACTAAACACGATTGGTCGGACTATAAATACTATCTTTGGTTGTTAGGGGAGACGTAGGAAGTTAAAATTTTTTCAAACACTTGTCGAAACGTGGCTCCATTGGCCAGACTCGCTGATATACTCACTTAGGAGCGTTAGTTCGAGACCACTAGTTCAAATAAGCTTGATAAAGCAACAGTGCGTTGAAGCCAGCTCATATTTTTGCTAAATAAAAGCCTGGAACATAAGCAGATGGGAATTTGTGCCAGTATTTGTGCCAGAATTCATTGCTAATCAACGTATCTGTGTTTGTTTCCATGAATTGTGGTAAGCTTGAAACATTCAGTATCTTTTAATGAAAATTGAATGTGAATTGTTAATTTATGCCTGTATATATGTGTAGTTCAGTAGCAAACATGATGTAAAGCCTATAATGCTCCAGCCTGAACAGAAGGTGTCGGAGGAAAGTAAAACTGCATGGAATGGCCAAACAGTACACTGACACCTAGATTATTGATTAGACAGAAATAATGCTGGAAGTGCAGAGGCGTAGTAACCATTAAGGAGGGTAATACTGGTATAAAGTATTTCAGATGAAGCTGACAGTTGGCCTAACGCTCTGAACTCAATGTTTGTGATGTATTGTGCTCAGTGTAAAAAGAGAGTATAAATTAGTTATGAAGTAGAAGGTACATCCTTCTTGTTTTCAGGGACCGTGGTCTTGATGGTATTGAGCAGCACCTGGTCAGAGCTTTGCTGAATCCAGAGTCGGACAGCATACTCCTTGGTCCATTTAGCTATCAGTGAGGTGTCTCCAGAGCACAGGGGAGAAATCGAGCAGAGGAGTCCTTTCCTGCCGCCATCACGCAAGATAAGCTGATGTGGCCAGCTGAGCTCAAAATTATGTACCCCCATCTTAAAATAACATTGTAACATAAACTTAAGAGGGGAAGTAAATTGTTTTAATATCAGGAACTGAGAACATCTCCAATACTAGTTCCAATAAAGACAAACTATTGAAGTCATGATGACAAATACCAACAGAGCTTGAACAAAACAAAAACCAGTATTACCTCATATTACTACTACACAACTGACACACATAGGATACTTTTAATAATATATGTCACTACAATATTCATATTGATAAATTCTGTACATATAACTTGTAATTAAAATTGATTGTGATTCCTGGTTCCCTTTGTATTTGAATCAGGACACATATTCATTCATAACAGCAATGAATACATATTGTTATTTGAAAAGTTATCAGTGACTCTGTTGCGTGATAAATCCTCGCAACATCGTTTTATTTCAATATCTGTTTTATAACGCAAGGGCAACAACTGCTTGAAATCTATAGTCACTTTTCTCGGTAAGCATTTGTCTTCTCGCGTTAGTATCGAATGCAGTTAACTTTTGAGCTGTGGTCATTTTTGCGCTGGACTGCGCATGACTTGTCTTGTTGTTTGGTCGATCGGTTTCCGCCCACCACTAGTGGAGTGAGCGATTTGGAATGGCGAAAGAGATGCCTCGTTGAAGAGGGGATCTCCGCTTTTTTTTGTTCTGTCAGGGATGTGTAGTCCTCTTATGGATATTTCGTTTAGTCGAGATAATACCTCTAGTGTTTTCCCACATGTCGGGAGGTGTGATATTTCTGTGTATTTCATGAAAGCAAGGTAAATTGACTTTTTCATTAACTCTATCGATTTTGGGTCGTGAGCGATTTCGATTCATAGCCTGTCTCCGAAAGTCGTCGTCACGAGATGTTCTTTCCCAGCTCACATGTCGCTGCATTGTACTGCATCGGTTGATGCAGGTACCAAGGACCATTACTTGCTACTTTGTTAAATGAACTAGGTTTGAAAAAACCTTTATTATCTAGAGGATATTTTTGAGGACATTATTTATACTTCGGCAGACGTGTCTGTCTTGCTGAAGTCAAACTAAGGAGAGTGAACTGATCTCATACATCTGGTTATCTCCTGGCTGTTATAGAAAGGGATGGAGTTTTTTTCACCTGACTACATTTACAGCACTATGAAATATAACATGCATCTGACTCATCATTGTAATGCTGTCTACCGTCTATTGCTGTATTGAATGTTGCTGTGATAATGACTGTTTGATGTGCCTACACATTTGCGTAACCATTTTGTCACTGTGGCGTCCACAATAAATAATGAAGAAAAACGTCAACGGCTGTTTCAAGACTCATTGACTTTATACGTCGTGAGTTTACTGACGTCCTATGTGGATTGCCCTGTTATTGTTGCATGAACATTGTTTTGACTGAACGCATCGACACACTACACAAAACCAGACATGCGGATGCCATCCATCATCATATGGCATCACGCATCATTTGGTGGCCATAAGCTGGTTTGATTCTGGTACTAGCAAACACGGGGTCCCTTACCCACTTCATTTTCAACAAGAATTCATCAGCATCCTTCAAGAAATTAACATTCTTCAATACAGTCAACATCTTCAAAATTTTCAAAGTACTCGGCGTTGCCCGGTAAAAGTCAAAATTTCAACTTTTGACGGAAACAAGAATTTGACAGTACCCGGCGTTGTTACATGTTGCCGGATAACTCGGACTGCTGTTATCTTTTACGCAAGTCAAGCAAGTTGCTGCTGTCAAGGTTCCAGTGCTGTCGTTTTTTGAGAAGGTCAAGTGCCGGTTGAAACGGGTTGTTTTCTGAAGAAGGCCAAGTACCGATTTCCATCAACTTACTTTTGGATTAGAAGGTCAAGTGCCGAAACAACTCAACACACAGTATTTCAGAAGCTCTTGTACCATCGTGTTAGCAGTGGAAGCAGTTCAGATGTGCCATCATCGTTGGAGCTTCGCTCTTTAGGACGTTGATTGACATCCGTTTTTCTGCTGTTCTACGATTGGAAGCCTTTAAGTTAAGTGGCCTGTTTGTATGTAAACTGTGCCCTTATACTTCTGCTGAGTCTTCTGTGTATCATCTCATTCTATATATTATATGTCTATATGTTATTTGTATATTTATATGTTTATATTTCAGCGGGTTCTCGGTTGGGTGGTGTCTCCGTTAGATTATGCCACGTCATAGAGGTCGTCTATTGTGAGCGTTTTCTGTAGGGTTTGCAAATTTCCGATACTGGAATTTGCTAAGCGACTTCTGTTGCTATTTATGTTAGCTGTGATGACATGTTTTAATATTGTTTTCGTTATTATTTCACATTCTTTAGTTTTGTTGTGATTTGTTTGTATTTGTTAGCCTACTCTTGTCTATAATTTAGTTTCATACAACATTTTTGTTTATACACTGTGGTGTCATGTATTTTGTTTAATTCTATCGCAGATATCGTCACATTTTTTGTGATATTTCATTAATTTCTGCTTTATTTTTAGTTGATTTCTGCGAAAGTTTTTGTATTGTTGCTGATCTTTGTTATTGTTTACATTGTTATTGTTTACATTGTTTGTATTGTTTACATTTTCAATGTTTACATTCTGCATGTGTTTACATAGTCATTGTTTACAGTTATAGTAATTAGTTAATGGGCTATGCTAATGCACTGTTACTACTATACTGATGATAAATGAATGATGAATAGTGTCGTGCACTATTGAATGAGAAGTGCACTTATGATCAAGATTTGAGTGCTGATATTTCATATACAAGTTCTTTGATTGGAGACTTGTTTCCCACAGAGACTGGGATAATATAATGTGATGTGAATATACAAGTGCTTAATTAAGACTTGTTACACTTAGGTTTGAAATAAATTAGTTAATTATTTCAGGTTTTGGACTCATATGTTAGACAACATGTCTACATTTGAGCACTTTATTGAGCAGGGTAAATTGCTTGGGAAGACTGGTGATAAGTTAGAAGAATTTGCAACTGCTCGATATGATAAAGCAATGGAAGCTGAACAAAAGAAACTGCATATGGAAGCTGAACAAAAGAAACTGCAGATGCAGGTGGATGAAAAGAGATTCCAAATGGAAATGGAAAAACAAAAAAGGGAATCAGAAGCTGAGGAGAGAAAACTCCAGCTACAGCTAGAAGCTGAGAATAAAAGACTTGAAAAAGAGGCTGAGAATAAAAGACTTGAAAAAGAGGCTGAGAATAAAAGACTTGAAAAAGAGGCTGAAAATAAAAGACTTGAAAAAGAAGCTGAAAATAAAAGACTTGACAAAAAGAAGCTGAAAATGAAAGACTTCAAATGCAGGCTCAAGCTGAAGAAAGGAAGTTACAAAGAGAGTCTGATGAGAGGAAAGCAAAAATGGAACATGAAGAAAAACTCTTAGCTTTAGAGTTGGAGAAATTGAAATTGACGAGCATGAGTAATGGTAATGATTCAAACAAGGGTTCATCTTCTGGGAAGGCTAATAATGATACTTTTAAGATTAAGTTACCAACATTTAGTCCTTCCAGTGATGACATAATGTTCTATCTGGACAGATTTGAACAAGCATGTACAGCTCATAACATAGACAAAGCAAAATATGTTTATCAGTTATCAGGGATACTGACAGGTAAAGCTCTAAGTATATTAAATATGGTGGATGAACCTGACAAGAGCAATTATGAGGTTGTCAGGGCCGCTTTGTTAAAGAAATATCAGCTTAACGAAGACGGCTATCGTCTACAATTTAAAAACATGTTACCTGAAAATGGAGTTGAATTCTCCGAGTTTATTGCAAGAATACGCATTACTTTCTCACGATGGGTTGAACTATCTAAGACGGAAAAAACTTATGAAGGACTTATGGACTTAATACTTAGAGACAAAGTCATGTCGTCTGTCAATGAGTCTTTCCTTGCTTTCCTTCATGAACGTAAACCTAAAACAATAAAAGAAATGGAAGATTTCTGTTGCCAATACGTAACTGCGCACCCACACATAACCATGGGTAACTCTAAGGTGAAAGAAGGTTTACCAGTTGCTTCGGCAGCTCCGTATGGTCAAAACTTTGCTCGTAGATCCCAACAAAATTTTGATAGAAAGGGCAGCGGTAATTTCTGTCAAAATCATGGAAACCAATTTCATGGTGATTCTTCTTCGAAGAATTGGAGACAACCTGATAGTGGTCGTTACTATCACCCTAATAATTATAAGCATTTCAAAAGAGGATATGGTAATAGAGGTTATTCCTGCCGAAGACCTCAGAACCAAACAAATAGATGTTCGCATCAATGTGAACATGATAGTAATCGTGGAAACTGGAATTCGAACCATTATAACAATTACAATAGAGACAATAATAACTGCAGAGATAATAATAACTCTGATAACTTCAGAGGTAATAATAGTCGGGGTAGATCTCAACACAAAAAAAAGAGATATCAGCAGGCTAATGCTGTACAACAGGAAACTGAGGGAGCCTGTAATCATGTTGTTGATAGTAAAAACTTTGACGCTGTCACTAGTTCTGCTTTTGACTTTGAAAGAGCAAACAAATGCCCCCAATGCAGTACTTTATTCGAACCGGGTACCATAACTACTTTGAGTTGTGGTCACCCACTTCCCGCTCTTCCTGCTGCTGTTGCGCATGACGGGAGGGGTTCTTTAATTCTACATAAGGGTATTGTTAATGATACTCCGGTCTCACTACTTTTCGATTCCGGATGCACCACTATTGGTGTTAGACAATCGCTTGTAGATCCATCTTGTGCTACAGGAAGGGTTATTAAATGTGTCACATTTGGCGGCACTCTAGAAAAAATATCCTACTGCTGTAATTCGCATTGCCACTCCTTTCTTTACTGGAGATGTGCATGCTTGTCTCTTACCTAATCCTATTGCGGACCTTATTATTGGTCGTATTCACGGAGTTAGGGAGTGTACCCCACAGCAGATTGCTGCTTGGGAAGATAATAACATGCAAGATACAAATGCAGTAGTTACAAGAGCACAAGCTCTACAAACACCCGAAACTTCACTGAATAGTGATAATGAAGTTGATAGCCAAGATAGTCACTTAGTAATTACTCGTGACTCTTTCATAAAATTGCAAGAAGAAGATCCTTCTTTAAAAAAATTCTTCGTTCTTGCGAAGAAAGTTGATCCGAATCAGGATACAAATAGAAAATCTTGGATTGCAATGAGAAACGGCGTACTTGTACGTATGGTACAAGATTCGACTACGTCGGCACATTCGCAAATTCTTGTTCCCAAGAGCATGAGAGTCCAAATATTACAACATGCTCATGACTCGCAATGTGCTGGACATATGGGTTTTGCCCGTACGAAGTCGAGAGTCCTTGCGGCTTTCTTTTGGCCTTTTGTCAATAAGGACATTCGTATTTACTGCCGATCATGCAAGGTATGTCAGGAGGTCAAATCTAGAGGACCACGACATGCTGCGCCTATCCAGGCTGCTGATATTCCTATTCGGCCGTTTCAGAAAATGGCCATAGATATTATTGGCCCTTTTAAGGTCAAGTCGGCCAGAGGACATCAGTTTATCCTTACATGTGTCGATATGTGCACACGTGGGCCAGAGGCTATTCCTCTTAAGAGCATATCTACTACAGATATCGCAGATGCTCTTTGGTTGATATTTTCTCGCTTGGGGTTCCCCAGAGAAATATTGTCAGACCATGGCACTCAACTCGTCTCTGACACTATGTCACAGGTAATGTCTCCCTTACATATTGAACGATCTCTCAGTAGTATCTACCATCCTATGTCTAATGGGTTAGTTGAGCGTCTGAATAGAACGCTCAAGACTTTGCTTGGTAAGATAACTGAAGATCATCCTCAAGATTGGGACAGGGTTTTACCCGCGGCTCTCTTTGCCTATAGAGAAGTCCCTAATGAACACACAGGATTTTCTCCCTTCGAACTTGTCTTTGGCGCGCGTCCACGCGGCCCTATATATTTATTACACGATCTCATCACTGCCGATGATATTAGCGATGAAACTCAATCCTCATATGAGTATGTCATTGCTCTTAGACAAAAGATCATTGAGGCATGTAAGCTAGCAACTGCTTCATCAGAAATTGCTAAAGAGAAGGCAAGGCAGTTTGCTAACAAGAATAGATGTCTACGACAACTTTGTCCTGGTGACAAAGCATTCGTCCTACTCCCCAGTAGGGAAAATAGACTTCTTATTGCATGGAAAGGTCCGTATGCAATAGTCTCTCGGATTTCCGATGTTGACTATGTGGTCGATATTGATGGAAAGCATAAAACTTTCCACATAAACATGCTTTCGGAATTTCACGAACGTCCGGACTATTAGCTGCCTATTTTCCAGGCAACGGATGATGCTCCTGCACCTCACGGTCATTATTCATCCCTGTCTGTCATTCAGGATGAGGAAGCTACCTTCTCTGATGTCAACCTTCCCCTTCCAGTGGTTCCATTACATTCTACGGAATCTTGGAAAAACGTTTCTGTTTCTCCTAATCTTTCTGGTGACGAACATCGACAAGTCTCGTCGATGTTACAAACATTTCAGGATGTTCTCACTGACATTCCTGGACACACAGATGTCATAGAACATGACATAATTCTTACCGACAATAATCCAATTAGGGTTAGGCCGTATCCTATTCCTATACACTTTCAGTCGCAAGTGGAAAAGGAATTGGATGAAATGATTCAATTAAATATAATTGAACCATCGACTTCACCATATCTTCTTCCATGGTTATTGTCCGGAAGAAGGATAAGAACATACGAATTTGCGTTGATTATCGCAAATTGAATCAGGTCACAAAGTTCGACGCTGAACCGATGCCTTTGTTAGAAGATCTACTGATTAGACTTTCTAATTCTAGATTCTTCACTAAACTTGACTTGTCTAAAGGTTATTGGCAAGTGCCTTTAGCAGAGCATGCCAAACCTCTTACTGCTTTTTCTACACCTAGGGGTCTATTTCAATGGAATGTTATGCCTTTTGGTCTCATGAACGCCCCTGCCACTTTCGTTCGCATGATGCGTCGAATTCTGTCACATCGTTCGGATGTCATCGCATACTTAGATGACATCTGTCTCTTCAGTGATACCTGGGAAGATCAATATTTAGGGTTATATGACTTACTGTCCACTCTACGTGAGAATAATTTGACAGCAAAACCTTCTAAAGCTTTGTTGGTTTTGGTGAAATCTCTTTCCTGGGTCATCGTGTTGGTCATGGTCTCTTGAAGACAGAAGACCACAATACTTCCAAAATACTGAACATCTCTGTTCCTAAAACGAAGAAACAAGTTAGGAGTCTCTTAGGTTTAATTCAATTTTATGGGAGATTTATTCCAAATTATCTTCGATCATGGCACCTCTCTCAACATTGTTGAAGAAAGGTTCGCCTAATCTGGTCCGTTGGTCTGAAGAATGCCAATCTTCACTAGACCAAATCAAGAATATATTTTCTTCTCCTCCCATCTTAAGAATACCTACTCTTGATAGGACTTTTGTTCTTCGGAGTGATGCTTCATCCACTGGGATTGGAGCAGCACTGATGCAAGAATATGCAAATACTCTGCATCCTGTTATGTACATTTCTAGAAAACTAAATGCGGCAGAGAGGAACTACTCGGTTTTAGATTTGGGGGGGTGAGTTGTTAGCGATGGTTTGGTCAATTCTAAAGCTACAAAGATTCCTCCTGGGCGCACATTTCATTCTAGAGACTGATCAGAAAGCTCTTACAGCTATTCAGACTAAGAATTTGAAGAGTTCGAGATCCACTCGATATGCTATAGCTCTTCAACCTTTTCACTTCACGTTACGAGCTATCCGTGGTGCGGATAATGTGATGGCTGACATTTTGTCTAGATGCCCACATGACTCCAACTAATACTTCTGTCCTATATTTCTATATATTACAGAGTCATAACACACCTATATTTCTACAATAGATTAGCACATCTGTACTTACTTTATATGTACACACTATCGTGCTTTGTTGTCATCTTCTTCTCTTCGTTTTTTAAAATGATAGAGGAGGACTGAGTAGTTAATATAAGGGCCGTTAGTTTACTAAACAGCCACAATTATTAATAATGTATTGTACCTTATGAAGCATATTAGTTATTAATTAGCATTATATTGCTTGTACTTTCTCAGAATGTCATTGTTGAGCTGAGGACTTACCTTACGAGTTCTAGATTGTGTACTTACCCTCGGAATACCAGAGCATATATCCTGGATCGTCATGTAGTTTAACTTTACTATGTACTTATGTCATTACATGTCAAAGAATGTACTATTTTAATTTTCCTATCAGATTTGTACATCCATTTTTAAAGACAATATTAGAGTATGCTGTTTAATGATGATTATAGTAACTTGCATACGTATATTGTGTTTACATGCTAACGTGATGTGTGTTGGTGACACCTCCCCGATGTGAATATTTTTTGAGACATATTTATTTTTCTGTTGAGGTATATCCTCACCAGACACTCTATAATTAGCCTATTGTTTGGCAATTTAATTAATTATCAGCGCATAATTCGTGCGTTTTGAGCCGCTTATCGCTTGCTCTTTGATATTGAAAAAAAAATATGTTCCACATTTTTTTTTTTATCGGGAGGAGGTGGTGATATGTTGCGTGATAAATTCTCGCAACATCGTTTTATTTCAATATCTGTTTTATAACGCAAGGGCAACAACTGCTTGAAATCTATAGTCACTTTTCTCGGTAAGCATTTGTCTTCTCGCGTTAGTATCGAATGCAGTTAACTTTTGAGCTGTGGTCATTTTTGCGCTGGACTGCGCATGACTTGTCTCGTTGTTTGGTCGATCGGTTTCCGCCCACCACTAGTGGGAGTGAGCGATTTGGAATGGCGAAAGAGCTGCCTCGTTGAAGAGGGGATCTCCGCTTTTTTTGTTCTGTCAGGGATGTGTAGTCCTCTTATGGATATTTCGTTTAGTCGAGATAATACCTCTAGTGTTTTCCCACATGTCGGGAGGCGTGATATTTCTGTGTATTTCATGAAAGCAAGGTAAATTGACTTTTTCATTAACTCTATCGATTTTGGGTCGTGAGCGATTTCGATTCATAGCCTGTCTCCGAAAGTCGTCGTCACGAGATGTTCTTTCCCAGCTCACATGTCGCTGCATTGTACTGCATCGGTTGATGCAGGTACCAAGGACCATTACTTGCTACTTTGTTAAATGAACTAGGTTTAGAAAACCTTTATTATCTAGAGGATATTTTTGAGGACATTATTTATACTTCGGCAGACGTGTCTGTCTTGCTGAAGTCAAACTAAGGAGAGTGAACTGATCTCATACATCTGGTTATCTCCTGGCTGTTATAGAAAGGGATGGAGTTTTTCACCAGACTACATTTACAGCACTATGAAATATAACATGCATCTGACTCATCATTGTAATGCTGTCTACCGTCTATTGCTGTATTGAATGTTGCTGTGATAATGACTGTTTGATGTGCCTACACATTTGCGTAACCATTTTGTCACTGTGGCGTCCACAATAAATAATGAAGAAAAAACGTCAACGGCTGTTTCAAGACTCATTGACTTTATACGTCGTGAGTTTACTGACGTCCTATGTGGATTGCCCTGTTATTGTTGCATGAACATTGTTTTGACTGAACACATCTACACACTACACAAAACCAGACATGCGGATGCCATCCATCATCATATGGCATCACGCATCAGACTCCTTTAAGATATCCTTTAGAGTGTTATATGTATGTGAGTGTCACAGTGTTGTCAAGTCAGTACACTAAGTCCCCTATAAATATTTATAACATCCCACTTCACCACATATATTGGGGTCTCGCTCTTGGGATTTTGAATCCTTACCTATTAAAAATAGTGGGGGTAATTCACTTCAGGGAATATAAGAATTAAAAGGTATCCTTGGGTGGAATTAAATAAGGTTGAGCTCACGGTGCCTGTGTTGTCCATTAGATATATATTTAGAGACTGAATTGTTGGTTAGACATTGTATAAATTTACCTGATAGACAATGGCGGACCTGGCCAAATTTCGATCTGCTGCTGTTCAGACTGCAAAAGAGTTAGGATTAGATGGGCAAGTTATGGTTGCCTATGTCACTACGGAATGTGACAAATTTATTGAACGCGAAGAAAGAAGGTTTGAAGCCGAAAGAAAGTTAGAGGCTGAAAGGGAAATTAAGAAGTTACAATTTGAGGCTGAGGCTGAGACTAAGAGGTTGCAGATTGAGGCTGAGGCTAAGAAATTGGAAGCAGAAGAAAGAAGATTGGCTGCAGAAAGGGAAGAGAAGAAATTAGCTGCAGAAAGGGAAGAGAAGAAATTAGCTGCAGAAAGGGAAGAGAAGAAATTAGCTGCAGAAAGGGAAGCAGAAGATAAAAGATTACAAAGGGAACATGAGTTACGACTAAGGGAGTTTGAGTTTCAAGGCCATGCTCCTGAAAATGGTGCCAGTCCCTTTGCCTCTGATGTCACTGCTAGCCAAGGAGCCTCAACCTCAGCTATGAATTTTCATTTAGATCATTTTGTTGAGAAAGACGATGATATAGAGAGCTACCTAAATAGGTATGAACTATTAGCTACCACGTATGGGTTAGAGAGAGAAAGGTGGAGCTTAAAGTTATCTCAAGGACTTCGTGGGGGCAGCTTATGAAGTTTTTGCAAAAATGAGCAGAGGTGATCAGGAAAATTATGACATGCTAAAGCAGGCTCTTTTGTTAAGATATGAAAAGAATGCAGAATTCTATAGGAAAAAAATTTAGGAATGCTAAACTACTGTCAGGTGAAACCTATCACCAGTTCTCTGCACGAATAGAGACATACTTGGAGAAATGGACTTCTCTGGGGAAAACCCAAGATCTTAAGGAAATGGTCCTTATAGAGCAGCTAAGAGAGTCCATGGCTCCAGACCTGAGAAAGTTTCTCATGGAACAAGGTGCAGAGAGGCTGGGTGAGTTGCTAAATGTTGCTGAAAGGTATCAAGCAGCTCAAGCAGAGGTAACAGGTAATAAAAAGAAACAACAAGTGGATAACTTTAGGGCACCACAGAACTTTAATAAATTTGATCCTAGGGATCAAAACAAAGGTAAGCACCAATTTGATAGGCCACGGTATGAAAATAAAAATAAATTCCCACAATTCGATGAAAGGAAATATGATGAAAGAAAATCTTTCAACCAAGGAAAAAAGGTGGTGTAAAAATTGTAAGATGAACAATCATGACACTGACCATTGTAGAAGGAAACCTCCTCATTGTGCTGCTAAGACATCGGGGAAAAAGGAAACGAAGGTCAAACCTGAAGAACTACAGGAACCATACCACCCCCCAGTGTGTGAAGATGTCATCTGTAATGGTGTCACTATAAGGTGTTTATATGATACCGGTTTAGATTACGATTCCGTTGTGAGTTCTCACCTGGTGCAGGCCGATCAATACACCACAGAAACAGTGGAGATTCAAACTGCAACCAAGGATGTAGCTACCATGACACTTCCCGTCGCCCGAATAAAAGTGAAAACGCGATATGTGGAAGGAATCATAAAAGCAGCAGTGATAAATGAGCCAATCTACCCTCTAATATTGGGGTGTAGATATGTCTTCTTGGGGAATCCCAAGAGACCTGTGATATTGGCAACAGTGCAGACCAGATCACAGACAAAAAAGGAGGAGGATACTCCCATAAATACTCACCCAGATGAGATGAGGAAGGCACAGGCTGGGGATAAAACACTCAAGCCTTGTTTCAGAAAATTGTCAACTTGTCATACAACTCCAGGCAAGGGAGATTTTTACATGAAAAACAAGTTGATGTATAGGAAGACTGGAGCTAGATCCAAAGGTCAGGGACAGCTGGTACTTCCTAAAAGATATAGGGCAGACTTAATAAGGAGCCTACATGTGAAACGAGATGGGGACCATGAGAAGATAGGTACCATCATTCAAAAGGTGGCTCACAATTATTATTGGCCCAAAGCAAGATGGGACATTGAGAATTTTGTAGAAAGGTGTAGCATAGCACATGAGGGAACACCCACAAGTGGGAACATGGATCAGGACCTGGACACGCCACGGGGCAAAATTAGGCCTGATAATAAAAAGAAAAATAGATTTGATAAAATGGACCAAATGGAATGGGAAGCCCCTTTTCACGGACAAGCTTCACTTAACTGTTTTACAATGGCCACTATGCGGAGAGTGCAAAAAGATGTCTTACCCCAGGATAAGCCGAAAATCCCTCAATCGGACTTAAACAAACTGGAGGAAGAAGATGTAGAGAGGAAATCTCTCATCAAGAATTTTAAGTGGGGAGAAAGCCCCAAAAGAAAAATTGGTAGCGGTCGTTTTGTGAATGATAATGCTGGGAGGAAAAATCATCACTATAAAGCTTCGAGTGGAAGAGACCATACCGGTGCATGGACAAATAGGTCCACACAATTAAAGGTCCATATGTAGCTTTGTTAAGAACGTGGACTGATGAAAAGGCAGAGGAAAACATTACATCTTCATACCAATATGTGAATGAGCTGACCACCCGTTTAAAAACTGGCTGGAAACTTGCCAATGAAAATTTGAAACAAGCCAGGAAGAAACATGCTGCCTATTATAACAGGAAGGCGAAAGACAGAAATTTGGCTGTGGGAGAGAAAGTACTGCTTCTTTTGCCCGGGAGTCAGAATAAGTTACAAATTGGATGGCAGGGTCCATATACAGTTTTAGAGAAGGTGTCTAGAACAAATTATAAGATAGATAAGAAGGGGAAAGAAAAAATCTATCATGTGAATCTCCTGAAGAAATATTTGGAAAGAGAACATCAGGAAGAGACACACTTGTTGACCTTGTCCATCGCCATGGAGATGAAAAAGGAACCACTTTCATCATTTGAATATCCATCACACCCCTGTGAGACAGCAGCACAGGTGAAAATCAGTACACATTTAACGAAAACTCAGAAAGAGAGAGTGCAACAGGTTCTAAATAATCATGCAGAGGTGTTAACAGACCGACCAGGGCATACAAACCTATTGGAATATGATATGAAACTGATAGACCCCACACCTGTCTGTATGAAACCATATTCGATTCCGTTTGCTAAGGAGAAAGCTTTGAAGGAAGAGATAGACTATCTATTGAAGGAGGGAATTATTTCACACAGTGAATCCTCATATAGTTCCGGTGTTGTACTCTTAAGGAAGCCCTCTGGAGAACATAGACTCTGTATAGATTACAGGAGACTGAATGCTATTACAGAAGGACAGGTGGATCCATTGCCGGATACAAATCAGCTGTTTGCCAGACTAAATAAAGCTAAATATTTCTCAAAAGTGGATCTGAGTAAAGGATACTATCAGATTCCAGTAAAGCCTGAGGTTAGACCATACCTAGCTTTTAGTACCTCAGAAGGACACTATGAGTTTAATAGATTGCCATTTGGATTGAAGAATGCGCCTAGTGTCTTCTCTAGAATGATGAGAAAATTGTTGGATGTAAACATTTCGGAGGAACGTAACGAATCCCTGAGTTGCCTCTTTGATTGAGGATATTCCGAATGTTTCATACAGGATAATAAGAAGATTATGGGATCCACTACGAAAACTCTGCTATCACCAGGTATATGTTATCTCCTCATAACGTACATTTTGAGGGAAATATAATGTTCTCTGGACATGTCATTGCGCAGACTCAGAGAAGAGAAATGGTGAATACGGGTTGCGAAGCAGCATTAAGACAAGCATTCACACTTGCGGCTGTTCAGTAACATAACCGAAATATATTATTGGTTGTAGAAGTCTGAGGCAGATTTCAAGAGTAGTGCCTACTCTGAATGGACCCAACTACATAAAACCATGATAGCACCACAGCAGAGTAAAGTCAAGTTGACTTACATTTATCTATGTGTATATAGAATAAAGGACTGACATGGGATGTCTGTTTTAAGAGGGGAGGTGTCGTGAAATATTCTAATCCACATATATAAATTAAAATGTAAATATAAAGCCTAACAAATAAATTCTAATAAAGAAAAGAGCAATGGTAAAATAACAGTGCTGTCACAATAACTGTACTCGAAATCCCCTTTGTTTTCTACTTCGTCGGCAAATTGTAACGCTTTCACGTTGATAGTAAAAGCCTACTGTATTATTACCCGCGTTCTTCAATGAAACGTGTGCTGTATTTCTTGCAAAAACATTGAGATACCAAGCTGAACAATGACCTAATTTTAATATTTCATTCATTCCATTTTATACACGGCGTAACTAAAGACAGATGGACTAAAGGATAGAGAGAAGGGAGAGGCATAAAGCCGAACACGTGCAACACAAAACAAGCGTAACGCGATACACAATTACTACTATCACGCGTGTAAGGCCACATGCACTAACTTTTTTTTCAGACGGACAGTGATAAAATTCACTACCCTTCCCAGAGTTAGGTTTTTAAATCCTGAAAAACTCTTATTAGAAAGATGACAATAGATGGGTTTACGTTTGAAAACATTACAGTACCCAGACAGCACATCTTCGAAACAGGAGGTAGAAGGAATTGCATATTTTGAACGCAGCATTTTAGCTCTATTAAATATATATATTTGGGTTCCTTGGGGTTTGCTGACAAAGAATATGTACAACGTTGCGCAAATGGTCTAGGAATTAACAAGTTATAGCCAAAATAAAATAGTGGGGATGCCTGACAGCATGAAATCATTTCTGCTCATAAAATTTTTTTATAACGTGTTTGAAAAAAACCTTGCGTACGGAAATAGCCTACCATGTAAACTCCAAATTGATTGGAGCGCAACAAATATAAGACTAAACACGATTGGTCGGACTATAAATACTATCTTTGGTGGTTAGGGGAGACGTAGGAAGTTAAAAATTTTTTCAAACACTTGTCGAAACGTGGCTCCATTGGCCAGACTCGCTGATATACTCACTTAGGAGCGTTAGTTCGAGACCACTAGTTCAAATAAGCTTGATAAAGCAACAGTGCGTTGAAGCCAGCTCATATTTTTGCTAAATAAAAGCCTGGAACATAAGCAGATGGGAATTTGTGCCAGTATTTGTGCCAGAATTCATTGCTAATCAACGTATCTGTGTTTGTTTCCATGAATTGTGGTAAGCTTGAAACATTCAGTATCTTTTAATGAAAATTGAATGTGAATTGTTAATTTATGCCTGTATATATGTGTAGTTCAGTAGCAAACATGATGTAAAGCCTATAATGCTCCAGCCTGAAACAGAAGGTGTCGGAGGAAAGTAAAACGGCATGGAATGGCCAAACAGTACACTGACACCTAGATTATTGATTAGACAGAAATAATGCTGGAAGTGCAGAGGCGTAGTAACCATTAAGGAGGTTAATACTGGTATAAAGTATTTCAGATGAAGCTGACAGTTGGCCTAACGCTCTGAACTCAATGTTTGTGATGTATTGTGCTCAGTGTAGAACTAGAGTATCAATTAGTTATGAAGTAGAAGGTACATCCTTCTTGTTTTCAGGGACCGTGGTCTTGATGGTATTGAGCAGCACGTGGTCAGAGCTTTGCTGAATCCAGAGTCGGACAGCATACTCCTTGGTCCATTTAGCTATCAGTGAGGTGTCTCCAGAGCACAGGGGAGAAATCGAGCAGAGGAGTCCTTTCCTGCCGCCATCACGCAAGATAAGCTGATGTGGCCAGCTGAGCTCAAAATTATGTACCCCCATCTTAAAATAACATTGTAACATAAACTTAAGAGGGGAAGTAAATTGTTTTAATATCAGGAACTGAGAACATCTCCAATACTAGTTCCAATAAAGACAAACTATTGAAGTCATGATGACAAATACCAACAGAGCTTGAACAAAACAAAACCAGTATTACCTCATATTACTACTACACAACTGACACACATAGGATACTTTTAATAATATATGTCACTACAATATTCATATTGATAATTTCTGTACATATAACTTGTAATTAAAATTGATTGTGATTCCTGGTTCCCTTTGTATTTGAATCAGGACACATATTCATTCATAACAGCAATGAATACATATTGTTATTTGAAAAGTTATCAGTGACTCCTTTAAGATATCCTTTAGAGTGTTATATGTATGTGAGTGTCACAGTGTTGTCAAGTGTGGTGGAATAAATTAAATTGTTTATCTGTCTGTTGTTGTAATGACTTACACTTCATCATACACATACCCTAGACATACAACGTAGTCATCACACTATTCCAGAATAATTCTGACTGAGGTATACATATGTGGCAGCAAGTAAGGTTATATATAATACACTACTCTTATTAGATATATATACCTTCACAGCTGATCTCAGTCAGTACACTAAGTCCCCTATACATATTTATAACATCCCACTTCACCACAGTGAACAAAACACAGGATGTAAAATAATTAAAACCGTCAGGGGTAAACGGTGTCTCGTTAGTAAGAGACAATCGAAGAAATCGCATCAACACAGCACAGGGGCATGAAACAAGATTGGCAGAGTACTTCAGAGAAAAACTGAATAAGGAACCACCTGAGACGCAGCTGAATGTTCCTGAGGCTGAAAATGATCACATAAATACAGACATTCCAGGAAGAGATGAAATCATCACAGCTATCAAAGGGTTAAAAAAAAAAGAAAAAAAAAAACTCCTGGTCACGACAATTTAAATGCTGAGTTATACAAGGCAGATCCTGAACTAGCAGCAGAACGTTTAGAACCACTATTTGCACAAGTCTGGAAAACAGAGACAGCACCAACAGAGTTACATAAAGGACTAATTGTCAAATTGCCCAAAAAGGGTGACTTTGCAGACTGCAACAACTAAAGAGGAATCATCCTTCTCTCAGTTCCTAGTAAAATACTAGGCAAGATAATTGTCCAGAGAATTTAAAAAGCAGTAGACCAGAAAATGAGGAAAGAACAAGCAACATTCAGAAAGAACATAAGACGTGCAGATCATATATTCACCCTCGGGAACATTATAGAGCAGTGATCAGAATGGCAGAGACAGCTATACATTAACGTTGCTGATTTTGAAAAGGCATTTGACAGCATACACAGGGACAGCCAATGGAAAATACTGAGGGCTTATAGAATTCCCAGCTGCATTGTTTTTATCATAAAAAGCCTCTATGTTAACTTTACATGCAGTGTTGGGTTGAGCAATCTAACTTTTGAGGTGAAGACAGGAGTACGACAGGGATGCCCCTTATCAACAACTTTATTTTCCACAGTCATAGACTGGGCGATGCGCAAACAACAGAGGGCAGTCCAAGTGGAATTAGATGGACAACGTTTTCTACACTGGAAGATCTGGAATATGCAGATGACATTGCACTACTCGAACATTAACATCAACACATTCAAGAAAAAAAACTGATAGACTGAATAAGTATAGCCACCCTGTGGGTCTGAACATCAGTCTAAAGAAGACAGAGGTCATGGCTCTAAATAAGGGCAGCACTGAGCCCATTACAATAAGGAACCAGAAGCTGGAACAGACGGACACATTTGGATACGTAAGATACATAGTAACACAAGACGAAGCAACAAGCAAATCCATCAAGAACAGAATGAATAAAGCGAGAACAGCCTTTGCTAGTCTCAACAAAATCTGGCAGTCTTTCCTGTACAGCACAAAGACCAAATTAAGATTATATGAGAGCTGTATACTTTCTGTGCTTCTCCGTGGTGCGGAATGCTGGAGAGTAATATAGAAGGAAATGGCGAAACTGTCCTTCTTCCACACAATATGTCTAAGGAAAATCTTCCTAGTCTTTTGGCCGAAGACCATCACCAACCAAGAACTACTTACTCGGAGCAATCAAGAGGACATGCACACCATCATAGCTCGCAGACGCTGGAGTTGGGTAGGCCACGTCCTCAGAAGAGACTCCGACGCCATCACAAGAAATTCTATGCTATGGACCCGCAAAGGAAAGCGAAAGTGTGGCTGACCAAAACCAACTTGGCGGAGAACTGTGGAGCGCGAGATGCAAAGAATGAACCAGAGCTGGGGCACTGTACAAAGGATGGCCACCAACCGAAAGAAGTGAAAGCAATTTGTTGCTGCCCTATATGGTTAGGACATTTGTGACGTCACATAAGGAGAGGTATGGGTTTTTGTGGCGAAGTGTGACAAAGGAGGTAGGGGGTTAACAGAGTGCAACAATTGCGTGACGTCATATGTGGACAACCCCAAAGCTTCTTCACGTCATTTTTTTATTGTTATGTTTTGACATTTATCAGAAACTGTTGCTTCATCGGTTGCGGTTTTATTTCTTTCAACATTCGTTCAGTGCTTTCAGTACAGCACCTTCGTTTCTCTTTTGAAAGCCAGGGAATAAGGTTGAATAATTTGTCGTGTGACAACGTACGTGCAGACAATTCCCGCTATTCGCAGGGGTTAGGTTCCTTGAAAATCCCGTGAATACAGAAATCCGCGAATACAGAACTTTTACAATTAAGAAATAAAGAAAATTTCACACAGACATCCCAGAAAGAAATGTATCTAACACACATACTTTATCACTGAGGCTCGTCACAGCCTTCTTGCGCTAACACACTTGCACTACGCTTGGATGCCATTATTAATTCCAAAAATAATCAAAAACAGCGTAAAACTGCAAAAACGTGGATGAAAAGATGCTCGACAAAGGCACGTGTAAAATTACGAAAACCACGAGAGCATTGAGCCAGCCTCTCCTTGCTGCAGTTTGGCGTCAAGAAATTTTTTGCCTATTGCGCTTGGCCGCGAATAATACACAAGCAGCCCGATATATATATATATATATATATATATATATATATATATATATATATATATATATATATATATATATATATATATATATATATATATATATATATATATATATATATATATATATATATATATATATATATATATATATATATATATACACTATTGAAATCTATGATTTGGTAGTGAGGCGTCACTTCCTATTAAATTACAAACTCTCCCTAGGTGTGGCCGTGGGGAAGTGATTAGTATAGTGTAGATGTTTGTTATATCATCCAAGTCAGGAATACTGGTATACTGCCAGAGGTCTTTATTCTTGTTGATATCTGTAACCTAGCCGTTCCAAACTTCCTCTGTGTTGTTATATGTGGCGTGACAATTATTTGCATGTGTTTCTTCATGTATCTTTACTGTAATACTTCATCAACGAGAGATAATAGGGCAAACTCTCCAGATTCAAAACGATCATTTTATTTAGGTAATTCTACCAATGCATAGTAAACAAAGTCAAATGTATACATTTGGTTACCTTCTCCTTGCTATATCTACTTGTGCGTGCAAACTTAAAAATGCCTTTTCCATAACAATATTCACAATGTCATCTTTCATATTAACATTCACAAATCTCCAATCATCCTGAACGAATGATTAAGTTATTCAGTTGACTCCTGGGGTTGTAAATCTGATACTATGAATCGCCCGGCACGTGAAAGTACTGCGACCTTGTCACTAGTGCGGTGAGCCTTCATTTATCGTGACTGCGTGTTGTGAGCGGGCCAATTTAATAACACCGTGTTTTGAGCTCTGAATCTTATGGCCTTTTTATAACTTCTGTACATCTCTGCACTATTAAATAAGTCACTTGAAGTTCTACTTACAGCCTCAAAGAATTTCCCACACATTTAAGTAACATTATCTTTATCGAGTCGATGTCTTGAAAACTTCAAAATCTACGGTTGTACGTCTGTACACACCGGCATTTTTAGAACAACTGCCTTATCACTCCAAAGTTTGCCCTCCCCTTAAAATAGTGCGGCTTTTCCAGCCTTTTGGTTGGGCGGCTTAATATTACCCTATTTATTTTATAGGTCTCCCGATGGAAGTATTTCGCCTATTCCGATTTTCTTAATTCTAGATTCAATCTGATACTCGCCTATCTTAAATCTACTGTATTTCCATAAAACCTTGTGACTATTCTTCCTAACAATTAGCACGAATTATGCTATAGTCATAGTAGTAGGTCGCCCGGTGACACAGATCCCGGGGTTATACAAATGTATCCTGTAAGGAGACATTTGCGTTCTATCAAAAATATAAATCCAAATCCCTAAAATTCACTGTTGAGAAAATGAAAAAAAAAAATTAAATATCGTAAATCGGGGGCTGTCATGCGTGGAGATAAAAAAAATATTCGTAAATCGAGGGACCCTAAGTATACTCGTCTAAGTACATGCTATCATCCAAAAGATTTATGCGTTATCACCGGCCATTAGAGACTCCTATACAATGTTTCATAACAAACACCAAAAAAAATAAATAACTGTGGTGAGTTAACAACAATGTTACTAACCATTTCATGACAAGGTCCACAAACAATTAAAATCTCACAAGTCATCACAATATGACCCGTTTAAACTTTTTCCTATCTGTGGCATCTCAGTGGCAATACAATAAACCAAACTCAAACTTAATAGGGTTCAATGAACTTCAAACATTTTGTCAAGTTATTATACATAAATACAGTGCGACATCTCTTCTGTCACTGAGGTCAGTGATTTTTCAGAAGACATTTGATGTCTTGAAAACATCTATTGCCAATGACAGCTCATTGTCCGGCTTAAAGACGTACTGAGTAATTTCATATTTTGTAATATTCAAATTTAACTTTCACAACAAAAAAAATGTAGCTATCAGTCAGCAATGTGACCCTATTCTACCGTAACAAGTAAGTGAGAATGTATGTGGAGAGGAATGTCGTCAGTGAATTGTGCGCGACTGATAATAGTCTTGGATGCACCTGCACTGTCATTTCTTTTTGTCAAAAAGAAATGTATGTCTGAACACCGTTTTCTTCTCTAGAAAATGTTCAATTGTGAAGCAAAAAAAAATATGTACAAGGTTTTCTTCTCAACTTTTACCAAACAATTGCATGATTGATGGATAAACAATAACAGTTAAAACTGTAGTGACTAATCATTGGAAGGGATATCCAATAATGTATGTGCCTGTCAGTATAAATGTATGTTAACTTTAACGTAACAATGTTATTCATGTGGGTTTGACTTCATCAACATTTTTTTCCTTTTTTTGTTTTGTATCGCACTTTGCGAAATATTCCTATCTGTCCCAACATTATGGGCTCTACATGGGTATAACTACAGTGCAAAGCAGTATTACTCCGATGAGTATGTTCTACTACAGGCATGTCACAGTAGCGTTAGCGGGGGTACAAGCGGGTAGGTGATGGGATGGGGAGTAAATGTAGTCATGGGGACGTTCTCAGTAACACTTTCTCTGGGTGATATCACGAGGATTCATTTGGTTTTCACCATCAGCAGTAGTGTTAACAGGACTCTGTTCTTAACCAAATATTCGTATATAACTTCGTACTTAATATAAGCAGACCACTGAGTATAGTGATAATAATAATGCTAATAAATGTTTCCTAACCAGGCAATCTCGTTTATCTTATCATCGTGGCTAAGTTCTTGTGCATAACATTTTATGTTCTTATCATCATTTTCAAACCATACATCGGTAAAATTCGTTAAGTGTATCATCACTGATCTGAGGTCATTTATTCTATTCCAATTCGATGCAATAGCGTTTTTGTGTGCTATTCACAATATTTAGGCTTTTTGCCAATGACATGTTCTCTCTTCTCCTGCTTTGTAGCTAAGTCTGGTATGGCATGTTGTAAGTTGGTTTCCTTCCTTCTGTTGTAAGTTGCCATAATTAGAGTCAGTAGCAGTACTAAAAAAAAATGTACTCCAGCGCATTTCCTATAAAAGGAAGTATGGATCGCCTAGTGCGATTGGCTTGTCTAATTTTCTGAAATCTTATCATAAGATCTGTAAGCATTATCCTAAGCACGTGAGCTTCAAATTGGTATCAGTGAATAAACAATTTAAATAATATAATGAAAGTACCTAATATCACACATATGTCTTGTGATACAATGTTTGTCTGTGTCCTGAAGAACTAAAAAGTCACTGATCATTACATAACTTGCTGTTACCGATCATAAGTTTTACTGGTGTGGCACTGACATCTGTCATTGCCTATACTATCATGGGCAGTAGTATGGTGATGAAAAGGGGCTGACATCTCTCGCTGCGAATACTACCATGGGCAGTAGTATGGTGATGAAAAGGGGCTGACATCTCTCGCTGCGAATACTACCATGGGCAGTAGTATGGTGGTGAAAAGGGGGCTGACATCTCTCGCTGCGAATACTACCATGGGCAATAGTATGGTGATGAAAAGGGGCTGACATCTCTCGCTGCGAATACTACCATGGGCAGTAGTATGGTGGTGAAAAGGGGGCTGACATCTCTCGCTGCGAATACTACCATGGGCAATAGTATGGTGATGAAAAGGGGCTGACATCTCTCGCTGCGAATACTACCATGGGCAGTAGTATGGTGGTGAAAAGGGGGCTGACATCTCTCGCTGCGAATACTACCATGGGCAATAGTATGGTGATGAAAAGGGGCTGACATCTCTCGCTGCGAATACTACCATGGGCAGTAGTATGGTGGTGAAAAGGGGGCTGACATCTCTCGCTGACATCTCTCGTGAAAAAGAAAATAAAGATGTAAAATATCTATTCGGCCTAAAATAAGGCTGGTGAGTACTGATGTAGTGGGGTGGTAAAACCAGTACTGAATCTGCGCTGAAAGGAGTTTGGCGAGTTCCAAAAGTGTTATTTCACGTTTGGATAGGCGACTGTCATACGTTGGCGTGGGCGTTGAAAGCGTTGTGTTTATCGTCGCTCGACATGAAGTTGGTAACGATGGTGTGGGAGGTAAGTGTTGAAGACTTGATTTGCTTATCTGTGTAGGGCGACGTTTGCGAAGTATTTTATTTCTGACTTGTTCCGTTTAACATATGCTATGTCTCCTCCCATAGCCTCCTGCTACTATCTCCCATTCTCCTTACTTATTCACCATATCTAAAAACTTCATCATCATGGCCTCTCTACTTTTAAGCGCCTCTAACGCTATCAGTTTATCAATATCTGTATTTGCCTCTTCCTTTATTTCTCCTCTGAATTCGATCACGATTTTCCTGCTCTCTCTCTCTCTCTTTGCCTTCTATCCCGATTTGCTTGGTCTATTATTCTATATTTCTCCTCGTTTCTGTCCTCTAACATTTTCGTTATAACCATATCTAATTCATTTCTTATCTCTAGAAACTGTGTCCGATACTTTTCTTCTAGCAATATCCATACTGTTCTTCTTGACCCGTCAAACCCAGGCCGTGCTATGATGACTTCTATTTCCTTCTTCAACTGATTTATACTTGGTTCGGTGGTCTTATTCTTTACTTCTGCGATAAATCTATACTGTGGTACAACTACTTCTTGAGCCATCTTGACTGTGTCCTCCCCATACTCCTCTTGCATCACATCTCTCACAAGCTGTCTTACTTCTTGTATTCTTTGCGATAAGTCTATATCAAACTTCATCTCTAATAATTGGTACACCTCCTTTATTGTCAAGGTTTTAAGGTCGCATTCTCTTAGGATACATTTTATTTCTTTCTTCAACTCCTGTACATTTGGTTTAGCTACCTTGATAATTTTCTTCTTCTCCTCCGAAACACTGTCGACCCTCTGTACTGTTTTTGTACACCTGCATGATGTGTCAGTGTTAACGTCAGCATCTGTTTGTGTTGCTGAGTCCATCTGTGCTGCTGCTGTAACTTGCTTCAGCTGTTCTTGATTCTTTTGTGGATTAAGGCTATCATCTCTTGAATATCCACTATCTAAGGGAACATCGCTTAACTCTGGAACCGGTACATGACTTTGCAAATTCAGGTCAGTTCTTTCTGAATTTTTGCATGTGACAGCTTCTTGTTTCTCATCTTGCACTTGATCTTGAATGTTACTTTGTTCTACGTTATCAATAATATTCTTGTTACATTGACTTGACTTTCCTATCTGGGTCATAAGTAATGTCTTTATGTCTTCTAGAACACCTATTCCTTTTGACACTAGACTGTTCAGCATACCATCAACAGTCTCTAGCTCTGAAATGTTAGTAATTGCTTGATGGAATTTTCTGCACTGTTTATCTTTCTTCATCTGTGCTTGACTCCATAGCATCGACAAGAATGTATCTGGCTTCATGACTGCACTGTAATTCTTCACATCTCTTCCTTCCGATGTCATCTTTTCTGCATTATCGACCATTTCAACACTGCACTGATCAGGTAAATCATCTATAGTTTGTCTTGACTTTATCCTAACTGGGATTAGACTCTTCTTATACCTGTCATCCGTTTGCACTGCGACATTCTCTGTTTGAGGTTGTATTCTAGTAGCTGTGGGTTCAGTTCGTTTTTTCAAATTTAATTTTGGTCTCCCTTCTTTAACTTTCAATGGTTGTAATTTAATTTCAACAATCTCCTGTATTTCAATCTTATAAACTTTTGCAACAAATCCATCTACTATTCTTATCCAAGGGAAATCGACTGTGTACTTTCTGCAACGCTTTAACTCTGAAGCGAAGTCTCTCAATGCTATTCTCTTCTTTCTGTTCTGTGTGGTTCTTGAACAACTCTCCATGTTTGAATGTCTCTGCAGCTCAACTATTTATGCTTCTCTGTAGGATTCTTGTTCTGTTGGTAGTGGACGTAGTGTGGGCTGTTGTTGATGCTGTTGTTATATTGCATCCATTTGCAAAAGTCCTATGTATAGCTTATCAGCTTAGTCCAATTTTACCTTTCCTGTACACTATGACACTTAGAGGATTGGTCGTGATACCATATAGTTTAGATGCTATGTCACTCAAAGAACTGGTTATGGCAACATATAGGTTTACATACTATGCCACTCAGAGGACTGGTCTCGGCACCATATAGGTTTATTGTGTGGCCGTGGGGAAGTGATTAGTATAGTATAGATGTTTGTTATATCATCCAAGTCAGGAATACTGGTATACTGCCAGAGGTCTTTATTCTTGTTGATATCTGTAACCTAGTCCGTTCCAAACTTCCTCTGTGTTGTTATATGTGGCGTGACAATTATTTGCATGTGTTTCTTCATGTATCTTTACTGTAATGCTTCATCAACGAGAGATAATAGGGCAAACTCTCCAGATTCAAAACGATCATTTTATTTAGGTAATTCTACCAATGCATAGTAAACAAAGTCAAATGTATACATTTGGTTACCTTCTCCTTGCTATATCTACTTGTGCGTGCAAACTTAAAAATGCCTTTTCCATAACAATATTCACAATGTCATCTTTCATATTAACATTCACAAATCTCCAATCATCCTGAACGAATGATTAAGTTATTCAGTTGACTCCTGGGGTTGTAAATCTGATACTATGAATCGCCCGGCACGTGAAAGTACTGCGACCTTGTCACTAGTGCGGTGAGCCTTCATTTATCGTGACTGCGTGTTGTGAGCGGGCCAATTTAATAACACCGTGTTTTGAGCTCTGAATCTTATGGCCTTTTTATAACTTCTGTACATCTCTGCACTATTAAATAAGTCACTTGAAGTTCTACTTACAGCCTCAAAGAATTTCCCACACATTTAAGTAACATTATCTTTATCGAGTCGATGTCTTGAAAACTTCAAGATCTACGGTTGTACGTCTGTACACACCGGCATTTTTAGAACAACTGCCTTATCACTCCGAAGTTTGCCCTCCCCTTAAAATAGTGCGGCTTTTCCAGCCTTTCGGTTGGGCGGCTTAATATTACCCTATTTATTTTATAGGTCTCCCGATGGAAGTATTTCGCCTATTCCGATTTTCTTAATTCTAGATTCAATCTGATACTCGCCTATCTTAAATCTACTGTATTTCCATAAAACCTTGTGACTATTCTTCCTAACAATTAGCATGAATTATGCTATAGTCATAGTAGTAGGTCGCCCGGTGACATAGGCACAGTAATTGAGACCCGCCATGATAGCCGAACATAAGCTCCAGTCCTGCCCAACGTACAGCTGTGAACGGAGTGGTATACTGAAACAACACACTTCTCTCAACGAAAAACTGTTTGGAGATGTTAGGAATCTTGAGCTGACTGCCTCTATTTGAGTCATTAGTGTAGAAGTGTGAGGGCGAACGAAGAAGACATAGATTGCAAAATCATTACACCGTGAAGGGCACACAAACGAATCAGTTATTTTAAATCTATAATACAACAGAGCTACTAAGAAAGTATTTTACTGAATAATTCACTTCGGGGCTCAGAAACGAGCAAATTTATCTTTATCCTCATAGAAGCAGATGGCAGATAATAGGTTCATGACAGCTTTATTATTCTTAGCGTTGTGCTTGATTTCTGATAATCCTATGAAGACTCCCAAAATTAGAAGCACCATCCTTCTATTTACAACTCTGTCAAGAGTAATCTTGAGTAAAAGTAAATACATTTTAAGGCTCTCATTGTATAATCTAAATTTTGGTCATTGTTGGACCATAACTGCCGAGCAGGGAATGCAACCCCGTGACATTTTATGGCATAAAAAAGAAACAGCATTATATCGAAAAATCGGTAATCCATCAGAGGGGATTGCTATATACATATATACATACCGCACATAATAGTAAAAATTAATACATGTAATAAGAAGCAGTTTAAATTAACATATATCATTCACATTAGCATGCGATTTATAGAGTGGTTAGAGCGCTGATCTTTCACGACAAACGTGCCGGGTTCGATTCGCGCTCCAGTTTACCCAGCTGTAAATGGGTATCTGACTTTACTCTTGAGTTACGGAGGGAAAAGGCAGCAAGTAAGAGAGTTGGTCACCGCACCTCTCGATGCTGAACCTAGTGTAGTGAAGGATCTAACATTTCCATCCCCTACGGCCGTATCTACTGTGGACTACGTATTCCTGTTTTAACCATTCATATTATGTACATGTACATACACAGAAAACAATACTGACATATTATGTACATGTACATACACAGAAAATAATACTGACATATTATGTACATGTACATACACAGAAAACAATACTGACATTATGTACATGTACATACACAGAAAATAATACTGACATATTATGTACATGTACATATACAGAAAACAATACTGACATATTATGTACATGTACATACACATAAAACAATACTGGCATATTATGTACATGTACATATACAGAAAACAATACTGACATATTATGTACATGTACATACACAGAAAACAATACTGACATATTATGTACATGTACATACACAGCAAACAATACTGCCATATTATGTACATGTACGTACACAGAAAACAATACTGACATATTATTTACATGCACGTACACAGAAAACAATACTGACATATTATGTACATGTACGTACACAGAAAATAATACTGACATATTATGTACATGTAAATACACAGAAAACAATACTGGCATATTATGTACATGTACATACACAGAAAACAATACTGACATATTATGTACATGTACATACACAGACAACATTACTGACATATTATGTACATGTACGTATACAGAAAACAATACTGACATATTATGTACATGTACATACACAGACAACATTACTGACATATTATGTACATGTACGTATACAGAAAACAATACTGACATATTATGTACATGTACGTATACAGAAAACAATACTGACATATTATGTACATGTACATACACAGACAACATTACTGACATATTATGTACATGTACGTATACAGAAAACAATACTGACATATTATGTACATGTACATACACAGAAAACAATACTGACATATTATGTACATGTACGTATACAGAAAACAATACTGACATATTATGTACATGTACATACACAGACAACATTACTGACATATTATGTACATGTACGTATACAGAAAACAATACTGACATATTATGTACATGTACATACACAGACAACATTACTGACATATTATGTACATGTACGTACACAGAAAACAATACTGACATATTATGTACATGTACATACACAGAAAACAATACTGACATATTATTCAACATTGACAGGGGCTGGAACATTTTCTTCTTCATCTTCATCAATTTCTAATTTAACCAAGGGTGGGGTGTCTTTTGAATAAGGAGCAGGCGATGCAGCATTGAATAGTTCCTGAAGAAGGTGTCCACGGAGAATGTCTTTGTAGGGAGCAGCACATTCCTTGTGACCATGAAGATACTGTCCATGTTAGGATCATCTTGTTCAAAGATCATAAGACAGGATTTAAAAATGGGAAGGCTTCCTATAATCGTTTCGCTGTAAGTTTGGGGCGTGGAGGTTGTTTAATCCACTTGCTTTTTTGTTTGTTTATCGTTGCAGATATGTAGCAATAAAGGGATAGAAGGTAGTTCTGCCTTACTTATTTTATGATACCGCTTACAGTGAGTGATCCTTCTACGCAACGTGTCTATTTACTGTTGTACTGTCCCCCTTTTTAAAATCCACTGCTGTAGCGTAGATGTTGTTATTGTGTATTATATATGTGTGTGTGTGTGTGTGTGTGTGTGTGTGTGTGTGTGTGTGTGTGTGTGTGTGTGTGTGTGTGTGTGTGTGTGTGTGTGTGTGTGTGTGTGTGTGTGTGTGTGTGTGTGTGTGTGTGTGTGTTTATACGTTGTATGTTTTTTAATTCACTTTATAACCAGGAATGTGAACTGGTTAAACTTAACTGCTAGCAGATTAGTTTTTCCACCTCACCGCTCGGCTTTTAATTAAAGAGAGCCTCCATTACCGAGCTCTAAGATTTAGGTCACCAAAACTTTCAGGTAACAGCTTGTTAAAATAAAGAACGCAATATTCATAACCAGTGGGCGTGTGGGAGACTCAAAGAGTGATCTCGCATCTAAAATGTGTCTGAACCACCATGTATTTAATCTACTAGAGAAAACAATTTCAAGGTAAATGTATGAATATATATTTTTTATCGTATGAAGAGAAATTCATGTTTGCAAGCATACATCTGTCACGAGAGGTTAAATTGGTGTAGATAATAGTAGATAAAATGATGTATCAGATGAAACTTAGAATAGTTGCCTAATAAGAGTATATGTCTTAAAAATAATACCCCATTCTCATAAACGAGCAATGGTGTAAGGTTGTCATAGGTAATAGTCAGACTGTGAAGAATCCTGGCCTAGCTGGCTCGTATGTCTCCTCTCTACAACTATCCTTTGTGAATGTATGTCTAAGGAAATTAACCAAATTAAAGTAACTTCAAACAAAAATGTAATGAGTTACTCAAGACTCGGGATACAATTAATCAATTTATTATATATATAAATTAATTTTCTAATTTCTCGTTCAGAAGTATGATATGCAATGTAAATGATGATGATGATGTTTACAAAAGCATTAAATATATTATACAATCATGTTTTAACTACAGAATGTCAAAGTCTCCTTCCTTTTGGAAAATGATCACTTTGTACCAAAATGTTCTTTAATATTTAAAATGTCAATTACACTAACTCTCTTGTTCTTGATCTTGTACTAATAGTTTATAAATCAGTGTTAGGGACCCAAAGACGCAGCAATAGAGAATACAGTCAGCGACCCATAGTTTGACTGCTTGCGTCAGGGTCAGCGAAACAGAGCTGACCAAGACCCTACTCCACCTCCCCGTGGTGGTCCTGGAAACAGGCTGCATCACTGGAGTCTGGCTGAGAGAGTAGGGATCGAAGAGAGAAGGCAAACCCGGTCCCAAAAAATGCCGTGCTGAAGTCGGATGTGTCGGCCGAAAGGCGCAGATATCCCAGCTCCGGCGTAAACAGACACAACGCAATCAAAGTCCTTTTCAGGACGAACGAGGAAGAAGGAAGAAGAAGAAGAATCAGTGTTAATAAACCTCGTACACTTAACTGAATTGACTGCACCGTCTGTCACTCTGCTACAAACAGTGGTTTGAAAATCCAATGCATTCGGGTTCCGAAAACCAGATCTGATATATACACTTGGTGCCTCAATGCTGCTTAGTCTTGCACGGGTATACACAACAGTCGTCTGCTTTGCTGGCAGTAGGGTATGGAAGGTTATGAAAGGACCTGAAACACATAATGTCCTAGGCTAGTATCTTGCCATAAGATCTTTCCTTAACACAGATGTGAGATCAGTGAGACTACCAGAGAGTAGTGGTTAAGACAGATTAGACAGATCAAGTCAGTGACACATTACAGGTAGATTTATCATAAAAAACTATCATTTATCATCATTCCTTAAACTCAGTTCCAAATATATATATATATATGCATGATTTACTTCAGTGAAATAATATAGGCCTATTACAATGGTTAAATATATACTCAAATTATTCAGTAAATCGCTTCCTCCTATTCTTTCTTGGTTCCATTAGGTATTGTCCCATCCCATCCAGTGATCAGAAAAGGCTTCCTAAGTCTCCTGAAAACTATTTTACATTTCCAAACATTCCCATGGTTTATTTTTTCCTTTAAATGTACAGCACACAATGGCGTTTCCACAATTATGATTCCACACACAATACAATTTCAATTTGCAAAAAGATAATATTATGTCATATTTCTAATTAAGTCACTCTTATCTCAGTTCAGAATACACAGGGCGTCTAAGGCTTGATAGGCTGCACACAAAGTTGGATGGCAAAGGTGCTTGGTGGCGAATTATGTCGTCTGTGTCTTAAATCAAATTTAGGCGGTGAGTGAAATATGCCTCTGATCCTCTCCCCTTAGATACTTTTACATCCGGCGAGCGAGAGAACATCTAGGTCATTGGCTATTTCCTTCGTTCATTTTCTTGTAAAATGTGTTGCATATAGCCAAGAGTGAGCTTGAAGCAAAAATTCCATTAATTCCTATTTCTCTATTTTCCAACTGATTTTCTTCATCCATGGCTTGTTTCAACAGGGCGATTAGTGTTGTCGTTCCATATAAACTATCTCTTACTTTTGTTCCTTGGATCCTTCGCTATGGCAGACTAAACAGTGAAACACTCCATTCGATTCTGCTGGGCCACACTACCAATGGAAACGCATACAACTTTGCACGTTTTCCGATCTCCATCTTGTTTATGCTTTCCAGCCTAAGGGTTATGCAGTAAGGCTAGCTCTTCTTTCATTGGCCGACCTTTGCGTTACACGGAATAGGCAGTGTACACTATTTTTGATTGCCCTAGATGTTGGGCCCATTCCTCTTGCCACAACATCAACGGGGCAGATTGGAATTGGCCTTAAAATTTCCCATTCAAGTATTAAAATATTAACAATCATCCGGCATTAATGTGTATGACTTTTTCCTATCTTATCAGCACATCTTGTGGCGTTTATTGTGTGACTATGTGAAATAACTTCTTTTTTATTATTAACAATTAGACTTCAAGAGACATCCAAGCTGTATTGTTAGTTGCCTGTGTTTATCCAGTTCTATATATCCTGGCGTTTTGTACATGTCATCTCCACGATGTTCGCTTTTGTGCCTCAGAATACAAGTGTACCTAGAACCTAGCGGGTTGATTCTACTGATAAACAGGCATGACGTAGAGTTAGTTAGACATATATATTCTACAGTCTGGCTTTTATATTTCAGAGACATGGATATATTCTACGGATAGAAAGATAGGCTTTTATTCCAGTGCCGGGAAGGAAACCACTTCTGTTCTGTGTCACCCACGAATGGTCTTTACAGTCTTCTTTTTTTTTCTTTTAAATGTATGCTTCCAATTATCTTCTCCGTGAATCTTTTCAGTCCCCTTACGTCAGTTTTTCTTTAGATTCTAGAACAAAGAGTGTTTGATTCAGTTGTCAGCAAGTTTCCTAAGTGTGTTCTATCCATCGCCAGCGATCTGTTCTTTTATTCCATTGGCATCTGGTTCTTGCCATCAGTTTCAAATAGGTGAAGGTCATATCCGTAGCAGTTTATTAGAGATCAAAGAGAAGTAACTAGGTTTACAAGTGAATAGTAATAAATGAGTAGTCGAAGATTTGCATAAGGAGGCGCCACCATAGATCACGTGGTACAAGTTTGGGTAGGTCTATAAATAAGGGTAGAGCACATGCCTCAATCTCTTTCACGCAATATAACTTGTTGATACAACAGCACAGAGGTGCTAAGCAACATTTATCGACGTGTGGTAGATGTCGAGTCTGCGGTGCGCAAGACTACCTTGCTACAGTGAGAGCAGATTGCTTGATGCCACGAGCATTTGTAAGGTGATCAATCTTAGAGAGAGAGAACGTTAGTACGTAGATTAAATATATTAAACTGTGTAGCCACGCAAGGGAAACCAGATAGGTTGTGAGCAGACGAGGCCACGTGCTGTGGGCCGAGATATTTAGTAGTAAGAACTGGTTTGTAGTAGTGAGTAAGTTATAACGGGCATGGTGATTATATGCCTTGCCAGCGATTCTTATTTATTTAGTTGCACAAAGTTTTTTTTTTTTTTTTGCAACCCATGCTTTGTGAGACCCTGACCGCACTATTTATAGCTATCGTGACAGAGGTCACGTGGTAACTTCCTAACTGGAAAATTAAAAAATGAGTGGCGGATTTTACAAGTAATTTTTTTTTGTTAGTTTGGCTTTTAGTTGTTTCCCCTTTTTCCCTGAATTTATAGCTATCGTTACGTGGTAACTTCCTAACTGGAAAAAAGGTGGCGGATTTTACTTTGTTAGGGCTTAATTAATGTTTTTAGGCTACTTTATTATTATAAATACCGGCTTTAATTTTGCGTAAAGCTAGACTAGAAATGTTAGAGTAAATTTTAGAACAAGAAGAAACATTTTATCACAATTAGAACAGAAGATATAATAGTCTGAAATAGTGTAAAATTTACGTTTTTTTTAAATATTTTGTTATGGTTTGTTTCTAATGCAATTTAGACTAAAACGGTCACAATCAACATGCATAACAAATTACAGAAATCAAAAGTAGAAAACCTGCAGAAAATGGATATCAAAGTTTTGTTTTGGTTTCATGCGTCAAACATTAATTATTGAAACATTAAATTGCAAGTCCACATTTATTACCTTAAAATAACACACCAAATTGTCCCCAAAACATGAGAGCTAACAATTATCTCTCAATCATACATTACGATGGTCATGTAAAAACGAGTATGGTCATGAGTAAAACGAAATGTTCAATTTAATAGATAAATAGGTGTATTTAATAAATACATCTATTAAATGATTTCCACACTCTGTTAATTCTGTCACTCTCACGCAACAACTGCCATAATTTGCTCTAGCCCCAAAATTTCGCTCAATTATCATTCACACTTCCTTTTTTTAATAAGAGGAATCTGTACATTCACAGATGGAGAAATTTGTAACAAATGAATTTCCATTATAAATTTTAATTGTGAAGTTATATTTTTAATACCGCTGGCGCGTCTTTCAATTTTGGAAATAGTGGAATGTATAAATTCTCCTCTCATGTGCCTGCTGCAGGTCTAGTGAGTCAGTTGATGTTTCAACAATATGTTTCCTAACAATGTGGAGAAATTGAGATCGCTTACGTTTTGTTGGCGTTCTGGTGACTGATGTTTCTCTTCTATGTTTAATTAGTTTTTTGTAGTACAATAGGCTGTCCTCTGGATTTGCATTTTATGATATTGTTTTTTTGCTGTTTCTAGTTTTTTTTCTAACAATGGATGTGAATAGGGGTTCTTCCTTTTGTGTTAGTGGTTGTGAAGGTGGCTTAGCAAGTAACTGTTGTACTGTGATGTCGCTTTTGAAGACAGGCGAGGTGGATGTACTTGTCGTATGTATAACTGACTTGGTAGGTGTAGATGTGGCAACAAAAACTGGCATGCTAGGGTGAGTAGTGTTATCCACCTCCAAATGAATAATGGTATCGCCTTTAATGTGAGCTGACACATCAACCTCCAGTTGAACAATATCATCACTAATGTGGGCAGGCACATCAACCTCCTACTGTACAGAGCTATCCTGACTACAGCTAACTGACTGACTACAGCTAACTGACTGACTACAACTAACTGACTGACTACAGCTAATTGACTGACTACAACTAACTGACTGACTACAGCTAAATGACTGACTAGACATGGAGGGGTCAGAAAGAACATCACAGGGGATAGAGCAGCTTTTTGTTTTTAAAACACCAAAAGATGTCTTTGCAACATAATTGCACAGTTGACATTCACTTATAGTTAAATTATGGTCATAGTCTTTCCAGATGTGCTGACTGTTTTCCGATAGTAACTTGGCTGTTTCAAGACACTTCTCATTATGCCTCCTTTTTGAGTTTTGTATTCGTAAGTAACACTTCTTACAAAATATAGTCGAATGCTGTGTGGGTTTATCATCTGATACGTTAATTCCAAACACAAAGAACAGATCATTAACGTAATTAGAACAGTTCAGTGCTTTCTGAATTGAACGTGTTGTTTTGGAAGTTAATGCTCTCTTGCCACAGGCTCTGCACAGTGCACTGGCACAATTCATATGATGCAAAACAGTATGTTCCATTTCGTTGTTATGTAGTATAGTTTACTTGTGTATGTATAAAGATAAAGGAATATTTGGGACTATCAAGCCTAACACCAGGATGTAGAATGCTTTATCTTTGAATGAAAGAAGATATACAAACAGTTACTTAGAATTCTTTGGCAGCCGTCGTGTGCACAGGATTGTCTACCAAAGAACACTAATGGAACAGTCCTTATCTCACACACAATTTAAAAAAAAAAAAATTCATATTATAAATACAAGATTAACAAGACTTGAAAGATAGATCAAAGTATGTGGAAGTAATCTATCTATAGCTTTACATGTTTTCTGACGCTTATATACGTAGCTAAATATCATTATAAATGAATGAAAATGCAAAAAACAGATGGTGCTTTACAAAAAGTTATTTTTTTACAACCTTATTTAAGATTTGTGAGTATCAGGAATGCGTTTACAGTGATTTAAATGTTATAAAATCTGGTGACAATATGCTTGTTCTTGTAATGCCAAACTCACAAAACTGACTACCACACATTCTCAAGATATGAAACCAAAAAAAAAAAAAAAAGTATGTGGAAATAATCTTTAGCTTCCCTTCGAGAAGTCTTTATAATTATAAACTCAAACGAATGGGCCGATTTTTAGATATTAAATTAATAAAAAGATTACTTATTTTATGAATTTCCTCAAATGATGACGCTGTTTTCAAAAGTCTGCAACTCCATCAAAACTAATTTCAAACAAATAAAAATGCAATCAAAAATAGAGCAGAGAACAAAGTTATAGCACACAAAAGAATTTTAGCGCTGTGTTTATCCAGAACGAGTGTGTAATGATTTATATTTTACTGATTTTACACACACATCAGCTGATTTTCCCCGCCAAAAACTTAAATAGTCTTTTACGGTGCACACGAAATATTTATACCCGGTGTCAGAATTCCGGTCACCGAAACTAAAAGAGCGCTCTGGTATAGGGCACAAACAGCCGTGTGCATTACGTGTCCCGTGAGAAATTACACTGCGAAATAACGGTGTAGTTATGATAAAAAACTATACTAAGAAACGGCGTCTATTACATGAGGTCAGCAATCCATGAGTACCCCAACAAAGACAACAGACAAAGATAGATTAGTTGGTGTATACTAATAATTAGAGAAGACGGTTTAATAACAGTGTGTAAGGAATAATACTATTGTGCATACCAGATTGTAAAATAATACTAGTTGTTTTTCCCCCGCTTTAGATTAAAGAGGGGAACTAACAAAAACAATATTTTCTTACAGGTGTCGAAGATTATTTCCCTCTATAACATTTACTACAGGTCTCGTTTGGAGCAAGGAGCTGTTTAAGTTGCAGAAATGCAGGACAGAAACCAAACGTTGTTGATAATAATCTATAGGTGAGACAGATTTACTGAAACCGAAACTTGCGTACCTTTCGTCTGGAGGTTTGGTAACAGACGTCATTAGAAAAAGTATCGACTTACTCTCAAATGAGCTATGGAGAGACATGATTAGAAGGTACAGCATGATTTCAGATAGCCAGAAAGCCTAGCAGAGGCTGCGTCGTATACAACAACACACCGAGGAATCAACACACATTCTCAGCGATCACATGTTGAACTTTACATTCATGGGCCAAGATGTAAACACCAGAGACATAGAAGATGAACTAATAGGGATATCCATAGATGAACTAACAAACAACGCATTGAAACTCAACCTGCTAAGGAAGGATCCCAAGATGCTAAAAGATGAGCACTTGTCGCAATATCAGAGGAGAACATCAGGAAGAGATTAGATTTAAGAATAGGACAAGCCCATGTTGAAGAAGATGATGTTGAACAACCGATTGATGTAGATCACTTACAACGCTAACAACAACAAGGAAGATGAAAGCAACAACAACAGAGGGAAATATATGACTTAGATACCAACATTAGATGTTTCCGATGTGGTTGTACACAAGAACTAATATACACTGTGCCACGACAACCGGCCAGACATTGTCATGCATCTCAGTTAGTTGCAGGTAGATATGTGGATAACAGAGTTTGCTATCCACCTATTTACACCCGCACATGTACACATAACACGAAATGCACGCACAACACTGCAGCCTGCAGGACTTGCAGTTACAAACATAACTGCTGTAGGTATCAGAGTAGAGGACAAACTTTTCCAAAGAAAGAGACCACTGTCAGGAGAACAACAAACAAGTCTCATGAAGTCAATCAGGTGTTTAGACATAATGACAGAAGATGGAGAAATGGAAACAGACAGTAACAACAAATATAGCGAGGTTGCTGAAGTCTTACACACACAAAAGAAAAGAAATGTTATAACGGAAATACATGGAACAACAACGAACAAAAAATATGAAAGAAGTCAGATCTACCAGATCTCAAGGATATATGGAAATAAACACCAAACATACAATGGCTACGTTAGAAGAAGACTCCTAGAGTATAAGTTACATGATAAGAAGTGGACAGAACAGTATCATACAACATGTGATAGAGAACCAGACGTGCACATGAAAGGAAAGACACATGATAGATGTAACCATCAACCATACCACAGAAAGTTGGACAGGATCAAAGAATTAATATCATACAGTAAATGCCACATGAGATACCAAAACAGGAAGAAACAGGACAACACGTGGAAAAGACGTCATTACGAGAATATCTCAAAAAAGGTAATGCAGAGAATACAATGACAGAAACAAACACTTAAACACACCTGCTGGAAGAGCACACTGGAACACCCTTAATAACAGGAAACATGGGATGACAGTGAGAAACTTTATTGGAGAGATCAGGAAGGGAAAGGCAGTAGAAATTAACAACGTAGAGATAAAGAACGGACAAAAGTGTCAGATAAAACCAGAGAATGGCTGGAAGATGAATGTCGATCCAGTAAGATCATGGAGAAAGACAAATGAATCTTGCCGGCGAAATATTATAACAAATGAAGAAAGTGGTAAACACAGACCTTGGAACACTCCGGTCGGAATAACAACAAAAGAACATGATAAGACGCAGAGAAAGATGATTAATGTCGAAACACAAACAGAGACACAGAGAAAGAGCAGAAACAACATCAACTACAGGATGCTACCAGCAAATAATAGAAGGCAAGTAGAAATGTCAACACAAACAAAAGTTGACGATGCGGAATCACATCGGAGAAAGAAGAAACAAAAACCAGTGAAGGCGTACAATAGAAAAGATACTAAAAGAGGAAAGGGAAAATGTATACGGATGCTCAGTAACACACGATACAATATACACGAACGGACAGTTAAACATAATATGGAGACAACACTAAAATACAGTGATTAGAATAACAACAGAACAGGAAATAATTATGTAGCAGTCCCAGAAAACCCTGATAAAAGTATAACAGATGACAGCAGCCTAGAAAGAACATACATACCAGGAGCAGGTGAGATTCGCATAACAAACAGAGTAGAAATACACTAAGAACCCGAAACAACACACCAACGACCCACAGTAGCAGACAGTATTTACTTACCAGAAAGAGGCAGAGAAAGAGGGAGAGAGTTGCAACAAAACCAAGGAGAGTTAGAAACAGAGCAATTGAATGCACCCTATAAGCATACAAGAGCAGGAGAGGAAACGAGAAAGGAGAAAATAGTCACGGAGCAGGTGAAACGGTTAAGAAACCAGAATGAAGCATCTGAGAGTGAAAGTGATATCCCACTCATGGAGTATGTACAAAGATTGCAGGTTAGAGAAGATAGAGAAAGACAGTGTCACGTAGGTCTTTATGTCATTAAATTACCTACATCTTCTTCCTATTCTCTCACCCTAATCCTTTCATTTATATTCTTTCCATACTTGTTGTTCCTGTATTTTTCGCATCACTCGGTTGCGAAAAATATTTTCTTCAATATTTTTAAACTTTACCTGTTTCTTTCTCAAAACTGAGAATCGCGCTAGGACGATATTACGTAGATGTCAGGGCTGCAGGGCGTCAGAAGGCGTGATAAGTCGGTTCGCTGAACATAGGACGTAGACAATAGTCTACATTCTCACCGAGCGCGCGAGCTTCTTCTCGGCATAAGTCCCGGTGAGGTGTGATACTTTACATCTGCACCGGTCAGTATTCAGACAGTTGTCTGAAAAATCCCAAACTGACACGGCGCTCACTGGGGGCCATGGTCAGCTGTAGTGTGAAAACTGCCCTGCATTGGAGATAGGTTGTCTGAGATTTGAAACTGACACGCGTACATCTTGGTCAGTGGTGGCAGTTACGACATGTTAGGTGTGAAACGTATCGTTTAAGCCGGAAAGGGGAGAGCATTTCGTTCTACGAAATAATAGTTCATCCTTCGTCTTGTTTAAAATATTAACCCACGTTTGAAACTATTTCATTTCACTCAGTAACTTTGCAGTTAGACTAGAACAACCTTCGTTCGATTTCTAAATAATCTCTGTAAATAGAGATGGCCTTAGTTTGGTCGAAGTGGTTTAACGTTCGTAGTAATTCTGTGGTTGAGGTATATTAATATTATATATAATAGATATCTAGTGTTGTAAAGTGATTTAGTGTTAAAATCGCCGATTCCATTTTAAACTAGTTCTGTGTGCAGAGTGAATATTTTGATAGTTTGTTATTTCTTAAATCGTCGAGTTGCATTGGAAATACAAAATAAATTATATTTTTAGCTTACTAAACAAGTAGCTGAAATAAGTTTAATTTAACTGTTAAATACTCAGTCGAAACTGTTTTAATAACTAACTTATAAATGCTAGATGCTACATCAGTGAATAGTGACGGAATACGAAGATATTCCTAAATTCCTGATGATTGATTTTTGTATAACTTACTTTATGGGAAGTTTTAATTATAAGTCCACTAACGGTTTTCTAAAGACTAGAAATATATATATTAGGCTTTTGAGCCAGGTTATATTGCTCCACAAATTTAAATGTACATGCTGCCTGGCGGCGAGAATATTACAAGATTAACATTCCGCAAGAGATTGTGACTAGTATTGTGGTGACAAAATATAGTACCTTCCTGGAAGTAGACACCGATCTGACATTCCTTAATTCTAGAATCCAAAGCTAATGACATTGTGCTCTGCTAACTTTCGTGCCTGGACAAAATTTTATGTGACTTAATCAGACATTCGAAAAATTAGAACCCCCAAGGAATCGTTCCCTGAGAGTTTAGTACGTCTTTTGGAACTGGGGATTTCTTGGTCAAGGACTGCATCTTCGGGTCTGTGTGAAGGTCCTAGAATTAGTATGCTCCTAGAGGCAGCGAGCAAAGTTGTGAGTATACATGTGTAAGAAAGGCCATGGCTGGATGAATGAGAGTACACAGGTCTGAGTGTTATTTTACCGATGTATTATCGTCCCACATTTACTGTCTTAATTCTTTTTGTTTAACCTGCAGAATTTGTTACTATTTGCTAGAGTTTCTTTACTTCTTAGGTTAAATCAGATTTATCAAACTCTGTGCATACATTTACGAGAAAAGAAGAAATCTCTTAGACTAAACCCTACGTATCTATAACTCTTTGGGCCATCATCTGTCTCTTAACGGGGCTGTGGGCTAAACCTAGAGTAAGATCTAACGGGCTATCATCATTGTAGCATTTTCTTGAATTTTGTGACTATTTGTACATGGTTTTTCCTCGATGAAATTGTTGGTGTTGTGAGAGATTTTTTTTTTAATGATAATAATAAAAATCTCTCTTGGACAAGATCAGGGCGTTGGTCAGCTCGATCCCAATTATATATATAATCATTGTTATAGATTTTCCACGTCTGTGTGTTTAACTGTCGTCACGTGTATGTGCGTGCCCGTGAGTAGATAGAATTATATGTAATATATATGTGGTTTAGACTGTCGGACTCTGTAAAAACCGTCGTAGAGGATAGGTGAGAGGGAGAAGAATTCTTTTCGCTTTCAGCGACAGCCTCTATACCACAGTCTATCATCTCACCACTCGTGGAATCTATTATTTTTTCAAATTCACACTGGGACTCTCACTCATTTCAAGCTATTCAGAAGGGACCAAACCCTAGTCTTAATACTCCTATCCGAAATCTACGACAAATGGTCGCTCGTTACCGGGAATTGAACCCAAAATCCTAAGGCGATACGACAAATGTGGTCTCGCCCGACGGATTTTTGAACGTAGAATAGGAAGACGAGACGACAAATATCAGCTCGTTTTTTTAGATTCTTTATTCTGAAATAGAGTAAGGGTGTGATGTCTTGTGAGTTGTTATATCTTTAAATAATTTATCCCCTAGACTAACGATCTGTTTTCGGGCGTGCTGACCACACAAACTGATAGTTTTTTTCCACAGCATTTAGAAATAATATACATTTCAGTTACAGGTTGATTGTCGGAATATATGTTAATTACTGATTTTGTAATACTAAACGCTGGTAAAGTTTTGTGAGTGTATAACATTCACAAGGGTTCTGAAGCAGGTAGGTGTTTGAGCAAAGCTAAGGAGTGCGTTTCGGACTATCCGTCCAGATTAATTGCCTCCCTCACCCGAACTGTCTTCAGGGGTGAACTTGATAGTGGATTTAAAATTAAAGGGATTTTTTTTTCTCCGAAATTTTTGCAATAATTATTTTGCTTTTCCACTGTAGCTACTTATTTTTCAGGGATTAATCTTAACTACCATTTAGTTGGCGTAGTCGTGTTTTGCATTAGGTGCTTTATTGCCGATTAATAGCAGCGATAGTTAGATTTTTATTTTTGGAGGAGGTATCCCAGGGTTAAGGATATCATCTTTTGAATTTTTGGAAATTTGTTTCTCGTAGTGGTAGGAACCAGTGTATCCTTTCTTCTTTTCTTTCTTGACTTGTTTCAGTCACTGACATAATATGGCCGAGAGGGCAAAACTTAGACAACTCCTCAGGGACGAAGCGAGAGAGGAGGGACTGGAAGGAGGGGAAGCGAAAGCTTTTGTCAGGGACGAACTTGAGAGATATGATGCGGAGAGGAAAGCAGCTGAAGCTAAAGAGGAAAAAGAAGAAGCTAGGAGGAAAGAAGAAGCAGACCGTCTATTACAGCAGAAGAAGATTGAGGAAGAAATGGAAATTCGCAGGATGCAGCATGAGGAAAAAGAGAAGGAGAGACAGCATGAGAAGGAAAGGGAGGAGAGAGAGGAAAGAGAGAAGGAGAGACAACATGAGTTGGCTCTTAAAGCTCTAGAACTTCAAAGTCGTGGTGCTGCCTCTACCTCCAGCAATGGAGAGTCTTCTCCTCATTCTTCCTTAACTGACCCTGCTAACACTCAATCTCTTCAACTAAATGCTATGTCTTTTACTCTTGAGTCTTTCCCTTGTCCAAATGAGAAGATTGACACATGGTTAGAAAAATTTGAGAAAATTGCAACTCTGTACGGGTTAGAGAGGTCGCGTTGGAATATGAAACTTTCCCAGGCCCTAAAAGGTTCTGCTTATGATGTTTATTCTAAGCTGGAAAGTAGCCAACAAGACGACTACGATGTGTTGAAGAAAGCGTTACTGGAGCGTTTTGAAATGAACGCTCGCAAGTTTTTGCAACTGTTTCGCAACAGCCGGAAAGAGAATTCTGAAACTTTTCACCAGTTCTCATCTCGTCTAAAGGGATATCTAACAAAGTGCCTTGAGCTTTCACAGCTCCCCTCTACCTATGAAGGTCTTGAGGAACTTGTTCTAACAGAACAAATAAAGAACACTTTGTCTGCGGATACCCGGAGATTTCTCGCTGAGCAGGGGGCAGAAAAACTTGAAGACATCTTAGAGAAGTCTGAGCGTTACCATAACGCGCTGGCTGAACTACCGGCCACAAAGCGGAAACCGACAGAGGAGCATTTTCGAAAAAAATAATCTAGATCAACCTTCTCATGCTTCGAATCAGTTTAACCTCAGAGAAACTGGACCTCAAAACCCCCCTCCTGAAAAATCCAAGTTCTACAAGAACAAGTACCCCAACCACCCCAAACAGTCTGATCAACCCGACCGCCCTACATGGCAGCGTAGCCAGAAAGGACAAGGTGGCAAAGGGAGAACCCCTGAGCACGGGACATATGATCAGACCGAGCACACCGAGCCGAAACGCATCGGATGCTTATTAACAGTCTCGCAAGGCGGAATTATTGACAGTGATTCCCAACCTGTTGGGGATAGACCCTCAACGCGAGGTATTGTTACTTTGAACGGTTCTCAAACTTCTTGCTTATTTGACACGGGGCTTTCTTATGATTGCATTGTTGCCAGGAACCTGGTCAAACCCGGTCAAGAGACAGCAGAGACCGTCCAACTTTGTGGAGTTCGTAAGAGTGATGCACCTACAGCGCTTCCCATCGCATTGGTGGAGATACACTCTGACTTTGTCAGAGGGGTGATCAAAGCGGCTGTTATGGATGATCCCATCTACCCAGTCATACTTGGCGGGAGATACGTGTGTATTGGGAAACCGGAAGAGCCGATTGTGGCAGCAGTAACTACAAGAGGGCAAACCAAGAAGGAACGGGAGCCTGCGCCTAATTTGTTACCTATGGAACTTAAAGAAGCGCAATACAAGGACCCTACTTTGGCACCCTGCTTTAGGAAACTGCCCATGGCTAAGGAACCCAAACAGCACGGGGACATTTTTTCTGAGGATGGCGTACTTTATCGGAGAACGGGCAAGCCTGACCAAGGTTACAACCAGCTCCTAGTACCGAAACAGTACAGAAGCCAAATCCTAGAAATGGGGCACTCTCTTCCCTTCAGCGGACACATGGGACAGAACGCCACAAACCAACGTATAACCACTCATTATTGGTGGCCAGGAGTAAACACTGATATTATCAGGTACGTCAAATCCTGTGCCCAGTGCCAACGTGTACCACCCAAGCAACGGACACCCCCAGTCCACATGGGTGAAATGCCGATAATGGGAACACCATTCGAACGGGTTGTGATCGACATTTTAGGGCCTTTCGAAAGGACTAAAAGAAGGAACAGGTTTATCCTGACCTTAGTCGATACATGCACTTTATGGGCAGAAGCTATCCCGCTAACATGCGCAGATGCCAAGCATGTCGCAGAAGCCCTCGTGCAGATTTTCACTCGGTTGGGATTCCCTCAGTAAGTGTTGACGGATAACGGATCTCCATACCGAAACCTGTTGATGGATGAGATCGTTAAGATCTTGAGGACCCAGCACATCCACACTAAGCCATATACTCCGGCCGGAAATGGGCTCGTGGAACGTGCTAACGGAAACCTCACCATGATGCTAAGTAAGCTGGCACAAGTGAAACCTGAAGATTGGGATCTCTGTATTCCTGCAGCATTATTTGGCTACAGAGAATCTCCTCATACTTCCACAGGATTTCCGCCAGCTACACTCTTATTCGGCAGACCCATTAAGGGCCCGCTTGAAGCCTTACTTCAGTCTCGGACAGACGAGAAGGCTGATGAGACAGTTGTCTCAGCCAGTAAATATGTGTCGGTTTTAAAGGAAAGGTTGAAACGAGGGTGGGACCTAGCAACGACTAACTTTAAGCGAGCACGCACAAAGCACGCTAACCGATACAGGAAAGTCGCGGAAGAGAGAGAACTGGAAGCAGGAGAGAAAGTTTTGGTGTTACTCCCTACTGAGAACAATCAACTGAAGATCGGATGGCAAGGGCCGTTTACCGTCCTGAAAAAGATTTCTAAGGCTAACTACCAGATCTCTATTGAAGGAAAGGAGAAGGTTTTCCATTTAAATCTCTTAAAGAGATACTTGGAAAAACCAGTGCCAACCTCCGACCATCTCCTGACGATCGCCAAAACTGACGAAGATGACGATAGTGGCAGGGATATTCCACCGCTATCACAGGAAATCTTTCAAAAATGTCAGAAGCGGCGACGCTCTTTCAAGCGCGCATGGGAGACATTCCAGAGGAAGGAAACTTTGGGGAGTAGACTTGAGTAGGAATTGGACAGAGATGGAGGGGGAAGATGAGAGGGAAGAAGACAGACACCCCGAAGCTACGGTTATAGGAAATTTAATTCCATAACGTAGACATGGAGTGCTTCCATATCTTAAGGGGGGACGTCCTGTCACGTAGGTCTTTATGTCATTAAATTACCTACATCTTCTTCCTATTCTCTCACCCTAATCCTTTCATTTATATTCTTTCCATACTTGTTTTTCCTGTATTTTTCGCATCACTCGGTTGCGAAAAATATTTTCTTCAGTATTTTTAAACTTTACCTGTTTCTTTCTCAAAACTGAGAATCGCGCTAGGACGATATTACGTAGATGTCAGGGCTGCAGGGCGTCAGAAGGCGTGATAAGTCGGTTCGCTGAACATAGGACGTAGACAATAGTCTACATTCTCACCGAGCGCGCGAGCTTCTTCTCGGCATAAGTCCCGGTGAGGTGTGATACTTTACATCTGCACCGGTCAGTATTCAGACAGTTGTCTGAAAAATCCCAAACTGACACGGCGCTCACTGGGGGCCATGGTCAGCTGTAGTGTGAAAACTGCCCTGCATTGGAGACAGGTTGTCTGAGATTTGAAACTGACACGCGTACATCTTGGTCAGTGGTGGCAGTTACGACATGTTAGGTGTGAAACGTATCGTTTAAGCCGGAAAGGGGAGAGCATTTCGTTCTACGAAATAATAGTTCATCCTTCGTCTGGTTTAAAATATTAACCCACGTTTGAAACTATTTCATTTCACTCAGTAACTTTGCAGTTAGACTAGAACAACCTTCGTTCGATTTCTAAATAATCTCTGTAAATAGAGATGGCCTTAGTTTGGTCGAAGTGGTTTAACGTTCGTAGTAATTCTGTGGTTGAGGTATATTAATATTATATATAATAGATATCTAGTGTTGTGAAGTGATTTAGTGTTAAAATCGCCGATTCCATTTTAAACTAGTTCTGTGTGCAGAGTGAATATTTTGATAGTTTGTTATTTCTTAAATCGTCGAGTTGCATTGGAAATACAAAATAAATTATATTTTTAGCTTACTAAACAAGTAGCTGAAATAAGTTTAATTTAACTGTGTTAAACTCATACTGGCCAGTAGTTGTTAAATGTAGATGTTGGGACTGGTGTAGTAAAGTGTAACGATTGTCAACTCATTAAAACCAGCACAGTTTTGGTCATACAGGTCATCTTGTCCTGGAACGTGATGAGGCTCCGACAAGAATGTGAGTGTAGACAATGAGTGTGTATATGAATGTCAGAACGCGAATGGTAGAATGATTCGATAGAGTTGACAGGTTGGTAGTACATCACTCATACTCACACTGTTCGAATTCAAGAAGTACTGGAACTACGGTGGTCTTTTTATAACATTTAATGGGACGCACACTTGGACAGTACGTGTATGATTACAGGAACAAATGTCGACATAGACAGCATAATGTTGATCACAGGAATATCATCTTAAGTTAGCATTCATGCTTGGCAAATATCATAATGGAGCATTCGTAAATAAGCATTCAGAGTTCCATCATGTAAATCATCTGGTTTTACTGACTGGGCACGTCAGACCATAACCAATATATAGGAAGGCTCCTAGACCTAACCTCGTCTAGCGAATATCCCTTCACGTAAAGTTCAATATATATATTTTTCATAAAGATATAGGAATCCCAGACATGGGTTCTCACATGTAGCAGTGATCTCTTGGTTCATCGAGCGATAGTACAGGCATCCCTTTTTCTCACTCGATAAATACAAAGTATATGGATTTCAACATGGCTGTGCTTCTCTCGTGAGCTTCACTCACTATTGGATACAGACCAAAATTGGTCATTCGTTAAATGTCCTCATTTCTTCATAGCTTCTATCATAGAGGTAATTGAATAATATCATATAATCTAGTGCTGATACATAGGAATGTCATCTTCCTTTGAATAAATATTCTTTTCAAAAGTACCACTGTGCATCTGCTTATCGACAACGATGGCGAAGCCCAAGTTCATAATAAATTGTGGTTTTACCTTTCTATGCGAAATATAACTTTGCCATTCCTTGGCAAAAGAGAATAAACACTGGGGTAAAGTACATACAACATGTCTAAATGACTATCACTTTTCCCCATTTACTTATAGATCCTTTTTCGGCAAAAAGCCGGCTACACCAAAATTCGACATCCCGACAGGATGACAGCCATGAATCACACCCCCTGCTAGCGATACTTCCGCTGCATAGCCTTTGACCTTTTCTAGCGACAACCAACATAGTTCGACTTAGAAATGTAAAGATATCCATATATAAGACAGACTCGTCCTACTCATACAAACACTACGTATAAATTCAGGCCATAGATATACTGAAGCAAGAACAATCTATTCCTACCCAGCCAAAGAATAAATCGCAGTAGGCCTAGATTCGTCCGCGGAATCCGATCGAAGATGACGGAACTCCTTTCAAGGGAAGTAACTCAAAAATGACTTCTCCTTAAGCACTTAAAAAGGAAATACTTTGTTTACAAAATATTTGCGAACATAATAAGTATATAAATGTATTATATTGCAAGATAGTAAAGATTGCACTTTACAGTCTTACCACACCTCCCGGGAAAAAAAAAAAAAAAAATTTTTTTTTTAAATACATCTAGGAGCAACGTAGAATAGGCTCACAACGCAAGAATACTGCGCAGATGAAAATATCAGGAATAACTATAATTCCTAATATGACCGGTGAGAATATATCTCAAAATCTGAGAGAAATTGTTTCTCTACGAATAAATGTTTCCAGGAAGGTGTGATGTACGTATAATACAATTCTGGTAATTATACAATGCATACCAAAAATTCACACTATAATCTTAAATTTATGATTTATGAAGAAACAATCATCAAAGAACAGCGGTGAATAAACATCAATAAACCGCTAAGTAGAGATACCATCATTCTATTATTAAATTACAAATGTGTATCTTAGTAATAGAAACAAAAAATAACTGTTGTAAAGTTATACATATTAAAAAGATCCAATATTTAACAGTTAAGTGGCATCATGTGGGCATCTGGACAGAATGTCCGCCATCACATTTTCTGAACCACGGATAGCTCGTACCGAAAAATGAAAAGGTTGAAGAGCGATTGCGTATCGAGTTGATCTCGAGCTCTTCAAGTTCTTACTTTGGATAGCCGTAAGAGCTTTTTGGTCAGTTTCCACTACGAAATGCGCGCCCAGAAGGAATCTTTGGAGTTTGAGAATTGACCAAACCATTGCCAATAATTCACGGTCTAAAACCGAGTAATTCCTTTCTGCAGCATTAAGTTTTCTGGATATATACATTACAGGATGCAGAGTTCCAGAGTACTCTTGCATTAGTGCCGCTCCAATCCCAGTGGATGAAGCGTCACTACGAAGAACAAATGTCTTATCTGTTGTAGGTAACACTAAAATAGGTGGTGATGAAAACATAGTTTTGATCTTCTCTAGTGAAGATTGGCATTCATGAGACCAGTGAACCATGTTAGGCGACCCTTTCTTTAATAGTGTAGAGAGAGGTGCCATGATAGAGGACAGATTCGGAATGAAACGTCCATAAAATTGTATGAGACCTAAAAGACTTCGCACTTGCTTTTTAGTCCTAGGGATAGAGATGTTAAGTATCTTAGTGATATTATGGTCTTCTGTCTTCAAGAAACCGTGACCTACTCGATGGCCTAAGAAAGCAATTTCGCTAAAGCCAATACAAGCTTTGGATGGTTTTGCTGTCAGGTTATACTCACGCAGAGTTGATAATAATTCAACTAACCCTGAATAGTGATCTTCCCAAGTATCGCTGAAAAGACAGATGTCGTCTAGATAAGCAATGACATCTGACCGATACGATAGGATTCGACGCATCATGCGTACAAATGTAGCTGGTGCGTTCATAAGGCCGAAAGGCATAAAATTCCATTGGAAAAGGCCTCTGGGAGTAGAGAAAGCGGTAAGAGGTTTGGCGCGTTCGGATAATGGAACTTGCCAATATCCTTTAGACAAATCAAGTTTAGTGAAAAAATGCGATTTAGAAAGACGAGTAAGTAGCTCTTCTAGTAAAGGCATAGGTTCAGCATCGAACTTCGTAACTTGATTCAATTTGCGATAGTCAACGCAAAGACGTATGTTATTGTCTTTTTTTCGAACAATAACCATCGGCGAAGAATATGCAGAAGTGGATGGTTCGATTATTTGTAAATCTATCATTTCATCCAACTCCTTTTCAACCTGTGTTTGGAAATGTATAGGGATAGGATAAGGTCTAACCCTAATTGGAGTATGTTCAGTTAGAACAATGTCATGCTCAATGACATGAGTTTGTCCAGGGATGTCAGTGAGGACATCCTGAAATGTTTGTAACATAGACGAAACTTGTCGCCGTTCTCCTAGAGACAAATCAGGAGAAACAGTAACGTCTTTCCATGATTCACTAGAATGAAGTGGGATCATTGGAAGCGGAAGATTAACATCCGAAAAACTTGTTTCCTCATCCTGTATTACAGACAGTGATGAGTAATGACCATGTTTGACATGAGAATCGTCCGTTGCCTGGAAAATAGGCTGTAGATAGTCAGGACGTTCATGGAACTCCGTAAGCATATTGATGTGGAAGGTTTTATGCTTCCCGTTAATATCGACGATGTAGTCAACATCTGAAATTTTCGATATTATATCGTACGGACCTTTCCAACTAATAAGGAGTCTATTTTCACGACAAGGTAGCAAAACAAATGCTTTGTCACCAGGACAAAGTTGTCGTAAAGTTCTCTTCTTATTAGCAAATTGTCTTGCCTTCTGCTTAGCAAATTCAGAAGAGGACGTTGCCAATTTGCATGCTTCGATAATCTTCTGTCTCAGCGCGATGACATACTCGTAAGAAGATTTTGTGTCATCGTCAATATTGTCAGCTGTTATAAGATCATGCAGCAAAGACATTGGGCCGCGCGGTCGCGCGCCAAAGACAAGTTCAAAGGGAGAAAACCCTGTATGTTCATTGGGGACCTCTCTGTACGCGAAGAGGGCCGCGGGTAAAACCCTATCCCAATCTTGAGGATGATCCTCAGTTATCTTCCCTAATAAGTTCTTAAGTGTTCTATTTAGTCGCTCCCATCCCATTGGACATAGGATGATAGATGCTACTCAAAGATCTCTCTATCTGTAGAGTAGACATTACTTGAGACATGGTATCCGATATCAGTTGGGTGCCATGATCTGATAATATTTCTCCGGGGAATCCCAGCCGAGAAAATATAAGCCAAAGAGCATCTGCAATGTCAGCGGTAGTAATGCTCTTTAGAGGGATAGCCTCTGGCCAACGTGTGCACATGTCTACACACGTTAAGATAAACTGATGTCCTCTAGCAGATTTGATCTTGAATGGACCAATGATGTCTATCGCCATTTTCTGGAATGGACGAATAGGAATATCTGCAGCCTGAATAGGCGCAGCATGACGAGGACCTTTGGATTTGACTTCTTGACATACTTTACAGGATCGACAATAGATCCGTATGTCCTTGTTCACAAAAGGCCAAAAGAAAGCCGCAAGAACTCTTGACTTTGTACGGGAAAAACCCATGTGACCAGCACACTGAGAGTCGTGTGCATGTTGTAAGATCTTAACTCTCAAATTCTTGGGTACAAGAATCTGAGAATGACTTGACTTAGTGGAGTCTTGCACCATACGTACAAGTACGCCATTCTTCATTGTAATCCAAGATTTACAATTTGAATCTTTATTCGGATCACCTTTCGTTACAAGAGTGAAGAATTTCTTAAGAGTCGGATCTTCTTCTTGTTGTTTTATAAACGAGTCACGAGAAATTACCAAGGGATCATCTTGGTTATGCACTTCATTATCTTCAACAGATGAAGTTTCAGGCATATTGAGAGCTTGAGCTCTAGTGACTACCGCATTAGCAGATTGCATATTTTGATTTTCCCAAACGGAAATTTGCTCCGGAGTGCATTCTTTGACTCCGTGAATGCGACCGATGATAAGATCAGCGATCGGATTCGGCAAAAGACATGCGTGTACATCTCCTGTGAAGAAAGGAGTAGCAATCCTAATGATAGCGGTAGAGTATTTCTCTATGGTGCCGCCAAATGTTACGCATTTGACTACTTTGCCTGTAGAATGAGAAGGATCTATGAGTGACTGCCTAACCCCAATAGTTGTGCATCCAGAATCAAAAAGTACTGAGACTGGATTGTCATTTACTAAACCTTTGTGTAAGACAAGAGAACCTCTCCCATCATGCGCGATTGACGCAGGAAGAGCGGGAAGAGGATGGCCACAGCTTAAAGTAGACACTGTGGTTGGCTCAAATAATGTTTTGCATTGGGGGCACTGAGATGCTCTCCCAAAATCAAAAGCGGCACATGCCATATTATTAGAGTCATCATTATCTTTATTTTGTTTATAGGCTTCGTGGGACTCTTGCTGTGCAGAGTTCGCCTGGTAATGAGCTTTATGTTTTTTGAATTGTGCTCTACCTCTGTTATTATTGCCTCTGTACTTATCATTGTTTCCACTATTATAACCCCTACTCGGGTTTGAATCATAGCTCCTTTGGTTACTATCATCATATTCATTATAATGAGTATCTCGGTAATTATGATCTTGTTGTCTCCATGAAGGAAAACTTGGATAGTTTCTAGAATGACTTCCTTTGCGAAAGTTCCTGTAATTATGACCACCCCTGAATCGAGGGCTGTCAGCTCTTCTCCAGGTATTCGAAGAAGAACCCTGAAATGATTGGTTACCTTGGTTCTGATAACTGTAATAGTTACCTTTTTTATTAAACTTATTTTGAGGTCCTTGGAATTTGTGAGAGTGATTAGGGTTGTATGGTGTTGCAGAAGCAACTGGCATACCTTCTTTAACCTTACTGTTGCTAATAGCTACGTCCGGATGTGCAGTGACGTATTGGGTACAATACTGTTCCATTTCTTTTAGAGACTTAGGTTTACGCTCATGTAAGAATTCGAGGAAAGGTTTATTTATACTTGACATAATCTTGTCTCTGAGTATCAAGTCCATAAGTGCTTCATAAGTCTTTTCTGTTTTGGATAGCTCAATCCAACGATCAAATGTAAGACGTGTCCTTGCAATGAATTCTGAGAATTCTACACCTGCCTCAGGCACCATTGTCTTAAACAACTTCCGATAACCCTCTTCAGACAACTGATACTTCTTTAATAAGGCTGCCCTAATAACATCATAGTTATCTTTGTCAGCCTCTTCAACCAAACTTAAACTAGTCAGAGAATCACCTTTCAGATTTTCTGATAACTGGTTAGCATATTGTGATTTGTCCACATTATGGGCTCGACACGAGCGTTCAAATCTATTTAGCCAGAATGTTATGTCATCACTGGAAGGGTTGAACGCTGGTACCTTGACCTTGTAAGTAAAGGGTTTACCATTACCACCAGATGCTTGATTAACATTACTTATGTTTGTTAACTTTAACTTTTCTAACTCAAATGCTAAAAGTTCTTTTTGGTGTTCATGTTCTCTTATTGCTTTTTTCTCTTGAGCTTCAGCTTCTCTTTGTAATCTTTTCTCTTCTGCAGCAGCTTGTAATTTTTTCTCTTCAGCAGCAGCTTGTAATTTTTTCTCTTCAGCAGCAGCTTGTAATTTTTTCTCTTCAGCAGCAGCTTGTAATTTTTTCTCTTCAGCAGCAGCTTGTAATTTTTTTCTCTTCAGCAGCAGCCTCATCTTTTCTTTTCTCTTTTTCCATTTCCATCTGGAATCTTTTTTCATCAGTCTGTATCTGCAATTTCTTTTGTTCATACTCTCTTTGTAATTTTTTTTCCTCAGCTTCTAATCTTTTCTCCTCAGCTGCTAATTTCTTTTCTTCAATCAATGCTTTTCTTTCTTCAGCAGCAGCAGCAAGTTTTCTCTCTTCTGCAGCTAATGCTTTGTCATATTGAGCAACTGCCCATTCTTCTAATTGCTGACCAGTCTTATCAAGAGCCTTGCCTTGTGTGATAAAATAATCTAATGTAGACATCTTGTCTAATAAGATCAGTAATTTGCAAAAGTAAATAAATTCACTTTCTTAGTCTTAATCAAAGACCTTGTATGATAACTTTGTAACCTGTGGAAAATAGTACTTAACTATCCCAATCACTGTGGGAAACAAGCCTTACAAAGGTCTTGTATAAATCCTTATATAATAACAGCTATAAGTTGCTGGTTCACTCTATAATATAAGTGCAGTGCACTAGAAATAGTGTTTTATATCATCAACTGTGTACCTTTAGTAATAGCAATTAACTATCAGTTGATTCTTGTACATCAATTTATATGATCAACTATATTTTAAATAGTGTATGTCGATCAGGCACAAAACAAAACAGTTATACAGAAGAACATGAAAACATTTGCGGAAATGAAATAAATCAAATGGGAAAAACAATAAAAGATAAACCGCAAGAGGATAACAAATACAAATAACGCCACAGTATATAAATATAAATTGAGAATAGAACTGAAAGATAGAATAGGGTAGACCAACAAATTACAAACAAATCAAAACAAACTAAAGAACAACAGAGGAATATTACAAAAACAACAATGAGTACAGTCTTCACAGCTAACACTAATAGCAACAGCTGTCGCAGCAAATTTTCAATCAAGAAAATTGCACCTATAGAAACGCACACATCAGACCCTCTATTACGTGGGATACTCTGTTGTGTGACACCGCCCAACCAAAACAACAACCCGCTGGATACAAACAAATATCACATATAAATATTTAAACATAAATACATAAATGCATAAATAGTATGGCAATATGATGTAAATAGAGTGTTGCAGAAAGAATGTGTTGTAAAGAAGGCTCAGTTACACTGCCTAATAGTACAGTACTGTGGTACTTTATTAAACAAATACTTCTGGTCTAATTATTTTAAATTCAACACAGAAATAGAAGCTCCATCGTTGATGTGAATGATAACAATCGATGTAGGACTTCTCAGTTCAATAACATTTCCTTTCGCAAACACTGTCAAATATTCTCCAGTCCTGATGTGTAATGTTCTATGTTTCAACCAAGCTTGCTGTGTAACACTGTCAGTTGTATGGCAAATGTCCAACGAACCAAATGTCAACAAACGCTGACCTAGTTACTGCATACTGTCGACAGGACAGGTCACGCTGACATCACTGTAGAGTTGTACTGTTGATGTATTTGTGTGTCGTAACAGACCCCAAGGAACGTCTGGTCTCAGTAGTTTACTTCTCAATATGGTCACTGTGCAGGTTGACCCAGGAAGCTGGCACACCAGTTGTTAAACTCATACTGGCCAGTAGTTGTTAAATCACGTTTTATTTGTTAAATGCCGTGAATGTCCACCAGTTGATAATTGTAGATGTTGGGACTGGTGTAGTAAAGTGTAACGATTGTCAACTCATTAAACCCAGCACAGTTTTGGTCATACAGGTCATCTTGTCCTGGAACGTGATGAGGCTCCGACAAGAATGTGAGTGTAGACAATGAGTGTGTATATGAATGTCAGAACGCGAATGGTAGAATGATTCGATAGAGTTGACAGGTTGGTAGTACATCACTCATACTCACACTGTTCGAATTCAAGAAGTACTGGAACTACGGTGGTCTTTTTATAACATTTAATGGGACGCACACTTGGACAGTACGTGTATGGTTACAGGAACAAATGTCGACATAGACAGCATAATGTTGATCACAGGAATATCATCTTAAGTTAGCATTCATGCTTGGCAAATATCATAATGGAGCATTCGTAAATAAGCATTCAGAGTTCCATCATGTAAATCATCTGGCTTTACTGACTGGGCACGTCAGACCATAACCAATATATAGGAAGGCTCCTAGACCTAACCTCGTCTAGCGAATATCCCTTCACGTAAAGTTCAATATATATATTTTTCATAAAGATATAGGAATCCCAGACATGGGTTCTCACATGTAGCAGTGATCTCTTGGTTCATCGAGCGATAGTACAGGCATCCCTTTTTCTCACTCGATAAATACAAAGTATATGGATTTCAACATGGCTGTGCTTCTCTCGTGAGCTTCACTCACTATTGGATACAGACCAAAATTGGTCATTCGTTAAATGTCCTCATTTCTTCATAGCTTCTATCATAGAGGTAATTGAATAATATCATATAATCTAGTGCTGATACATAGGAATGTCATCTTCCTTTGAATAAATATTCTTTTCAAAAGTACCACTGTGCATCTGCTTATCGACAACGATGGCGAAGCCCAAGTTCATAATAAATTGTGGTTTTACCTTTCTATGCGAAATATAACTTTGCCATTCCTTGGCAAAAGAGAATAAACACTGGGGTAAAGTACATACAACATGTCTAAATGACTATCACTTTTCCCCATTTACTTATAGATCACTTTTTCGGCAAAAAGCCGGCTACAACAAAATTCGACATCCCGACAGGATGACAGCCATGAATCACACACCCCTGCTAGCGATACTTCCGCTGCATAGCCTTTGACCTTTTCTAGCGACAACCAACATAGTTCGACTTAGAAATGTAAAGATATCCATATATAAGACAGACTCGTCCTACTCATACAAACACTACGTATAAATTCAGGCCATAGATATACTGAAGCAAGAACAATCTATTCCTACCCAGCCAAAGAATAAATCGCAGTAGGCCTAGATTCGTCCGCGGAATCCGATCGAAGATGACGGAACTCCTTTCAAGGGAAGTAACTCAAAAATGACTTCTCCTTAAGCACTTAAAAAAGGAAATACTTTGTTTACAAAATATTTGCGAACATAATAAGTATATAAATGTATTATATTGCAAGATAGTAAAGATTGCACTTTACAAACTGTTAAATACTCAGTCGAAACTGTTTTAATAACTAACTTATAAATGCTAGATGCTACATCAGTGTAAAGTGCAATCTTTACTATCTTGCAATATAATACATTTATATACTTATTATGTTCGCAAATATTTTGTAAACAAAGTATTTCCTTTTTAAGTGCTTAAGGAGAAGTCATTTTTGAGTTACTCCCTTGAAAGGAGTTCCGTCATCTTCGATCGGACTCCGCGGACGAATCTAGGCCTACTGCGATTTATTCTTTGGCTGGGTAGGAATAGATTGTTCTTGCTTCAGTATATCTATGGCCTGAATTTATACGTAGTGTTTGTATGAGTAGGACGAGTCTGTCTTATATATGGATATCTTTACATTTCTAAGTCGAACTATGTTGGTTGTCGCTAGAAAAGGTCAAAGGCTATGCAGCGGAAGTATCGCTAGCAGGGGGTGTGATTCATGGCTGTCATCCTGTCGGGATGTCGAATTTTGTTGTAGCCGGCTTATCGCCGAAAAAGTGATCTATAAGTAGATGGGGAAAAGTGATAGTCATTTAGACATGTTGTATGTACTTTACCCCAGTGTTTATTCTCTTTTGCCAAGGAATGGCAAAGTTATATTTCGCATAGAAAGGTAAAACCACAATTTATTATGAACTTGGGCTTCGCCATCGTTGTCGATAAGCAGATGCACAGTGGTACTTTTGAAAAGAATATTTATTCAAAGGAAGATGACATTCCTATGTATCAGCACTAGATTATATGATATTATTCAATTACCTCTATGATAGAAGCTATGAAGAAATGAGGACATTTAACGAATGACCAATTTTGGTCTGTATCCAATAGTGAGTGAAGCTCACGAGAGAAGCACAGCCATGTTGAAATCCATATACTTTGTATTTATCGAGTGAGAAAAAGGGATGCCTGTACTATCGCTCGATGAACCAAGAGATCACTGCTACATGTGAGAACCCATGTCTGGGATTCCTATATCTTTATGGAAAAAATATATATATTGAACTTTACGTGAAGGGATATTCGCTAGACGAGGTTAGGTCTAGGAGCCTTCCTATATATTGGTTATGGTCTGACGTGCCCAGTCAGTAAAGCCAGATGATTTACATGATGGAACTCTGAATGCTTATTTACGAATGCTCCATTATGATATTTGCCAAGCATGAATGCTAACTTAAGATGATATTCCTGTGATCAACATTATGCTGTCTATGTCGACATTTGTTCCTGTAACCATACACGTACTGTCCAAGTGTGCGTCCCATTAAATGTTATAAAAAGACCACCGTAGTTCCAGTACTTCTTGAATTCGAACAGTGTGAGTATGAGTGATGTACTACCAACCTGTCAACTCTATCGAATCATTCTACCATTCGCGTTCTGACATTCATATACACACTCATTGTCTACACTCACATTCTTGTCGGAGCCTCATCACGTTCCAGGACAAGATGACCTGTATGACCAAAACTGTGCTGGGTTTAATGAGTTGACAATCGTTACACTTTACTACACCAGTCCCAACATCTACATTTATCAACTGGTGGACATTCACGGCATTTAAAAAATAAAGTGTGATTTAACAACTAGTAGCCAGTATGAGTTAACGACTACATGAGTTTAACAACTGGTGTGCCAGCTTCCTGGGTCAACCTGCACAGTGACCATATTGAGAAGTAAACTACTGAGACCAGACGTTCCTTGGGGTCTGTTACGACACACAAATACATCAACAGTACAACTCTACAGTGATGTCAGCGTGACCTGTCCTGTCGAGAGTATGCAGTAACTAGGTCAGCGTTTGTTGACATTTGGTTCGTTGGACATTTGCCATACAACTGACAGTGTTACACAGCAAGCTTGGTTGAAACATAGAACATTACACATCAGGACTGGAGAATATTTGACAGTGTTTGCGAAAGGAAATGTTATTGAACTGAGAAGTCCTACATCGATTGTTATCATTCACATCAACGATGGAGCTTCTATTTCTGTGTTGAATTTAAAATAATTAGACCAGAAGTATTTGTTTAATAAAGTACCACAGTACTGTACTATTAGGCAGTGTAACTGAGCCTTCTTTACAACACATTCTTTCTGCAACACTCTATTTACATCATATTGCCATACTATTTATGCATTTATGTATTTATGTTTAAATATTTATATGTGATATTTGTTTGTATCCAGCGGGTTGTTGTTTTGGTTGGGCGGTGTCACACAACAGAGTATCCCACGTAATAGAGGGTCTGATGTGTGCGTTTCTATAGGTGCAATTTTCTTGATTGAAAATTTGCTGCGACAGCTGTTGCTATTAGTGTTAGCTGTGAAGACTGTACTCATTGTTGTTTTTGTAATATTCCTCTGTTCTTTAGTTTGTTTTGATTTGTTTGTAATTTGTTGGTCTACCCTATTCTATCTTTCAGTTCTATTCTCAATTTATATTTATATACTGTGGCGTTATTTGTATTTGTTATCCTCTTGCGGTTTATCTTTTATTGTTTTTCCCATTTGATTTATTTCATTTCCGCAAATGTTTTCATGTTCTTCTGTATAACTGTTTTGTTTTGTGCCTGATCGACATACACTATTTAAAATATAGTTGATCATATAAATTGATGTACAAGAATCAACTGATAGTTAATTGCTATTACTAAAGGTACACAGTTGATGATATAAAACACTATTTCTGGTGCACTGCACTTATATTATAGAGTGAACCAGCAACTTATAGCTGTTATTATTATATAAGGATTTATACAAGACCTTTGTAAGGCTTGTTTCCCACAGTGATTGGGATAGTTAAGTACTATTTTCCACAGGTTAAAAGTTATCATACAAGGTCTTTGATTAAGACTAAGAAAGTGAATTTATTTACTTTTGCAAATTACTGATCTTATTAGACAAGATGTCTACATTAGATTATTTTATCACACAAGGCAAGGCTCTTGATAAGACTGGTCAGCAATTAGAAGAATGGGCAGTTGCTCAATATGACAAAGCATTAGCTGCTGAAGAAAGAAAACTTGCTGCTGATTGAAGAAAAGAAAAGCAGATTGAAGAAAAGATTAGAAGCTGAGGAAAAAAAATTACAAAGAGAGTATGAACAAAAGAAATTGCAGATACAGACTGATGAAAAAAGATTCCAGATGGAAATGGAAAAAGAGAAAAGAAAAGATGAGGCTGCTGAAGAGAAAAAATTACAAGCTGCTGCTGAAGAGAAAAAATTACAAGCTGCTGCAGAAGAGAAAAAATTACAAGCTGCTGCAGAAGAGAAAATATTACAAAGAGAAGCTGAAGCTCAAGAGAAAAAAGCAATAAGAGAACATGAACACCAAAAAGAACTTTTAGCATTTGAGTTAGAAAAGTTAAAGTTAACAAACATAAGTGATGGTAATCAAGCATCTGGTGGTAATGGTAAACCCTTTACTTACAAGGTCAAGGTACCAGCGTTCAACCCTTCCAGTGATGACATAACATTCTGGCTAAATAGATTTGAACGCTCGTGTCGAGCCCATAATGTGGACAAATCACAATATGCTAACCAGTTATCAGAAAATCTGAAAGGTGATTCTCTGACTAGTTTAAGTTTGGTTGAAGAGGTTCTGACAAAGACAATGTTATGACAAAAATAACAGGGCAATTATTAAACAAGTATCAGTTGTAAGGGTTATCGGAAGCGCCAAACACGGCGCAATAAGGCCTGAAACCAGGTGTAGCTCTCCAGGTTATTCTTGTGACGCCACAGTCCTCTTAGCTCTTGCACATTATTTAGGCATCCAACGTTCTTCCAAAGACTTATTATTGCTTAGACGGTTGATTACTCAGATTTCTTTTGTCAAGTTTTTTCCGCTTACCCTCAGGAACCCAAGTGAGAGCGCCTGTAGTGGTAAAAAAATTCTGTTTTTTGCATTCGTAGGACATGACCGATATATGACCATCGTCTTTTCCTTATATAGTCGGAGACATATTTCTGCCTAGAGTCTTCTCTTATTTGTCGATTAGTCCTTGAATAAAGTTTTTCCAACTGATGTTCATTTAACAAAGTTTCAAGACATTTGTTCTCGAATGTATTCAGCTTGTTCTCCAATGATTTTGTTATTTTCCAACTCTCACAGCCGTATGTTAACACTGAGATAACATTTGAATTAAACAGACGAAGCTTGGTATGTATATTCAATGATCGTAATTTCCAAATGTTAGATAATCTATTGAAGGCGCTAGCTGCCAAAGCATTCTAGTATGGATTTCTCTTGTTGTGTCACCATCCTGAGTCATTTTACTGCCTAAATAATTGAAACTTTCAACTTTCTGTAGTTTTTCCCCGTTCAAGATGATATCAAAGGTCTCGTTAGAAAAGTTCATAGCTTTAGTTTTAGAGGCATTTATTTGGAGACCAATTTTAACCGAGAGATGACATAAATTATTTATTGCTTCTTGGGATTGTCTTGGTGTTGAACTTAAGAATGCTACATCATCTGCGAAATCCAGGTCCCCCCAGGAATTTTCCATTTGTCCATTTTATACCCAATTGTTCATTGTGGGTATAGTTTCTCATAACCCAATCAATAGCTATTCCAAAAAGTAGTGGTGACATAATACAGCCTTGTTTCACCCCTGTTTCTACTGTAAACCATTCTGTATTCCCTTTATTTGTTCTAACACAACAACATCTTGCATATGCATTGTCATATAGCGCTTTGATTATATTCACATATTTTGTTGGAAAACCATAGATTGTAAGTATCTTCCACAATGATGGGCGGTGTAGACTATCAAAGGCTTTTTGAAAATCGACGAAGGTGATAATAAGTGGCGATTGCCTTTCCACTGATTCTTCTATAATTGTTTCTTAGTGTGAATATTTGATCAATACATGATCGTTTCGGCCTGAAACCCGCTTGTTCTTCTCTGATCTTTTCGTCAGAATGCAATTTAAGTCTTTCTAACATCATGCAACATAATAATTTTCCAGGTACTGATAATAGAGATATACCACGCCAGTTATTACAGTCTGATAGATCACCTTTCTTCGGTAACTTTACAATAATACTGTCTTTCCATTGTTGTGGTGGTTGTTCTTCTCTCCCTATTTCATTTATAATTTCTAAAATTCTCAAGAGGTTGTTGTCATTAACTGCTTTAATCATTTCCCCTGAAATTTCGTCAACTCCAGCAGCTTTAAAATTTTTTAATCTTTTAACGGCTTGTTTGATCTCGTCCAGCGTGAATTCATCGCAAGTTATTGGCAAGGTGGTTGTGGATGTTTCATTATTAAAATCAGGTGTTACTGTTGGAGGTGGTCTGTTTAGCACCTCCATGAAGTGCTCAGCCCATCTCTTCATTTGTTCCTTTTCTGTTGGTATTGAATTCCCTAATTTAATTAAGCTTTAACAGAGGTATTTTCCATAGCTTGTAGGCTGCTGACATCCCAGTTGTTTTGTAATCACTTGAAAACACCTACTATTACCAGTTCTTTGCAGCATTTTATTCTTCTTGGTCCAGTTCATTGATGAAATGTCTTTTATCTCTTCAGATTAGTCTTCACTTCTTTATTTAACAATGTTAAATAAGAGTTTGCAAGATTCAACTGCATAAATTTGGAATAAACTTGCATGCTAGTAGAGTGCTTTTGCTGTTTTCCCTTTCTTGTTTTTTATCCCATTTCTTCATCAAACATATTTTCATTTACAAATGTAACAGGGTATCCACATAGGACGTCAGTAAACTCACGACGTATAAAGTCATTGATTCTTGTAACAGCCGTTGACGTTTTTCTTCATTATTTATTGTGGACGCCACAGTGACAAAATGGTTACGCGAATATGTAGGCACATCAAACAGTCATTATCACAGCAACATTCAATACAGCAATAGACGGTAGACAGCATTACAATGTTGAGTCAGATGCATGTTATATTTCATAGTGCTGTAAATGTAGTCAGGTGAAAAACTCCATCCTTTTCTATAACAGCCAGGAGATAACCAGATGTATGAGATCAGTTCACTCTCCTTAATCTGACTTCAGCAAGACAGGCACGTCTGCCGAAGTAAAAATAATGTTGGCAAAATGAAAGGTGATCTTTTAAGGTTCATTCTTAGCTGGTTCGTATAAAAGGTTTTGGTCTTAAGTTCAAACCTAGTTCATTTAACAAAGTAGCAAGTAATGGTCCTTGGGACATGCATCAACCGATGCAGTACAGCGACATGTGAGCTGGGAAAATATCCATTAAGAGGACTACACATCCCTGACAGAACAAAAAATAGCGGAGATCCCCTCTTCAACGAGGCATCTCTTTCGCCATTCAAATCGCTCACTCCACTAGTGGTGGGCGGAAACCGATCGACCAAAAAACAAGACCAGTCATGCGCATGCCGGGGAGGCGCAAAAAGACCACCTGAAAACTTAAATTGCATTCATACCAACGCGGGAAGACAAATGCTTACCGAGAAAAGTGACTATAAATTTCAAGCAGTTGTTGCCCTTGCGTTATAAAATAGATATTGTAATAAAACGATGTTGCGAGAATTTATCACGCAACAAATATGCTAACCAGTTATCAGAAAATCTGAAAGGTGATTCTCTGACTAGTTTAAGTTTGGTTGAAGAGGCTGACAAAGATAACTATGATGTTATTAGGGCAGCCTTATTAAAGAAGTATCAGTTGTCTGAAGAGGGTTATCGGAAGTTGTTTAAGACAATGGTGCCTGAGGCAGGTGTAGAATTCTCAGAATTCATTGCAAGGACACGTCTTACATTTGATCGTTGGATTGAGCTATCCAAAACAGAAAAGACTTATGAAGCCCTTATGGACTTGATACTCAGAGACAAGATTATGTCAAGTATAAATAAACCTTTCCTCGAATTCTTACATGAGCGTAAACCTAAGTCTCTAAAAGAAATGGAACAGTATTGTACCCAATACGTCACTGCACATCCGGACGTAGCTATTAGCAACAGTAAGGTTAAAGAAGGTATGCCAGTTGCTTCTGCAACACCATACAACCCTAATCACTCTCACAAATTCCAAGGACCTCAAAATAAGTTTAATAAAAAAGGTAACTATTACAGTTATCAGAACCAAGGTAACCAATCATTTCAGGGTTCTTCTTCGAATACCTGGAGAAGAGCTGACAGCCCTCGATTCAGGGGTGGTCATAATTACAGGAACTTTCGCAAAGGAAGTCATTCTAGAAACTATCCAAGTTTTCCTTCATGGAGACAACAGGATCATAATTACCGAGATACTCATTATAATGAATATGATGATAGTAACCAAAGGAGCTATGATTCAAACCCGAGTAGGGGTTATAATAGTGGAAACAATGATAAGTACAGAGGCAATAATAACAGAGGTAGAGCACAATTCAAAAAACATAAAGCTCATTACCAGGCGAACTCTGCACAGCAAGAGTCCCACGAAGCCTATAAACAAAATAAAGATAATGATGACTCTAATAATATGGCATGTGCCGCTTTTGATTTTGGGAGAGCATCTCAGTGCCCCCAATGCAAAACATTATTTGAGCCAACCACAGTGTCTACTTTAAGCTGTGGCCATCCTCTTCCCGCTCTTCCTGCGTCAATCGCGCATGATGGGAGAGGTTCTCTTGTCTTACACAAAGGTTTAGTAAATGACAATCCAGTCTCAGTACTTTTTGATTCTGGATGCACAACTATTGGGGTTAGGCAGTCACTCATAGATCCTTCTCATTCTACAGGCAAAGTAGTCAAATGCGTAACATTTGGCGGCACCATAGAGAAATACTCTACCGCTATCATTAGGATTGCTACTCCTTTCTTCACAGGAGATGTACACGCATGTCTTTTGCCGAATCCGATCGCTGATCTTATCATCGGTCGCATTCACGGAGTCAAAGAATGCACTCCGGAGCAAATTTCCGTTTGGGAAAATCAAAATATGCAATCTGCTAATGCGGTAGTCACTAGAGCTCAAGCTCTCAATATGCCTGAAACTTCATCTGTTGAAGATAATGAAGTGCATAACCAAGATGATCCCTTGGTAATTTCTCGTGACTCGTTTATAAAACAACAAGAAGAAGATCCGACTCTTAAGAAATTCTTCACTCTTGTAACGAAAGGTGATCCGAATAAAGATTCAAATTGTAAATCTTGGATTACAATGAAGAATGGCGTACTTGTACGTATGGTGCAAGACTCCACTAAGTCAAGTCATTCTCAGATTCTTGTACCCAAGAATTTGAGAGTTAAGATCTTACAACATGCACACGACTCTCAGTGTGCTGGTCACATGGGTTTTTCCCGTACAAAGTCAAGAGTTCTTGCGGCTTTCTTTTGGCCTTTTGTGAACAAGGACATACGGATCTATTGTCGATCCTGTAAAGTATGTCAAGAAGTCAAATCCAAAGGTCCTCGTCATGCTGCGCCTATTCAGGCTGCAGATATTCCTATTCGTCCATTCCAGAAAATGGCGATAGACATCATTGGTCCATTCAAGATCAAATCTGCTAGAGGACATCAGTTTATCTTAACGTGTGTAGACATGTGCACACGTTGGCCAGAGGCTATCCCTCTAAAGAGCATTACTACCGCTGACATTGCAGATGCTCTTTGGCTTATATTTTCTCGGCTGGGATTCCCCGGAGAAATATTATCAGATCATGGCACCCAACTGATATCGGATACCATGTCTCAAGTAATGTCTACTCTACAGATAGAGAGATCTTTGAGTAGCATCTATCATCCTATGTCCAATGGGATGGTCGAGCGACTAAATAGAACACTTAAGAACTTATTAGGGAAGATAACTGAGGATCATCCTCAAGATTGGGATAGGGTTTTACCCGCGGCCCTCTTCGCGTACAGAGAGGTCCCCAATGAACATACAGGGTTTTCTCCCTTTGAACTTGTCTTTGGCGCGCGACCGCGCGGCCCAATGTCTTTGCTGCATGATCTTATAACAGCTGACAATATTGACGATGACACAAAATCTTCTTACGAGTATGTCATCGCGCTGAGACAGAAGATTATCGAAGCATGCAAATTGGCAACGTCCTCTTCTGAATTTGCTAAGCAGAAGGCAAGACAATTTGCTAATAAGAAGAGAACTTTACGACAACTTTGTCCTGGTGACAAAGCATTTGTTTTGCTACCTTGTCGTGAAAATAGACTCCTTATTAGTTGGAAAGGTCCGTACGATATAATATCGAAAATTTCAGATGTTGACTACATCGTCGATATTAACGGGAAGCATAAAACCTTCCACATCAATATGCTTACGGAGTTCCATGAACGTCCTGACTATCTACAGCCTATTTTCCAGGCAACGGACGATTCTCATGTCAAACATGGTCATTACTCATCACTGTCTGTAATACAGGATGAGGAAACAAGTTTTTCGGATGTTAATCTTCCGCTTCCAATGATCCCACTTCATTCTAGTGAATCATGGAAAGACGTTACTGTTTCTCCTGATTTGTCTCTAGGAGAACGGCGACAAGTTTCGTCTATGTTACAAACATTTCAGGATGTCCTCACTGACATCCCTGGACAAACTCATGTCATTGAGCATGACATTGTTCTAACTGAACATACTCCAATTAGGGTTAGACCTTATCCTATCCCTATACATTTCCAAACACAGGTTGAAAAGGAGTTGGATGAAATGATAGATTTACAAATAATCGAACCATCCACTTCTGCATATTCTTCGCCGATGGTTATTGTTCGAAAAAAAGACAATAACATACGTCTTTGCGTTGACTATCGCAAATTGAATCAAGTTACGAAGTTCGATGCTGAACCTATGCCTTTACTAGAAGAGCTACTTACTCGTCTTTCTAAATCGCATTTTTTCACTAAACTTGATTTGTCTAAAGGATATTGGCAAGTTCCATTATCCGAACGCGCCAAACCTCTTACCGCTTTCTCTACTCCCAGAGGCCTTTTCCAATGGAATTTTATGCCTTTCGGCCTTATGAACGCACCAGCTACATTTGTACGCATGATGCGTCGAATCCTATCGTATCGGTCAGATGTCATTGCTTATCTAGACGACATCTGTCTTTTCAGCGATACTTGGGAAGATCACTATTCAGGGTTAGTTGAATTATTATCAACTCTGCGTGAGTATAACCTGACAGCAAAACCATCCAAAGCTTGTATTGGCTTTAGCGAAATTGCTTTCTTAGGCCATCGAGTAGGTCACGGTTTCTTGAAGACAGAAGACCATAATATCACTAAGATACTTAACATCTCTATCCCTAGGACTAAAAAGCAAGTGCGAAGTCTTTTAGGTCTCATACAATTTTATGGACGTTTCATTCCGAATCTGTCCTCTATCATGGCACCTCTCTCTACACTATTAAAGAAAGGGTCGCCTAACATGGTTCACTGGTCTCATGAATGCCAATCTTCACTAGAGAAGATCAAAACTATGTTTTCATCACCACCTATTTTAGTGTTACCTACAACAGATAAGACATTTGTTCTTCGTAGTGACGCTTCATCCACTGGGATTGGAGCGGCACTAATGCAAGAGTACTCTGGAACTCTGCATCCTGTAATGTATATATCCAGAAAACTTAATGCTGCAGAAAGGAATTACTCGGTTTTAGACCGTGAATTATTGGCAATGGTTTGGTCAATTCTCAAACTCCAAAGATTCCTTCTGGGCGCGCATTTCGTAGTGGAAACTGACCAAAAAGCTCTTACGGCTATCCAAAGTAAGAACTTGAAGAGCTCGAGATCAACTCGATACGCAATCGCTCTTCAACCTTTTCATTTCTCGGTACGAGCTATCCGTGGTTCAGAAAATGTGATGGCGGACATTCTGTCCAGATGCCCACATGATGCCACTTAACTGTTAAATATTGGATCTTTTTTAATATGTATAACTTTACAACAGTTATTTTTTGTTTCTTTACTAAGATACACATTTGTAATTTAATAATAGAATGATGGTATCTCTACTTAGCGGTTTATTGATGTTTATTCACCGCTGTTCTTTGATGATTGTTTCTTCATAAATCATAAATTTAAGATTATAGTGTGAATTTTTGGTATGCATTGTATAATTACCAGAATTGTATTATACGTAGATCACACCTTCCTGGAAACATTTATTCGTAGAGAAACAATTTCTCTCAGATTTTGAGATATATTCTCACCGGTCATATTAGGAATTATAGTTATTCCTGATATTTTCATCTGCGCAGTATTCTTGCGTTGTGAGCCTATTCTACGTTGCTCCTAGATGTATTTTAAAAAAAAAATTTTTTTTTTTTTCCCGGGAGGTGTGGTAAGACTGTAAAGTGCAATCTTTACTATCTTGCAATATAATACATTTATATACTTATTATGTTCGCAAATATTTTGTAAACAAAGTATTTCCTTTTTAAGTGCTTAAGGAGAAGTCATTTTTGAGTTACTCCCCTTGAAAGGAGTTCCGTCATCTTCGATCGGGCTCCGCGGACGAATCTAGGCCTACTGCGATTTATTCTTTGGCTGAGTAGGAATAGATTGTTCTTGCTTCAGTATATCTATGGCCTGAATTTATACGTAGTGTTTGTATGAGTAGGACGAGTCTGTCTTATATATGGATATCTTTACATTTCTAAGTCGAACTATGTTGGTTGTCGCTAGAAAAGGTCAAAGGCTATGCAGCGGAAGTATCGCTAGGAGGGGGTGTGATTCATGGCTGTCATCCTGTCGGGATGTCGAATTTTGTTGTAGCCGGCTTATCGCCGAAAAGTGATCTATAAGTAAATGGGGAAAAGTGATAGTCATTTAGACATGTTGTATGTACTTTACCCCAGTGTTTATTCTCTTTTGCCAAGGAATGGCAAAGTTATATTTCGCATAGAAAGGTAAAACCACAATTTATTATGAACTTGGGCTTCGCCATCGTTGTCGATAAGCAGATGCACAGTGGTACTTTTGAAAAGAATATTTATTCAAAGGAAGATGACATTCCTATGTATCAGCACTAGATTATATGATATTATTCAATTACCTCTATGATAGAAGCTATGAAGAAATGAGGACATTTAACGAATGACCAATTTTGGTCTGTATCCAATAGTGAGTGAAGCTCACGAGAGAAGCACAGCCATGTTGAAATCCATATACTTTGTATTTATCGAGTGAGAAAAAGGGATGCCTGTACTATCGCTCGATGAACCAAGAGATCACTGCTACATGTGAGAACCCATGTCTGGGATTCCTATATCTTTATGAAAAATATATATATTGAACTTTACGTGAAGGGATATTCGCTAGACGAGGTTAGGTCTAGGAGCCTTCCTATATATTGGTTATGGTCTGACGTGCCCAGTCAGTAAAGCCAGATGATTTACATGATGGAACTCTGAATGCTTATTTACGAATGCTCCATTATGATATTTGCCAAGCATGAATGCTAACTTAAGATGATATTCCTGTGATCAACATTATGCTGTCTATGTCGACATTTGTTCCTGTAACCATACACGTACTGTCCAAGTGTGCGTCCCATTAAATGTTATAAAAAGACCACCGTAGTTCCAGTACTTCTTGAATTCGAACAGTGTGAGTATGAGTGATGTACTACCAACCTGTCAACTCTATCGAATCATTCTACCATTCGCGTTCTGACATTCACATACACACTCATTGTCTACACTCACATTCTTGTCGGAGCCTCATCACGTTCCAGGACAAGATGACCTGTATGACCAAAACTGTGCTGGGTTTAATGAGTTGACAATCGTTACACTTTACTACACCAGTCCCAACATCTACAGTTATCAACTGGTGGACATTCACGGCATTTAACAAAATAAAACGTGATTTAACAACTACTGGCCAGTATGAGTTTAACAATCAGTGAATAGTGACGGAATACGAAGATATTCCTAAATTCCTGATGATTGATTTTTGTATAACTTACTTTATGGGAAGTTTTAATTATAAGTCAAGCGGTCGGCTTGCTATTTAAAATGTAAGTTATATTGAGTACATATATGTAAATTATTTGATATGTGTTCTTTCTTTTATATAATGAAACGGTGGTACCCAACTTGCCAGCGGTTAGTAACCTGAGAGACATATTTGTGAGAAGCATAGACATTTCCTATCTTTAACCACGTGGGTTTCTTTGTTTCAAGTAACACGGGTCTGACAGTGCATAAGCCATCAGAGAGAGACAGTAATAGCAACCCCACTAACGGTTTCTAAAGACTAGAAATATATATATATTGGGCTTTTGAGCCAGGTCATATTGCTCCACAAATTTAAATGTACATGCTGCCTGGCGGCGAGAATATTACAAGATTAACATTCCGCAAGAGATTGTGACTAGTATTGTGGTGACAAAATATAGTACCTTCCTGGAAGTAGACACCGATCTGACATTCCTTAATTCTAGAATCCAAAGCTAATGACATTGTGCTCTGCTAACTTTCGTGCCTGGACAAAATTTTATGTGACTTAATCAGACATTCGAAAAATTAGAACCCCCAAGGAATCGTTCCCTGAGAGTTTAGTACGTCTTTTGGAACTGGGGATTTCTTGGTCAAGGACTGCATCTTCGGGTCTGTATGAAGGTCCTAGAATTAGTATGCTCCTAGAGGCAGCGAGCAAAGTTGTGAGTATACATGTGTAAGAAAGGCCATGGCTGGATGAATGAGAGTACACAGGTCTGAGTGTTATTTTACCGATGTATTATCGTCCCACATTTACTGTCTTAATTCTTTTTATTTAACCTGCAGAATTTGTTACTATTTGCTAGAGTTTCTTTACTTCTTAGGTTAAATCAGATTTATCAAACTCTGTGCATACATTTACGAGAAAAGAAGAAATCTCTTAGACTAAACCCTACGTATCTATAACTCTTTGGGCCATCATCTGTCTCTTAACGGGGCTGTGGGCTAAACCTAGAGTAAGATCTAACGGGCTATCATCATTGTAGCATTTTCTTGAATTTTGTGACTATTTGTATATGGTTTTTCCTCGATGAAATTGTTGGTGTTGTGAGAGATTTTTTTTTTTTGATGATAATAATAAAAATCTCTCTTGGACAAGATCAGGGCGTTGGTCAGCTCGATCCCAATTATATATATAATCATTGTTATAGATTTTCCACGTCTGTGTGTTTAACTGTCGTCACGTGTATGTGCGTGCCCGTGAGTAGATAGAATTATATGTAATATATATGTGGTTTAGACTGTCGGACTCTGTAAAAACCGTCGTAGAGGATAGGTGAGAGGGAGAAGAATTCTTTTCGCTTTCAGCGACAGCCTCTATACCACAGTCTATCATCTCACCACTCGTGGAATCTATTATTTTTTCAAATTCACACTGGGACTCTCACTCATTTCAAGCTATTCAGAAGGGACCAAACCCTAGTCTTAATACTCCTATCCGAAATCTACGACAGACAGCAAGAAAAAAGGAAAGAGAAAACAGAGACACAGGAGAATCAACAGGCACAGGAGAAGACAGATGAACACGTGGATACTGAGGCATAAGAGAACATGGAACAGGACGTGTATAGAGCACAGTAGTGAAATTGGACGTCGGCTGATGAGTCGTCCGATGACGACGTGCCGCTAGCAAAGTTAAGAAACACAGCACAGTTAGAGGTACGATCAAGGTGGAAGGGCAGACAAAGAGAGGCAGCGGAAGAGAATAGACCGACAAGGAGGAAGAGTCGGCACATGGTTAATGAAATAGAGCATAGGAGTAGAAGGAGGAAGACTCCAGAAGAGGTATCTGTGTCAAGTGACAGATTGTGTGTCGTCTGAGGAGGAAAGTGACGATGGTCACAGAAACATATAAAGCAGGTCCTATAAACGAGAGGGAAGAAGCCGTAGAAATGGGAGAAGAAAGAAGAAATCTTGTCAAAGAGAATAAGGAGAAAAAGTAGAGATCGATGCATATACCGATCTAGTAGTAGAGAGGAGACACAAAGGAAAAACGAGAACTCAAGAAATATAAGTAAAGGTCCTAGTAGAGACCGGTCAAAGAATAGAGAAGTTGAGAGAAACTCAAGGCGTATGAGAAATGAAGAAGTAGAGCAGAAACAAACAGAAGAAGAGATACGTCATAATGAAGTAAATCCAAGTATTGATAAACAGTTAACGTTGGAAACGCTTAGAGCCAAAGAGGCCACGATGTTGAAGATGTTTGAGCTGATGAGAAAATGAGGTAATGAGACGAGGCTATGAGAGGAGGCTCATAGGATCAAGGAATATTTTGCGGCGGTGGTCAAGCCTGGAGAAGGCTAGGTGAAGTCATTATCCATCGCACATAGAAAAGTCTGGACACTTTGAACGATAGAGTGTTGCAGAGGAGGGAGAAAGATGATATAGTGTGAGAAGGAAATGTAGGAGTAAGGAACGAAATAAGAGGTTGATGAAGTGAAGAGGCCATAGGGAAATGGTAACGATTTTGAAGGAGTATGGCCATATGGAAATGGCGAAGGCATTGCAGAAGTGGAGAATCCATAAGGAAGTGGCAAAGAGATTAGAGAATAATTGACAAAGATGAGAAGAGAGAAAATGTTCCAGGGAGGGAACGAAGATAGGAGAAAACGTTGTGCGGTGGTTGTCAAACCTGTAAAGGAGGTTAGTTGAGGTTGCTCTTCACCGAACATAAAGAGGTCTGGACACTTTGAGCAACAGAGTGTTGCAGAAGAGAAGTAAAAAAGGGGAAGATATATTACAATTAGGAAAATGTTCTTGGGAAAGAACGAAGAGAGAAATAATGAAATCATAGGGAAGTGGCAAAAAACAGTGAGAAAAATGTTCTAGGCAAGTATTTCCATATAGGCGGCCGAGAGACAAGGTCTATGCAGACGGACTAGAAGGGAGGATAGCACTAAAGTGATGCTATGATGGTTTAATGGCTCACCCAACTGTGTACAGTGTAAATAAACGACATAGCAAGTAGTTATGTCTGGAGAGAAAGAGTACAAGTAAGAAAGTGTAATGGTGATTCCTCACAAAAGATTGTGAGAGATAATGGTAACGAGTATTAATAAGAGAATGGAAGTGACATGACATTGTCACGTAATTTGCAAATGTGAATGGTAGGACGAGTGCATTGAAAATACAAATTGAGTGTGTGAGATTAAGATAAAAGTCTCATAGTTAAGATGTGTTAGTGTTACACAGAGAGGTAAAATATTGTAAGAGATCCATTGGTAGTTTGGACAAGAAAATGAACTGATGGTAAAATATTGTAAGAGATCCACTGGTAGTGTGGAGATACAATTGATGATGATTTAATATGGTAATGATCCACTAGTGCACAATGGGCTAATCACCTGTTTGCCAAGTCACTTCGATTACATGTCCTGCCCATGGGCCTTGTGCACTTGGGTCCCCTCTACACCTCGTTTCACGGGGTAGAAGAGGTTCCGATTATGAGATGAGATGAGATGATCCACTAGTGATGTGGAGATGCATTTGAAACATAAATAATAGTATATATGACTGAAGGTAAAGGGAAAAGGTTGTATTTTCCAAAAGCGTGTATTTATGTACGATGATGATGATGAAATAAGGTAAAAGGTTGATGTAAGTGGTCGTGGAAGAAGAAGAGTACATATATTTTTAAGCATATGAGAAGAGGACATAACATTTCTCTTAGGGATGAATTTTGTTTCTGGAAGTGAAGATAATGTAGCAGTTTATTAGTGGTCAAAGAGAAGTAACTGGGTTTACAAGTGAATAGTAATAAATGAGTAATCGGAGATATGCATAAGGAGGAGCCACGATAGATCACGTGGTACAAGTTTGAGTAGGTCTATAAACAAGGGTAGACCACATGCCTCCCTCTCTTTCACACTATGTAACTTGTTGAGACAACATGACAGAGGTGCTCAGCAACATTTATCGACATGTGGTAGATGTTGAGGCTGCGGTGTGCACGACTACCTAGTTACAACGAGAGCAGATTGCTTGATGCCACGGGCATTTGTAAGGTGATCAACCTTGTACAGAGAGAATGTTAGTACACAGATGAAAAAGATTAAAATGCGTAGCCAACCAAGGGAAACCAGACAGGTTGTGAACAGACGAGGCCACGAGCTGTGGGCCGAGATAATTAGTAGTAAGAGCTGATTTGCAGTCGTGAGTAAAAAGGAAAGTGTAATCAGGATAAAATAACATAGACCACAGAGGTTTTATATTGAATTATAATTATAACCTGAAATCAAAGACACGAGGCCAGTATAAAAATGTCCTGAAAAAAGTGTAGCAGACTTAAGAACCCCGTGTCAAGATAGTCAATAGAAGAAAAGCTAAACACACCACCCCCCACCCCCCACATGACCAAAGAGAACATTGTAAATGTATAAGATGAATGTGTTCGCAGGAAGAGACATGATATACTACGGATTTTCGTTCATTTTCATTCCATTTATTGACCCTGTAAGTATGCTACCGTTCAGAAACAACGAGCGACTTTGGGTCAAGTAGTCAACTAGTCTGGCTACACAGATTTACTACATGTGTGTCACGTGCAGTCCATCATCATCATCATCATCCACGACAAGGATCGAAGAAACTGCCACTATATATCACGAGCCAGTAATATAGCATGTGGCCAACCCACACCAAGGGGCTGAGCAAGCACAGCTGCGGCATACCATTTTAGTCCTTCTATTTCACGCAAGCATCCAGCTATGAAAGTCTGTAACCTCTTGGTTGTTGTTTGTGTTGTTAACTGCAAGCATACCGTAAAATATTCTATAGTTAACAGCAGTAACAAATAAAAATCAAAGTAAGAATTCATGAAATATACTTTATTCAACATTCTAGCAGAATGAAGACCAAAGTCACATTCACCCTGATCGTTTTCATGATTGTCGTTTTGATGTATTTACCCTTTGAGGGTCTTCTTGGTAACCGCGACCAGGTAATTCTGTGTATGCGATTATCGAAGCGGGTTAATGTGAGCGATTGATCTGTTCGTACAAGCAACTGACTGTATGACTGAATTTGAACAAGTAGCTGTCTGTTTAACTTGGGTCTGTACATGTTAGTGAAGATGTTTTTTTGTTTTATGTAAGTGCATATTTTTGGGTATAGATTGAGTTGTACATATCACTGAATACAGTTTGCGCACGTAAGTGACTGTGTGAGTTGATATGTAAGAGATATTAACTGCATTGTTTTGTATAAAACGGTGGGTGTGTGATCTGATTTTGTTAAACTGATTGTATGGCTGGGTTTGTACATGTTAACAGACTGTGTGACTCAGGTTATGCATGTCATGGTAATATGACTTGGTGTGTACAAAAAGCTCACTGTATGACTTTGTGTAAATGAATGCAAATGCGCGGGGCTGACAACTCTATCATGATGATAGGAAACTCTATACAGAGCGATACAACAGGAGGCAATCTGATCATCAGAAGTTTCCCCCCCCCCCCCCCCGGTCGATCAAGTGTTTCGGTCCCTTATTCTCCTTTACACTCTAAGGGGGCGGGCCCACCTGGGTCATGACTCCCAAGTGTCTCAGTCTCTTGTTGTCATGTGTAGAATGTGAACCCATTCCACCTTGGTTGCAGCATTAAAATCCACAATTCCGCCAGCCGGGCGCAATTGTGAAGTAACAAAGTGAAGACAAATTATTGCAGTTGTTCCGCAGCACACCATTGACACACTTGCGTGAAGCCGACGAAGCGTGAAGCTATTACGAGCTGGCAACTGAAATCTAACTGCACCCGACACCTTATATAATACACAGCGGGTTACCTGTAGAGCCACCATCCTTTTACCAATACAACGAAAAGCTCAATGTATTGCGGACTTATAAAATTTCAAAACACATTGCTAGAGAAACCACATCGGTAAGAGTATGAGATTGCTTGGCGCAGGCTTCCAGTAAGGGGACTGACTACTGTGGTGGAAGTATACTACCCAAAAAAAAAATGAAAAATTGAATGATGATGATTGATACATTGAAAGCAACGTCTGTTTTAATATAATCTGCTGTATTCTATAACTCTACCGTAATAAATGTAGGCAATTTCTTTGCTTTTGTTTGTAATGTTAAATGCACGAATGTCATAAAATATTTCACAGTTAACAGTAATAACCCGTTGAAAACAAAGTCTGTATTCACGTTATTTACTGTTTTCTACATTAAAGGACATGACAGACGGATAAGACAGATGGACTTTTAAAGAGACTTGTTAGATGGCCTTAAACGGAGGAAGAACTAATAGACGGGATTTGATACTTATAGAGTTAATCTAGGATTATGGTTTGGATGTTAATAGAAGCACTATGAGACGTATCACTGATTCAACGTTTGATCAACTCTTGCATCGTTCATTATATTATATATGTATCTACACACATAACATATCTAGTGTACTCCTTACGGTAAAGCTTGCTCTCAAAGTCTGCCTTGCTGTTAGTACTCGGGTCATGGTCGATTAGAATATGTCGATGAACAGTGCTTACAAGCTCAGGTGTGATATCAATTAGAGTGCTAGGGGCTGTTTTAGTATTATTATTATTATTTTGAATATATTTATTGAATATATTATAATTTTATGTATTTAAACATACTTTCTCCGGAACATGTTCTCACTTCCGTCTTCTAACGGATTCTTCCTAGTTGGAAAAGATCACACATGTGAAAAAAGTCGAAATAACAGAAAGTCGTGTGCAAAAAGTCGAAAACAGAGAATCGTGTGCAGAAATTGTACCGTGTGGAAAAAAGAACGGGACGTGTGAAAAAAGGCAGGAAAAAAGAACAAATAGTATAAATAGAAGAGATGTGGGCGATAGGCAGAGATTTCAGGATTTATGATTCCAATTATACCATGATTTTAGACTAGAGGATTTTTACAGATAGCATTAGGTGAACTTCGTCTTTGAGGATATCAAGACAAGTTTTTTTTTTAGTAGACAAGTGTGTATATTATTCAGTTGGATTATATATTTTTCATTTTGGATAAACAACCATCATTTTGTGAAATGTACAGTGTTTGTCTAATGACATCAATAAACTCTAATATAATTTTCTACTGAATTGATGTTTGTGGAAATTTACAGTAATTTCTTTTGGATATACGTTGTTGTGCTGAAACTGTTTTGCTTATCACCAAACTCAAAGGGAAGAATCTACCTGGGAAGAAGAAGAAAAATGAGGAAAGGTCAAGTATAATCATCTCTGGCGGAAGGCAGTGAGCACTTGAACCACAACAACATATGAGGCATTAACTCTGACTAAATAAAATCAATATAACTACTAGTGCCGTATAACCGACGCGGGCACAGTTGGTCACGATGCACGACGTGCAAGTATGTCCTCCAAACCCGCAAGGGGTCTTTTCCTGAGGCCACGTTCACCATCACTTGTAGCTTCACATACGAGTCACACAATGTCATTTATACAATCATGTACAAACGTTGCATTAAAACATATATTGACCAAACAGGTAAATGACTTGGGGACAGATTCACCCAGCACATTAATGACATCTCCCGGCTAAAAACCACACCAGTGGCTATTTAGTTTAATGGTCATGACTATCAGAGTGCCTTCGACGTCCAGGTCACACCCTGATCCTCTAATACTGCCAGCCGAGTCCAGCTTGAGAAACGTCTGGGTGTCTCAAACAAGGCTGTCTTAACACCCTACACTCCTTTGTTTGAGGTGACCATTTCCACTCTTTTTTTATTTCTCCGTGGATCGCCCTTTCCTTTTGTTAAATTAATTAATTAATTAATTTTTTAGTTTTTATTACCTAAGTTTTGATTTTTGATTCAGTAAAATGACTCAGGATAGTGACTGTGATAAATTTAACCGTGATACAACGTTAAAATATCTCCAAAGAAAAAATGTAGGGATAAAAATAATGCGTAAGCTACCAGAAGACATGATCGCCCATGCCGCGGTTCAATACCCGCCATGGAAACTAATTTGTTAGACGTGAAGACAAAACGTTTACCCTTGGAGACGGGATGGGAACGGAGATCAAAAAGAAATATATGACTGAACACGTGCTTGAAACTAGCAAGGCTAAAAAGACGCAATGGGGGGTGAAAGGAAAAAAAATTCACGTCCCCTAGTTGACACAAGTAAGGAAATGGACAAGAAATGGACATTAGCGCTGGATCGAGAGTCATTTCTTGGACGATTTTTCGATACTTGGTCTTTATTTGAATGCCGCGGCAAAACACATGATGGAAGGATCTCGAACTAAATTCAAAATTTAAACTTGAGAAAAAAAAATACGTTTTTCTTAATAATAGAGTTATGAAAATAAAACCTAGCTAGTTTGATGGCCCATCTTGAGCAGTGAAATAATATGCTTTCATTTATACAGACGGATAGATAATAAGGAAGATATTGATAAAAGACTGTATTGTTCATAGCAGACAAGCGACTGCACTTTTATCCCATGTCACTAAAAGTAACCAAAATCGTGGCTTTGAGCATGCAGATAAAAAAATCAAGCTGTAATGAAAGAGAGGGGGAAATAGTGGAGCATTGTAGCTAAAAATAACTTAGACAGACGGACCAACAGACAATAATACATACTTGACTGAGGTTGACTGAATTGACTTTTGGTAGGAGGTTTGAAATTTGAACGGGGGGAAGTCGGTGATTGGCCACAGATAAGCATATTATCGGCGCACAGACGCGCATTTTTGCCATTCAAAATAAATTGTCCAGTAGTAGACACAGTAATTCTTCAGTGGTGTATTTCCCATAAGCTAATTGCAATATTTAGAGGGACGCCATACTAGAGCCAGCAGCTCAGCTGAGTTTTGCTAGCATATATCTGTGTTCTCTATTCATAATTCTGGTAACACTGAAAGTACAGGGTGTCCATAAAGTCTCTTTACAATTTAACAAATTTATTACAAAGGCAATTGATGAGATATCTTAATCAGATTTGTTCTATGTACTCAGTGGTTATCAAAGTTTTTAATCACATACCTTTATCGTATTTCAGGTACCCTGTTGATGAAAGAGGTACTGTTTAATGAACCCCTACAAAAATGGCTACTCCTCAAAAGAAGGCACAATGTGTATCATGGTTTATTGAAACAAAATCGGATAGGCAGACTCAGCGAAACTACAGAACTAACTATGGAAGAGATCCACCATCACGTCCGTCAATTCGTGCATGACACAAGAAATTTATGGAGACAGGGACAGTGTTGGATAAAGGGAGGAACATCTGAGGAAAACATTGAGCGTGTAAGACAAGCCTTTTATCATTCTCCCACAAAGTCCATCCGTACTGCTGCCAGACAGTTAGAGCTACCACGTTCAACAGTGCAAAAAGTCTGTAAAGTTTCTTTTCTTCTTTCCACTCTGTAAAGTGTCAGTCTGTATGCTCTGTAAGGAAGAGTGGTGTGTTGTTGAGTTCAGGCATGCTCCAGTCTACCCAGCTGTAAATGGGTAACTCACCCTAGTCCTGAGTTAGGGAAGGCAAAGGCTCCAGGGGAAGCAGGCCCTAAACTTGGTCACTCCAACCGACGCAGGATGGTGTATGTATGAAGTAGAAGTGTAGAGTGTGATTACCGCGAATGGTGTACTGTTCGTGTGCTGACCAATATAACCACTCATACACTTGTGTCTACAAGGCACCAATGCAGACTGCTGGAATCTTTGTTTACTCAATTTATTCAGACGTACACACTGGGACATACGAGTACATCATGGTATGTTGACATATCAATTTGTAGGTATACATAGCAGATCTGAAGTCATGACACATTCAGAAATAATGGGCAGTACATCAAAAGTTCAATGTCATGATATATTAAGGCCGCATCCCCCTATCTGACTAAACGCGTCAGTGAAGGCAGATCGATAAATAACTAAAGTTACTTGACGTCCATAGTTTGTAGTATATATTATGAAACCACGAAAGGGGGGTTTCTAGCAAGATTGAGATCTCCCTGTCACTGTCCGATAATAGGATAAATAATCTGTTTTCTTGGCAGTGATCAAAACATATGATGACCGAAATCTAACATGGCTGCCTCCCTGAGTTGTCGTTCACTCATTCATAGGAAGGAGAATATAAGCCAGAGTTAATTTATAATGGGTATATAAATGATTTCATAAATGTTTCCATACAGCTCTACGGTGATCAGGTTAATTCACGTAGCCATAACCGCTGCAGGAAAGTCTGTCATCTTCGTCGATACAAAACACGACCCTAGCGATACGAAGCACAATGTTCCATCTAGGTCGAATCGACATGAGATCATCAATATAGGGTCTGGCAATACATGGAGTCCGAATTATACATTGTACCGTACCTTAGGAGAGTCTCTAACATAAACTATAGTAGAGATACCATCTCCTTTTAGAAGAAAACCACTTCATGAATCATATTTCCTTAAGAATCTACCAGCCCTTTGAAAAGTGCGTACCCGCCATTATCACGGTACATCGGAACTCATCACGACTTGTCAAGACAACTCATACTTCCGCTAGACCGGAATAACAAGAATCTAGTCCCTCCTACCCATCCAAAATATACAATATAGGACTGATTCTACTTGTACTAATAATATGTAATACATATGAATTCAGGCCATAAACACAATAAGCAAATTAATATATTTTCTGGCCCTAAAAAATAAGTACAAACGTAAGCGCAATATCCTTGCGCCGGATCAATATCCAGAACGATTACTCCTATAATCAAAAGTGTGAATCAAACATGGATTCTCTCGCTTTTACCATAGACAGCATTTTCATACACAAATGAATGAATGTCTATATTTTTTTCCCATATTAAATAGCCATATCGATTTTTGTAATATGTGCGTCAAAATATGCACGCAACAGATTACCACACCCCTCGGGAAAAAAAAATGGTACATTTTTTTTTTTGAAATACATCTAGGAGCAACATACAATAGGCTCACAACGCACCAATACAATGCGCAGATGATAAGCATAAGTTTTATGACCTTAGAGAAAGTACTTCTCTAAGTATAAATATTTCCAGAGAGGTGTCACCAACGCATACTACAATATTAGCAATGACACAATTTCCACATTAGTTTATACATAAATTTCATCTAAGATATCTTAACATCATGATCATCAAAGACGAAAAACATTGAAAGATCAGCGGTGAATAAATATCAATGAACCGCTAAGTAGTGTTACAATCAATATATGGATATATTACATATGTGTACACATTTCAACATAGAAACAACTGTATCAAAGTTGTATAACAGTTATGAATCATGTGGGCATCTAGACAAAATATCTGCCATCACATTTTCTGACCCACGGATAGCTCGCACCGAAAAATGAAATGGCTGTAGAGCAATCGCGTATCGCGTTGATCTCGCGCTCTTCAGATTTTTACTCTGAATAGCCGTAAGAGCTTTCTGGTCAGTTTCCACAATGAAATGCGCGCCCAGAAGAAATCTTTGCAGTTTAAGGATTGACCAAACCATAGCCAATAATTCACGGTCTAGGACCGAGTAATTCTTCTCTGCGGCATTTAATTTCCGAGAAATATACATCACAGGATGCAGAGTTCCAGAGTACTCTTGCATTAGTGCAGCTCCAATCCCGGTGGATGAAGCGTCACTACGAAGAATAAATGTCTTATCCTTAGAAGGCAATACTAGGATAGGTGAAGTAGAAAACATAGTTTTAACCTTATCCAAAGAGGATTGACATTCTTGAGTCCAATGGACTACATTAGGAGACCCTTTCTTTAGCAAGGAAGAAAGAGGTGACATAATGGAGGACAGATTCGGGATGAATCGTCCATAAAATTGTATTAGACCTAAGAGACTTCGTACTTGCTTTTTAGTCTTAGGAATAGAAATGTTAAGTATCTTACTTGTATTATGGTCTTCTGTTTTTAGGAACCCATGACCAACACGGTGTCCTAAGAAAGATATTTCGCTAAAACCAATACATGCTTTCGATGGTTTCGCTGTCAGGTTATGCTCGCGTAAGATAGACAATAGTTCATTTATACCATTATAGTGATCGTTCCAAGTATCACTGAAAAGACAGATGTCATCAAGATACGCAATGACATCTGAGCGATGAGATAGGATTCGACGCATCATGCGTACAAATGTTGCAGGGGCGTTCATAAGACCGAAAGGCATGAAATTCCATTGGAATAGACCCCTAGGCGTCGAAAAAGCAGTAAACGGTTTGGCGTGTTCGGATAGTGGAACTTGCCAATATCCCTTAGACAAATCGAGTTTAGTAAAGAAGTGAGAATTCGATAGTCTCGTAAGTAGCTCTTCTAGTAAAGGCATAGGTTCAGCATCGAATTTAGTCACTTGATTCAATTTGCGATAATCCACGCAAAGACGTATGTTATTGTCTTTTTTCCGTACTATAACCATCGGCGAAGAATATGCTGATGTGGATGGTTCAATAATTTTTAACTCTATCATCTCATCTAACTCTTTCTCTACCTGTGCTTGAAAATGTATCGGGATAGGATACGGTCTGACTCTTATAGGACTATGGTCAGTAAGAATAATGTCATGTTGAATGACATCAGTTTGACCAGGAATGTCAGTAAGGACATCCTGAAATTGTTCTAACAAAGTAGAAACTTTTTTCTGCTCTCCTGGAGATAATTCTGGAGAAATTGCAACATCTTTCCATGATTCATTAGAGTGAAGAGGAATCATTGGAAAAGGTAAATTTACATCCGAGAAACTCGTTTCCTCATCCTGTATTACTGACAGAGATGAGTACTGTCCATGTTGGACTGGAAAATCGTCCGTTGCCTGGAAAACAGGTTGTAAATAATCAGGACGTTCATGGAATTCCGTGAGCATGTTGATGTGGAAGGTTTTTACGCTTCCCGTCAATATCGACGATATAGTCAACATCGGAAACTTTTGATATTATATCGTACGGACCTTTCCAAGAAATGAGAAGTCTATTTTCCCTACAAGGTAGCAAGACAAATGCTTTGTCACCTGGACAAAGTTGACGCAAACATCTCTTTTTATTGGCAAATTCCCTTGCCTTCTGTTTCGCAAATTCAGAAGAAGCAGTTGCCAATTTGCATGCTTCAATAATCTTGTGTCTAAGTGCGATGACATATTCATAAGAGGATTTTGTGTCATCGACAATATTATCAGCAGTTATAAGATCATGAAGTAAGGACATAGGACCTCGCGGTTTCGCGCCAAAGACAAGTTCAAAGGGAGAAAATCCTGTATGTTCGTTGGCGACCTCTCTATATGCAAAGAGAGCCGCGGGTAAAACCCTATCCCAATCCTGAGGATGATCTTCCGTTATCTTACCTAGTAGGTTTTTCAGAGTTCTATTCAAAGTTCCACCATCCCATTGGACATAGGATGATAAATACTACTCAGCGATCTCTCTATCTTCAGAGTCGACATTACTTGAGACATGGTATCCGATATGAGTTGGGTACCATGGTCGGATAATATTTCTGCTGGAAACCCCAGACGAGAAAATATTAACCAAAGAGCATCTGCGACATCAGCAGTAGTTATGCTCTTTAGAGGAACAGCCTCCGGCCAACGTGTGCACATATCAACACACGTCAAAATAAATTGGTGTCCTCTAGCAGACTTTATCTTAAATGGACCAATGATGTCTATCGCCATTTTTTGAAATGGCCGAATGGGAATGTCTGCAGCCTGAATAGGTGCATCATGGCGTGGACCTCTGGATTTAATCTCTTGACATACTTTACAAGATCGACAATAGATTCGTATGTCCTTATTCACAGCAGGCCAAAAGAAAGATTGAAGAACTCTAGCTTTAGTACGGGAAAAACCCATATGTCCAGCACACTGCGAATCATGAGCGTGCTGTAAGATTTTAACTCTCATATTTTTAGGCACAAGGATTTGAGAATGAATGGACTTAGCGGAGTCTTGTACCATACGTACAAGTACGCCATTCTTCATCGTAATCCAAGATTTACGATTAGTATCCTTATTCGGATCACCTTTTGTTGCCAGAGTAAAGAATTTCTTTAGAGTAGGATCATCTTCCTGCTGTTTGATAAAGGAATCGTGGGAAATCTCCAAGGGATCATCTCGGATCTGCGCATCATTATCTTCAGAATGTGAAGATTGTGGCATATTAAGAGCTTGAGCCCTAGTGATTACTGCATTAGCCGATTGCATATTAACATTTTCCCAATTAGAAATTTGCTGTGGAGTGCATTCTTTCACTCCATAAATGCGACCGATGATAAGATCAGCGATCGGATTCGGCAAGAGACATGCTTGCACCTCTCCTGTAAAGAAAGGCGTAGCAATATTGATAATGGCAGTGGAGTACTTCTCCAATGTGCCACCAAATGTTACACATTTGACTATATTGCCTGTAGCTCGAGAAGGATTTACGAGTGATTGCCTCACTCCAATGGTAGTGCACCCCGAATCGAAAAGAATTGATACCGGAGTACCATCTATTAGGCCCCTATTAAAGACAAGAGCACCCCTTCCATTATGCGCAATTGACGCATGGAGAGCGGGAAGCGGGTGACCGCAGCTTAAAGTAGACACTGTGGTTGGATCGAATAATGTTTTGCATTGCGAACACTCAGATGCTCTAGCAAAATCGAAAGCGGAATTTGCTACACTGTTGGAGTCTTTTTTATCATTATTCTGATTATCGGTGTCGTGGAACTCCTGTTGTGCAGAGTTAGCCTGGTAATACGATTTACCATGTCTTTTGTGTTGTGATCTACCTCGGTTATAATTGTCTCTATAATTATTATTGCCTCTGTTATAGCCCCTATTTGGGTTTGAATCATAACATTCATGATCATAATCATCATGCTCATTATATTGAGTATCCCTGTAATATTGTTTCTTTTGTCTCCATGAAGCACTTGGGTAGTTCCTATAGCTACTTCCCTTTCGAGAATTTCTAACATTATGGGTACCCCTCGCGTGTCGAGGACTATCAGCCCGATTCCAGTTCTTCAAAAGAAGAACTCTGATTTGAGCGGTTATCTTGGTTTTGATACTTATTCCAATTAACCTTTTTATCAAATTTATTTTTAGCTCCTTGGAATTTGTGTGAGTAATTCTGATTATATTCTGTTGCCGAAGCAACTGGCATACTCTCTTTAATGTTAGAGTTACTAAGAATCATGTCAGGGTGTGCCGTGGCATACTGGTCACAATATTCTTCCATTTGCTTTATTGTACCAGGTTTACGCTCATGTAAGAACTCTAGGAATGATTTATTTACAGAAGACATGACCTTGTCTCTTAGCAATAAATCCGTAAGACCATCAAATGTTTTCTCTGTTTTGGATAATTCAATCCATCGTGAAAGTGTAATTCGTGCTTTTGAGATGAAATCTGAGAATTCTACACCTACCTCAGGTCTCATTGTTTTAAACAAAAGACGATAACCTTCTTCAGACAGCTGATATCTCTTTATCAAAGCTGCCCTAACAGCATCATAATTATCTTTGTCGGCCTCTTCAACAAATATAACTTACTCAGAGACTCCCCTTTTAGATTTTCAGACAACTGATTCACATACTGTGATTTGTCAACATTATGAGATCGACAAGCCCGTTCAAATCTAGAAAGCCAAAATGTTATGTCATCACTTTTAGGGTTAAACGCTGGTACCTTGACCTTGTACACAAAGGGTTTACCATTACCACCAGATGCCTGATTAACATTACTCATACATGTCAATTTTAATTTTCTATAAAGTTAAACTGTGATAAAATGCTTATGATTGCCTTTACGCTTATATTCTCAAATAGTAGGACAATTTCTGGGAATCTTTGCCATTTGTCTAAATCGGGGTACAAGTTGGGGGGCAGAAATTAGGCTTGATCCTTGTTACTGTTAAAACCAGCTGCGGCTTAATCCGACTTTTAAATCTTCTTTGATGCAATAGCAACATTATATCCATCCTAAAGATAATTGAGGGGGGCCTTTAGTCCATTGCTGCAAGCAGCAGCTAATTAAAGTTTTTTTCGCTTCTGAAGTTGAATATGATTTTGAGTCAATGACCATCCCTCTCTTCTCCGCTGAGAGGGTTCCAATCAAGGCAGCGTTTTCTTCGAACTTGATAATCAAACTGAAGATTGGCAAGGTTGAGTTAATAATCAGACACTTCTCGCCGTGCAATTGCTAAGTCAGAAAAGCTAAACCTTTTGATTCTATTTGAAGTTCCCATCTCACGTGAACGATCTTTTTTAAATCTGGTGAACTGGGTATACCGGTAGTAACAAAACAAAAAATACTACAAATTGGTGAGCATAACTTTGGTGAAGAAATTTGGAGATACCAAGCACATGGTTCTAAAATGTCAAATTTCAAAGGACTTTAAAAAAAATGGATAAGGATAAAGAAAATCACGAATAGGGTATTTGTCTTCTTGAAAGCAATTGAAATGGATTCCTGGTTTACATACAACTTCCCAGCAATAATTTCTAATTTTAGTTTACTCCAGACTTTCCCCAGTCAACAGAGTGGAATAATAACCAATTGTCTATGGGGGTCCATTGCTGAACACTCATCCAATTACTGTTAACAGTTTCCTACTTGCATTCTTTTTGTCTACTAATTCGACTCGGAACGATTTACACGACATGCGGTGTTTCGGTGAATGGTGTAATCAAACAAACTCATTTCTTTTAAACTTTCCAAGTGGAATCTAATCACGTGATCTCGCCTTATGCTCAAATTTCTAGTTTCGGGTAGGGTAATGTAGACTCAATAAGTAATGGACAATAAAGGGCCTTTGCACCTTATTAAAGGGAAAAATAACAGTCCCAATGCGTGCATAATAGCCAGTAGAGAACTTGATTCCATACGGGGGTCAGTTGTTGGATGTGAATCAAATCACTTTGCTGTGTATTAAAATAATATGTAAAAGGTACCTATGGAATGGTGGATACCTCCGGAATTTTACATGGATTTCAAAGGGGGGGTGAGACAATGGGGAAACTTCGTACTGAACAAACTCTCCTGCTCGACACTTCAAGGAACAGGGGGCAAAATGTTATCTTTAAGGCAAAATTTCAGGGGGGGGGGGGGGGGGCGAGGTTGGTCTCCTGTCTGTTTTCTATGAAAGAGGCGTTTTGACGAGGAAACATGGACTTTTGTTTTTGTTCTATCCCTCATGTTTAAAGTGGAGATTGTTTAACCAATCGGGATTCTTTGTGGGGGGGAGTGGGGTGCTAAAGTTTTCAACAAGGATTGTCTTCCAGGGGCATTGCAACTAAACTCATTATTTTAGGGGGCAAAATAATAAATGGGACATTGTCTTTCTTACATCCCACCAAGGGTTATTTATTGGAATTTATGAGAAGAAAGGTTTCCCTTTTCAGGGGAACGTTATTTTCGTGGGCATTTAAAAAATCGTAAGGGTCAGGACAGGCTGGGCCAAAAATTTTTAGAGGAGTTTTTTTAACAAAATGAAAATGCTATCAATTAAGAATTAAGTGCAGTTGGGCAGCCTAATGGAGAATTTTTTTTTTATTTATTTTACTCTAACGGTAAATGTTTTTTATCTTTGGGTGAAAAGGTTTTTTTTGGACATTGCGATTGCAAAGCAAAAGGAAATCATTCTTAATTAATAAACTCAAGATTTGGAATGTTTTGCAGGACAAGTGTAACGGTGAGAGCTTGTTACCTTGGTGCGATTCGACCCATCTGAAATTCGGGCATGGAGGGCAGTTTGTAAAGCATCACCAATCTTATTTTCACTGTTTACTGCAATTTTTCAGAGTAAACGTCCTTAAATAATCTTCCGACACTCCAAGTATAAATATTTTTACAAAAAATGGGACAAAGGGGAAGCAAGCACTCGAGAGGTTTTTTAGAATGGAGCAAGGGGTAAAGAAAATTGGTCCCTCTCGTGGGGGCATTTGCATTCTTGCCATCTTGCGGGGGACTTTTTTTTATTGGCATTGCCTCCTAGGGCGAAAAGTCAAGCGAGGAGGACATTAGATTACGTTTTCAAGAAATCGACCAGTTTTTTTTAAAGTTTGCCAAAAAAGGGAAGCGGAGGATGGAAAAATATTTTGCAAGATTATTGTTGTTTTTGATTTTTTCAACATTCGACGAAAATATAAACCAAAATGTTTTCTTTTTAGAAAGTAGCGAATAGGCTATTTTTTTTTTTTGGTTTTGTTTTTTTTTGAAACTGTGAGTCAAACTCCTAGGAAGACCTTTGATAAATAACAAAACTGTTTTTATCCTTTAAGTTAAAAGAACGTCAAGTTGCGGTTGGTTTCTAGAGAAGGAATGTTGATAGAGAAAAGTGTTTTTTTGACAGATGTTTGCTATAATTAAAATTGACCAGAATCAAATTAAATGTTTTTTTGACCAGGAGAGAGAAAAAAAAAAATTTTTTTTCCATAGATTCCGCCGTTTGGTAATTTTTTTTTTTCAGAGGGTTCTTTTTTCAACAAAAATTTTCAACTATCAGATTTTTTTTTTCATTTTTTTTGCAATTTATAATAATTTGGTATTTTTGTTTTTTTAATACTAAGACGGATAAAGACTTAGGATCTCTTTACAATCAGCTCCTTATCGAATCATTATTCAATTTGTCGGCCTCAAGCCGCGAAAAAGAAAAAATCATACTCGTTCCCTCCTTTCAAAATCTTAGGGATTAAACTCAGATTACAGTATTTTTTGGACTACCATTAAAAGGAAGGGACATTTTACCATTTTCTATGTTTTTCAGCTTATGTTTAAATCACAGTTTAGGGCTCAACGTTTTACCTTTTCCTCTAAACAAAAGTTTTTCTATTACCATTTCTGAGCTTTTGGTTTCCTTACAAGTTCCAATTTTAAGTCTCTATCCAAAAATTAGTTATCAGGATGCCCTTTTTTCTCTCTGCAGAAATAATAAGCTCTTGTTCTGCAGCAGCTTTTTTTTTTTTTTACAATGATGCTGCAGCAACTTCCTAAAATTTTTTTCTGTTCTGCAGCAGCAGCAACTTCTTATTTTTTTTCTGTTCATGCTGCAAACTTCTAATTTTTTCATTGTTCTGCTAAAGCAGCTTCTAATTTCTTCTGTTCTGCATCAAATCTCCTTTCCTCCACTTGCATCTGCAATTTCTTAAGTTCAGCAGCAGTATCAGCTTCTTTTTCTAATCTTTTTTCTTCAGCTAGAGCTTTCCTTTCTTCTGCAGCAGCTTTTTTTTCTTCTATTTGAAGTTTTCTCTCCTCAGCCGCAGCTTTTTTTTTCTCAGCGGCAGCTTTTCTTTCTTCAACAGCAGCAGCAGTTTTTTTCTCTTCTGCAGCTAATGCTTTGTCATATTGAGCAACAGCCCATTGTTCTAAGTCTTTTCCAGTCTTATCAAGAGATTTTCCTTGTGCAATAAAATAATCTAATGTAGACATATTGTCTTCTTAAATCAGAAACCTGAAAAAGTAAATAAACTTTCACTTTACCTAACATGGGAGACAAGTCTATACCATAGACTTAGTCTTAGTCCAAACTTGTATGGTTTATAATAACCAATGATAACTTGAGTACCTGTGGACAACAATAACTGTATCTCAAATACTGTGGGAGACAAGCCTTACAAAGGTCTTGTATACCTCAATGTAATCAAAGATCACTTGGAGTTACCTGGGTACCTTATGGAAATCATGGGAATCATAAAGTACTGTCTGTTACTATACTATCAGGTTGATCTGTGTATACCACTATAACTCCTCTGTCATATGTCAACTAAAGACATTACAAAGGACAAACAAGAAAAAGACAATATGAACACATTTGCAGAGATCAAATTAAATTAAATAGGAGAAATGTAAAAAAATGATCACAGAAACCGTGATGATAACTGCCATAAGATAACAAGACAAATAACGCCACAGTGTATAAACATAAGGGTGTAAAAAACTGAAATGAAAGGAAAGATGAGACCTACAATTATACAAACAAATCAAACAAAACTAAGGAACACAAAATTATTAACAAAAACAACGAAGAAAAGAAACACCTCATCACAACTAACAGAAATAGCAGCAAATTGTTGCTAACAAATTTCCAATTAAGAAAATGTGTACCTATAGAATACTAGTACCAGACCAATGTCACTCGGCATACCTTGTACTAGCCACACAGAACATAAACTAATTTAATACATAACAAATAACATGTAAGCATAAATAGCATATAGCATACAATATAATTTATGTCATGAATGGAATGTGTTGCAGGTTATAGTGTTGTAAAGCAGGCACAGTTTATTTTAATACTAATAACTTGCCACTTTATTCAGTAATAGATTTAATTTTAAACTATTACACTGTCAATTTTTCTCTGTTGAGCATATGAAGATCCAACGATGAACTATGCACTTTATGTTCAACAACACTGTGATTCTTCTGTACGTTGAGAAATGTCAACAATACTGCTCCAGATATTTTCTACACTTGATACCACTGTCCTGTGTAATACTGTCTGTACAGCGAAAAACTGTCAACAAGCGCTGACCTAGATACAGCATCCTATCGGTAATACAGGTCAAGCTGACATCGACTGTATAGCTGTCCTACTGGTGTTGATGTGGTCAAACAAATGTTCTTTCAGCTGTAAACTGTGATTCTCAACACAAAACTGCGTAAGCTGGACCCAGGAATCTGGCTCGCCACTGTAAAGTTTCTTTTCTTCTTTCCACTCTGTAAAGTGTCAGTCTGCATTGGTGCCTTGTAGACACAAGTGTATGAGTGGTTATATTGGTCAGCACACGAACAGTACACCATTCGCGGTAATCACACTCTACACTTCTACTTCATACATACACCATCCTGCGTCGGTTGGAGTGACCAAGTTTAGGGCCTGCTTCCCCTGGAGCCTTTGCCTTCCCTAACTCAGGACTAGGGTGAGTTACCCATTTACAGCTGGGTAGACTGGAGCATGCCTGATCTCAACAACACACCACTCTTCCTTACAGAGCATACAGACTGACACTTTACAGAGTGGAAAGAAGAAAAGAAACTTTACAAAGTCCTACACAAGAACTTGCGATTGTACGCTTACAAAGTGCAACTCTTACAGGCACTCGAGCCAAATGATAAACCAAGACGAATTTCTGAGGATGAAACGTTCCTCACCCAAGTTTGTTTTAGTGATGTGGCAACCTTTCATTTTTCAGGGAAACTGAACACACATAATGTGAGAATCTGGGGATCAGAACACCCCCATTTGACTAGGGAACTTCACCGAGATAGACCAAAGCTGAATGTGTGGTGTGGGATCATGATACACATTGTGCCTTCTCTTGAGGAGTAGCCATTTTTGTAGGGGTTCATTAAACAGTACCTCTTTCATCAACAGTGTACCTGACATACGATAAAGGTATGTGATTAAAAACTTTGATAACCACTGAGTACATAGAACAAATCTGATTAAGATATCTCATCAATTGCCTTTGTAATAAATTTGTTAAATTGTAAAGAGACTTTATGGACACCCTGTATTTCTTTGTATATTTTAAAATTGTTTAATGTTTCGAGTGATTTGATACTGCCATATCAAAATCTATCCCTTACAACAAGTAAGGATTCGCTCTAGATCCCCAGCCCCAGTTCAGGGTCTAGAGACAAACAAAATACATAAACGCCAGCAAGGATTATGACGGGCGGATCAAGTGTTGAGATCAGTGGAACATATCACCTATCTTATTTAATAGCAGAAAGCTGTTGAACATATCTCAGATGTAATGTAATCTTGGAGAACTTATACAATGTGAAACCAACTTGGTAAGATATGCTGTGTGGTCAGAGAGATCTGACCTAGTCTATGTGGTGTTGTTGTGTGTAGTGTTGTGTACAGAAGTGGTTCAAAGGATGGAATTCTGACACATGACCAATACTTTTGTTTCAGAACTGTGAGTTTTATTTGGCACCAAAGCGGTGTCAAATGCTGTGTTAACATATATAAAAGAGTGGACCAGAGCAGTCCGTCATTGTGTCTGAGCAGCCATATATTGCCCCCTGCACGGAGAGGTGGGGCCGCCAGACTTCTGTACAAGATCGATGCAGGCAGATAAGTAACATCTGGCCTGCTGGACGTTCACCAACGACATTTTCACAAAATTATTCCTAATTCAACCTTAACTAACACCATGACAGTGGGGAAATTAAATTATATATATTTATCCCTTACGTCAACGAACAAATGTTGGGCTTTCATAGACTAGGAGTGATGACACCATCCCAACAGCATGGCTATAAATAAGTTCTCTGAGACTTTCTTAAGATAATCACTATTAACCAGTCATTTGAAATACATATGTACACATTTTCTATTTATTATGACATATATTCATGCATTTCATTCATAATTTCAAAACCTTCCATATGTTCTGACCAAAATAAAACCTTGGTTCAGAACAAATAAACTTAAAGAAAATTTAATATCAAAAATTTAAACAACTTGAGTTAGTTCAGTGTATTATAAATTTTATTAATATTATTAGACTTATTAAATATCTGTGTGTGTGTATGTAATCTACCACAACACATTACATATCAGTACCCTAGATTTTTAACGTAGCCACATTCATTAGTAAAAAAGATATGTGTGAGGTCGTAAGTGGTAGCAAGAAGGGCCTTCTGTAAATTCACAGCTACATTTATCTCAGGAGCCTTCACAGCTGACCTCATGCATCACACTAGGTAACATCAACCATACAATACCATCAAAAATCACTACATATATTGGGGGCTCGTCCGGGATAATTAGCTTATCAATAATATTAGGATCTCCTGGTGGGAGAATTAAAATTAGGGGAACAAATTGTAAAAATTAAAAGTGTCCCTTAAAATTAAAAGTGAGGATAAAAGTTGGTGAATCGTCACAGCCAGTGGTAATTAATTAGTTAACTGGCTAATTAGAATTACTTTAGTCTATAGTAATTAGAAGTACTTTGATTGTTTATTGGTTAAATTTTTACCTTGATCATTGGTATTTTGTGTGATGGCGGAGCTAGCTAAGTTCAGATCAGCTGCTGTGCTAACGGCGAAGGAAATGGGAATGGATGGTCAGGTTTTAATTCAGTATGTAACTGCTGAATGTGATAAGTATATTGAACGGGAAGAAAGAAGATTAGAAAAAGAGGCCGAAAGAAAATTAGAGTCTGAAAGGTTAGCTGAAGAGAAGAGGTTGCAAATTGAGGCTGAGACTAAGAGGCTGCAGATTGAGGCTGACAAAGAGGCAAAAGCATTAGAGGCAGAAGAAAAACGACAGCAAAGGGAAGCAGAAGATAAAAAGGCCGAAAGGGAAGCAGAAGATAAAAAGGCCGAAAGGGAGGCAGAAGATAGAAGGTTGCAAAGAGAGCACGAATTACGACTAAGTGAGCTGGAGTTACAAGGCCAGGCTCCTGAAAATGGTGCCAGCCCTTTTGCCTCAGATGCTGCAGCTAGTCAGGGTGTCTCAAACTCAGCTATGGGGTTTCATTTAGACCATTTTGTTGAAAAAGACGATGACATAGAGGGGTACCTCGGACGTTTTGAGTTATTAGCTACTACATATGGGTTAGAGAGAGAGAGGTGGAGTTTAAAGTTATCACAGGGACTGAGAGGTACTTCTTATGAAGTCTTTGCAAAAATGAACAGGGAAGACCAAGACAATTATGACATGTTAAAGCAGGCTTTGTTATTGAGGTACGAACAAAATGGTGAATTTTATCGTAAGAAATTTAGAAATGCCAAACTGTTGTCTGGGGAGACATACCACCAATTCTCTGCCAGACTGGAAACCTATTTGGAGAAATGGACTGCTCTGGGGAAGACCCAAGATCTTAAAGAGATGATCATGATAGAGCAATTGAGAGAGTCCATGGCTCCAGACATGAGAAAATTTCTCATGGAACAAGGTGCAGAGAAGTTGAGGGAGGTTTTAAATGTCGCTGAGGGGTATCAGGCAGCCCAGGCAGAGGTAAGTGGCTCTAAAAAGAAGCACATAGAAACTTTTAAAGCTCCACAGCAATTTAATAAATTTGATAATAGAGAACAGGGTAGTAAAGGTAGGACAAACTTTGAACGGCCAAGAAATGACTATCGAGACAGAAACTCACAGTTCAATGACCAAAAATACAATGAAAGAAAACCGTTTAACCAAGGAAAAAGATGGTGTAAATGGTGCAAGAAAGATAACCATAACACCGAATTTTGTAGAAGGAAACCTTCAAACATTGCTGCAATGAAGTCGGGGACTCAAAGATTAAAGGTTAATCCTAATGGACAGCAGGAACCTTATCACCCCCCAGTTTGTGAGGATGTTATTTGTAATGGGGTCACAATAAGGTGCCTTTATGATACAGGTTTGGATTATGATTCAGTTGTGAAGTCTAGCCTAGTGGACCCAAGTCAGTATACCACAGAAACAGTGGAAATACAAGGGGCGACTAAGGACATACCACTCATGACACTTCCCATCGCAAGAATAACGGTGAAAACTCGCTATGTGGAAGGAGAGATCAGAGCAGCAGTGATAGATGAACCAATCTACCCTCTGATATTGGGGTGTAGATACGTCTTCTTGGGGAATCCCGAGAGACCTGTGATCATGGCTACAGTGCAGACCAGGTCATAGAAAAAAGAGGAAGAAGGTGAACCTATAAATGCTCATCCAGAGGAGATGAGGAAGGCGCAGGCTGAGGATAGGACACTCAAGCCATGTTTTAAAAAATTGCCCAAATGCCACACACCTCCAAGCAAGGGGGAATATTTTATGAAGAACAAACTATTATACAGGAAGGCCGGAACTGGAACAAATGGTCACAACCAGCTGGTTCTTCCCACTTCATATAGGGATAAAGTGATGGAACTCGGGCATGCGATTCCCTTCAGTGGTCACATGGGGATCAGCGCCACAGGACAGCGTATAGCCTGTCATTACTTCTGGCCAGGGATAACGGAGGATATAAAAAGATATGTCAAATCGTGTCCAGAATGTCAAAGGGTAGCTCCAAAGCACTGGACTGCTCCTGCAACTCTAGGGGAAATGCCCATAGTGGGAACACCTTTTGAGAGGGTTGCAGTGGATATTGTGGGACCTCTCACTCGGACCAAGAGGAGGAACAGTTACATCCTTACTCTGGTGGACACTTGTTCTATGTGGGGAGAGGCGGTAGCCCTGCCATCAATTGATTCAAAACATGTAGCAGAGGCACTACTTACAATATTCACCCGATTAGGATTCCCGCATCAAATCTTGACTGATAATGGCTCACAGTTCAAGGGGAAACTAACGGAAGAAGTTTTTAAGCTATTTCAAGCCAGACACTTTCATTGTAGTCCGTACCATCCGCAAGGGAACGGCCAGGTAGAGAGGTTTAATGGGACTCTTATTTCTATCCTGAGGAAGCTGGCACATGAGAAACCGGATCTATGGGATCAATTCCTGCCCGCCGCGTTGTTTGCGTATCGGGAGGTACCACATAGTTCAACCGGGATGGCTCCCGCAACTCTGCTATTTGGGAGGCCAATAAAAGGTCCATTAGAAGCATTATTAAGGACCTGGACAGATGAGAAGGCAGAAGAGACCGTTACCTCATCTTATCAATACGTGAACGAACTGACCACTCGTCTGAAAGCTGGATGGAAACTGGCAAATGATAATTTGAGACAAGCCAGGAAGAAACATGCAGCATATTTTAATAGGAAGGCAAAGGACCGAGAACTAGCTGTGGGAGAGAAGGTGCTTCTTCTACTACCCGGTAGCCAGAATAAATTACAAATTGGATGGCAAGGTCCATATACGGTTCTAGAGAAGGTGTCTAGAACAAATTATAAAATTGACAAAAAGGGGAAGGAGAAGGTTTATCATGTAAACCTGTTAAAGAAGTATCTGGACAGACCACTCCAGGAAAGCACCCCCTTACTGACCTTGGCTATCGCAACACAAATGCAAAAGGAACCACTCACCTCGCATGAATACCCATTACATCCTTGTGAAACTGTGGCACAAGTAAAAGTCAGTAAGCACCTGACTAAAAATCAGAGGGAGAGAGTTCAACAGGTTCTGGAGGAACATACAGATGTATTAACAGATAAACCAGGACATACAAATTTGCTACAGTATGACATGAAACTGGTAGACTCAAACCCAATCTGTATGAGAGCTTATTCTATTCCGTTCGCGAAGGAGAAGGCATTGAAGGAAGAAATAGATTATTTGTTGAAGGAGGGGATTATTTCACACAGTGAATCATCTTTTAGCTCCAGTGTCGTTTTGTTGAGAAAACCGTCTGGGGAACACAGACTGTGCATAGATTACAGGAAACTTAATGCTGTCACAGAAGGACAAGTGGATCCATTACCAGACACAAAACAGTTATTTGCCAGATTAAACAAGGCAAAATACTTTTCAAAGGTGGATCTTAGTAAAGGCTATTACCAGATTCCAGTGAAGCCTAAAGTGAGACCTTATTTAGCGTTTAGCACATCGGAAGGACATTATGAATTCAACATGCTACCATTCGGATTGAAAAATGCGCCGAGTGTATTTTCAAGGATAATGCGCAAATTGTTGGATCCCCTGAATAACCCATGTATCACGAATTTCATGGATGATATTCTCGTCGCCACAGAGACATTTGAAGAACACATTGACGCTCTAAAAATGTTATTTAAGAGGCTTAGGGAGGCGAACTTAACTGCTAGGCCAACAAAATGTTGTATTGGATGCAAAGAGTTGGAATTCTTGGGACACACTGTATATCAGGGCAACATGACCCCTGACCCCAAGAACTTGGAAAAACTGCAGAGAGCACCTAGACCACAAACAAAAAAGGACGTGCGATCATTCGTTTCGTTATGCGGATTTTATCAAAAATACATCAAAAATTTTAACGCTATTTGTGCTCCTCTGACTGATCTGACTCGCAAGGGACTTCCAGATAAAATTATTTGGACTGCGCAATGTGAATAGATATCTACCCTTCCAAGATGGAGGTGAAATTCGTTTCTCACCTTAGACGCCGAAAGAAAAACATCAGGAATGTGTATATTTCGATGGATAGTACCATGTTATGTTAAATTATAGAATAAAAGATACACCAGAGTATCTAGTGGTGTAGATATTTTCCTATAACTGACCTCGAAACCCTCGAATCGGTCGGTTGGATCGGAGGGTTGATCAGTGAGTTAACAATTCACTATCGTAAAACAAGCTATTGTTACCGAAACAGAACCAGGCTCGACAGTAAACATGACTCACTCTAATATCTTGGGGGCTAAGGAGATTTTTTAAAATTGGATACTGGAATGTAAGAACTATGTATCAAGACGGAAAATTGGAAGAAGTAATTAAAGAAATGGATAATTATAAGTTGGACTTATTAGGTGTCAGCGAGTGTAGATGGACGGGGAAGGGCATAAAATATATTTCAGAAGAAAAAAAGCAAATTATATACTCTGGTAGTAATGATAATCGTCACACAGAGGGAGTAGCCATCCTAATGACACAGAAAGCAGCAGCATCGCTTATCAGCTGGGTACCTATCAATGAGAGGCTAATATTAGCTAGATTTCAGACACGATTTTTCAAGCTCTCAATTGTACAATGTTATGCACCAACTAACGACGCTCTTGATACCACAAAAAGATGACTTCTATGAAGCACTTCTAAGTACCATCAACACAATACCCAAGCATGACATAATAGCAGTCATGGGTGATTTTAACGCCAAAGTAGGTGACAACAACGATGGAGTACAAAGATATCTCGGTACTCATGGCATAGGCTGTATGAATCAAAATGGCAAAAGACTTCTAGAACTTTGTGAAATATCAAACCTCGTTGTGGCAGACACCATCTTTCCACATAAGAATATCCACAAGATAACATGGAATTCACCTGATGGCAGAACAAAGAACCAGATAGATCACTTCTGCATAAGCGCTAAATTTCGCTCATCAGTTCAAGACGTCAGAGCATACAGAGGTGCAGAGATCGGAAGCGATCATAACCTCTGCATAGCTAAACTGAGAATTAAACTGAAGAAGTTATACCAACAGAATAAAAATAGAAGAATAGATGTACACAGACTGCAATCAAATGATATAAAGGAGGAATATAATGTCAAAATGAACAACTATTTCGATGCTTTAGGCAAAATTGACAACGAAATCACCACCAAGACAATCGATACTAAATGGGAACAACTGAGAACAGCAATGACAGAAGCAGCAGTAGCGACCACCGGATACCTAGTACATAAAAAGAAAAAATGGATGAGAGAAGATACTTGGGATAAAATACAAGAAAGGAAAACAGCAAAACTTAAACTACTAGCGGCAAGTACACATAATGCAGTTGAATCTTGTAAACTAACTTATAACTTGTTAAATAAAGAAGTGAAGACAAAAACTCGAAGAGATAAAAGACATTTCATCAATGAACTGGCCGTAGAAGCTGAAAATGCTGCAAGAACTGGTAATAGTAGGTGCCTTTATCAAATTACAAAACAACTATGTCACCAGCCTACTGCTATGGAAACACCTGTTAAAGGTAAATTAGGGAATTCAATACCAACAGAAAAAGAACAAATGAAGAGATGGGCTGAGCACTTCATGGAGGTGCTAAACAGACCACCACCAACAGTAACACCTGATTTTAATAATGAAACACTCACAACCACCTTGCCAATAACTTGCGATGAATTCACGCTGGACGAGATCAAACAAGCCGTTAAAAGATTTAAAAATTTTAAAGCTGCTGGAGTTGACGAAATTTCAGGGGAAATGATTAAAGCAGTTAATGACAACAACCTCTTGAGAATTTTAGATATTATAAATGAAGTATGGAGAGAAGAACAACCACCACAACAATGGAAAGACAGTATTATTGTAAAGTTACCGAAGAAAGGTGATCTATCAGACTGTAATAACTGGCGTGGTATATCTCTATTATCAGTACCTGGAAAATTATTATGTTGCATGATGTTAGAAAGACTTAAATTGCATGCTGACGAAAAGATCAGAGAAGAACAAGCGGGTTTCAGGCCGAAACGATCATGTATTGATCAAATATTCACACTAAGAACAATTATAGAAGAATCAGTGGAAAGGCAATCGCCACTTATTATCACCTTCGTCGATTTTCAAAAAGCCTTTGATAGTTTACACCGCCCATCATTGTGGAAGATACTTACAATCTATGGTTTTCCAACAAAATATGTGAATATAATCAAAGCGCTATATGACAATGCAAGATGTTGTGTTAGAACAAATAAAGGGAATACAGAATGGTTTACAGTAGAAACAGGGGTGAAACAAGGCTGTATTATGTCACCACTACTTTTTGGAATAGCTATTGATTGGGTTATGAGAAACTATACCCACAATGAACAATTGGGTATAAAATGGACAAATGGAAAATTCCTGGGGGACCTGGATTTCGCAGATGATGTAGCATTCTTAAGTTCAACACCAAGACAATCCCAAGAAGCAATAAATAATTTGTGTCATCTCTCGGTTAAAATAGGTCTCCAAATAAATGCCTCTAAAACTAAAGCTGTGAACTTTTCTAACGAGACCTTTGATATCATCTTGAACGAGGAAAAACTACAGAAAGTTGAAAGTTTCAATTATTTAGGCAGTAAAATGACTCAGGATGGTGACACAACAAGAGAAATCCATACTAGAATTGCTTTGGCAGCTAGCGCCTTCAATAGATTATCTAACATTTGGAAATTACGATCATTGAATATACATACCAAGCTTCGTCTGTTTAATTCAAATGTTATCTCAGTGTTAACATACGGCTGTGAGAGTTGGAAAATAACAAAATCATTGGAGAACAAGCTGAATACATTCGAGAACAAATGTCTTAGAAAACTCATGAACATCAGTTGGAAAGAATTCAAGACTAATCGACAAATAAGAGAAGACTCTAGGCAGAAATATGTCTCCGACTATATAAGGAAAAGACGATGGTCATATATCGGTCATGTCCTACGAATGCAAAACAACAGAATACCACTACAGGCGCTCACTTGGGTTCCTGAGGGTAAGAGGAAAAAAGGAAGACCAAAAGAAACACTCAGAAGAACAATAATAAGAGAAGGAAGAACGTTGGGATTAAACAATGTGCAAGAGCTAAGAGGAGTGGCGTCACAACGAACAACCTGGAGAGCACTGGTTTCTGCCTTATGCGCCGTGTTTGGTGCTTAAAGAATTTATTATTATTATTAATGTGAATTAGCTTTCCAAGAATTAAAGGAAAAACTCACTAGTAAGCCTATTCTCAAATTGCCTGATTTGACACAGGACTTTGTCGTAAGAACAGATGCAAGTAATGTAGGACTCGGGGCGGCCTTGTTGCAGAGGTCAGCTTCACCAGATGGGGAACTGAACCCAGTCGCTTATGCAAGCCGCAAATTGAATAAGGCGGAACAAGGATATTGCACAAGCGAAAAAGAATGTTTAGCGTTAATCTGGGCAATAAAGAAGTTTCAAATCTATCTGTATGGTAGGACTTTTGTGGTCCAGACGGATCATCAGCCCCTCGTATTCTTATCTCAGGCTAAGCATGAAAACGCAAGATTGCTGAGGTGGTCTTTGTTACTGCAACCTTATCAGTTTAGTATCCAATATATCCCAGGCAAATTGAATGTCGGTGCAGATTTCCTCAGTCGGCACCCCTGTGATCAAAATTAGAGTAGTGGTAGGCGTGCGGAGTAATTTTATCTATGTGTATCACTGGTTTTGGAACTTGCCGTAGGCATGTTTTCAAGTGGGGAGATGTGTGATAAATTTAACCGTGATACAACGTTAAAATATCTCCAAAGATAAAATGTAGGGATAAAAATAATGCGTAAGCTACCAGAAGACATGATCGCCCATGCCGCGGTTCAATACCCGCCATGGAAACTAATTTGTTAGACGTGAAGACAAAACGTTTACCCTTGGAGACGGGATGGGAACGGAGATCAAAAAGAAAAATATGACTGAACACGTGCTTGAAACTAGCAAGGCTAAAAAGACGCAATGGGGGGTGAAAGGAAAAAAAATTCACGTCCCCTAGTTGACACAAGTAAGGAAATGGACAAGAAATGGACATTAGCGCTGGATCGAGACAGTCATTTCTTGGACGATTTTTCGATACTTGGTCTTTATTTGAATGCCGCGGCAAAACACATGATGGAAGGATCTCGAACTAAATTCAAAATTTAAACTTGAGAAAAAAAAAATACGTTTTTCTTAATAATAGAGTTATGAAAATAAAACCTAGCTAGTTTGATGGCCCATCTTGAGCAGTGAAATAATATGCTTTCATTTATACAGACGGATAGATAATAAGGAAGATATTGATAAAAGACTGTATTGTTCATAGCAGACAAGCGACTGCACTTTTATCCCATGTCACTAAAAGTAACCAAAATCGTGGCTTTGAGCATGCAGACGAAAAATCAAGCTGTAATGAAAGAGAGGGGGAAATAGTGGAGCATTGTAACTAAAAATAACTTAGACAGACGGACCAACAGACAATAATACATACTTGACTGAGGTTGACTGAATTGACTTTTGGTAAGAGGTTTGAAATTTGAACGGGGGGAAGTCGGTGATTGGCCACAGATAAGCATATTATCGGCGCACAGACGCGCATTTTTGCCATTCAAAATAAATTGTCCAGTAGTAGACACAGTAATTCTTCAGTGGTGTATTTCCCATAAGCTAATTGCAATATTTAGAGGGACGCCATACTAGAGCCAGCAGCTCAGCTGAGTTTTGCTAGCATATATCTGTGTTCTCTATTCATAATTCTGGTAAGACTGAAAGTATTTCTTTGTATATTTTAAAATTGTTTAATGTTTCGAGTGATTTGATACTGCCATATCAAAATATATCCCTTACAACAAGTAAGGATTCGCTCTAGATCCCCAGCCCCAGTTCAGGGTCTAGAGACAAACAAAATACATAAACGCCAGCAAGGATTATGACGGGCAGATCAAGTGTTGAGATCAGTGGAACATATCACCTATCTTATTTAATAGCAGAAAGCTGTTGAACATATCTCAGATGTAATGTAATCTTGGAGAACTTATACTATGTGAAACCAACTTGGTAAGATATGCTGTGTGGTCAGAGAGATCTGACCTAGTCTATGTGGTGTTGTTGTGTGTAGTGTTGTGTACAGAAGTGTTTCAAAGGATGGAATTCTGACACATGACCAATACTTTTGTTTCAGAACTGTGAGTTTTATTTGGCACCAAAGCGGTGTCAAATGCTGTGTTAACATATATAAAAGAGTGGACCAGAGCAGTCCGTCATTGTGTCTGAGCAGCCATATATTGCCCCCTGCACGGAGAGGTGGGGCCGCCAGACTTCTGTACAAGATCGATGCAGGCAGATAAGTAACATCTGGCCTGCTGGACGTTCACCAACGACATTTTCACAAAATTATTCCTAATTCAACCTTAACTAACACCATGACAGTGGGGAAATTAAATTATATATATTTATCCCTTACGTCAACGAACAAATGTTGGGCTTTCATAGACTAGGAGTGATGACACCATCCCAACAGCATGGCTATAAATAAGTTCTCTGAGACTTTCTTAAGATAATCACTATTAACCAGTCATTTGAAATACATATGTACACATTTTCTATTTATTATGACATATATTCATGCATTTCATTCATAATTTCAAAACCTTCCATATGTTCTGACCAAAATAAAACCTTGGTTCAGAACAAATAAACTTAAAGAAAATTTAATATCAAAAATTTAAACAACTTGAGTTAGTTCAGTGTATTATACATTTTATTAATATTATTAGACTTATTAAATATCTGTGTGTGTGTATGTAATCTACCACAATACATTACATATCAGTACCCTAGATTTTTAACGTAGCCACATTCATTAGTAAAAAAGATATGTGTGAGGTCGTAAGTGGTAGCAAGAAGGGCCTTCTGTAAATTCACAGCTACATTTATCTCAGGAGCCTTCACAGCTGACCTCATGCATCACACTAGGTAACATCAACCATACAATACCATCAAAAATCACTACAGTGACACAACAAGAGAAATTCATACTAGAATTGCTTTGGCAGCTAGCGCCTTCAATAGATTATCTAACATTTGGAAATTACGATCATTGAATATACATACCAAGCTTCGTCTGTTTAATTCAAATGTTATCTCAGTGTTAACATACGGCTGTGAGAGTTGGAAAATAACAAAATCATTGGAGAACAAGCTGAATACATTCGAGAACAAATGTCTTAGAAAACTCATGAACATCAGTTGGAAAGAATTCAAGACTAATCGACAAATAAGAGAAGACTCTAGGCAGAAATATGTCTCCAACTATATAAGGAAAAGACGATGGTCATATATCGGTCATGTCCTACGAATGCAAAACAACAGAATACCATTGCAGGCACTCACTTGGGTTCCTGAGGGTAAGAGAAAAAAAGGAAGACCAAAAGAAACACTCAGAAGAACAATAATAAGAGAAGGAAGAACGTTGGGATTAAACAATGTGCAAGAGCTAAGAGGAGTGGCGTCACAACGTACAACCTGGAGAGCACTGGTTTCTGCCTTATGCGCCGTGTTTGGTGCTTAAAGAATTTATTATTATTATTATTTGATTTAATTATTTATTTATTTATGTCCAACTCATTCTGTCCTCTTCTATCTCTAGTACTCATTATTATTACGTTTGGGTACTTTCTTGTTCAGTTTTGTTTCTTAGCTTCTTAGTATCTACCGTTTACATCCGGAAGTGGCAGCCATTTCATTTGCTTGTGGTGCGCTCTCCCGTCGGCATGCGTGCTAGGTCTTAGCCGCGTTTAGGGAAGTACCCAGTTTTCATATTTATTTTTATTTAGGTTCTTACGTGTTCTGTTTAGCCCTCACTTTCTGTCCTTTCCACGACGAAGGTCATGTGGCAGCAACGTTGGCTATATTATTTGTCTTTTGTCTTCGTAAGACGAATCACATTTTTCAATTTTTTTAAAATTTGTCGTTTTGTCTTCGTAAGACGAATCACATGGTTTTTCAAACATCTTAAACTGTCAGCACTTGCAACACATTTAGAAGACTGAGAAATGAGAATGAGTAATTACAGCGAGATTTGACTAATTACTTTTTGTTATTGTTAATCAAAATCTACATCATTGCACTCCGGACAAACCCTTAGGTACTCAGTCTCCTTACAAAAGCGCCGCACGTTATGAATGCTAACTTCCTGTAGCGCTCTGGTTGTTTTACGCCCATCCCTGCTAGGATAAGTTCAATGCCAAATTACAGCAATCTTGGCCTTTTTGATTCATGTAATACAATGTCGATTTCTAGCACGTGATCTTCTTCTTTTTCTCGTTCGCTGTTGTTTAGTAATGTCTACACAAGAAGTCCGGTTCTCTGGATGTATGTTGCTGTGGTTGAAAGTTCTTCAAGACTCCCAAACAGCTTTGTGTGGATGTGCGTCTCTGTGGGCCAATGTTCAGTTCGCAATTGACTAAGCATGTGGCAGTCTTGCAGGATGTGTTCGGCTGTCTGCGCTGCCTGTCCACTCGTGCATAGGGGTGATGGGACCAATCTCAGTCTGTATAAGTGACTGTTCAGTCTGTTATGTCGTAATACGAACATGATCACCTGTTTTGCTCGATCAAGATAGTGATAGTTGTTTCTTTGTTGATCAATTTTCCTGATGGCCTTGATAAGGGTCTTCTTTTCCTGGAATGTGATTGTTTGTTCTTTTTGTTCCTGTGTTGCTCCCTCTTTTGCTAACGTATCTGCTCTCTCATTTCCTGGTATGCCACAGTGTGATGGTATTCATTGTAGCACTACCCTTCTTTTGATATTTACTTCGTATAGGACTTTATTTAGCCCGTGATAATTAATAATCTTCAGTATCTCTCCCTTTTCCACAACCAATGTCCCTCCAATGGGTTCTGTCGAATCTAGTCTGTCAGCTCTCTCATTGCCAAGCACCCCTGTATGACATGGGCAGCAGATTCATACCAGCTCCTGAAGATTCGAGGCTTCTTTGAATGTTTTCCATTTATGTAAGTTCTGCTCTATTCAGATACGACAGTGCCCTTTACTATTGTGGCGGTGCGTGCTGAGAGTTATATTGATCGTATTAGTGCAAGTTCGTATCACTCCCCTTCAGCAGACAGATTATGTTGATGGAGATGGTATGACTGTCTAAGCTTACAAAAAAACAACAGCTTACAAACACTGAAGGGTGATGACTCAAGCCGGCGAGTGACTTCACACTGACAGCAATGACTACAAAAATTCAAAACGTTTATTTACAGTTTCCAAACATCTGTGGGATTGCGACTCATCTCCCTCCTTTCATTCTATGTCTACGTCGCTTTCTATCTGCATCTAAGTGCTGTCTCTAACTTGTCTAGCTTGGTCATAGCTGCAGAACCATTTTTGTCGATAACCGTTATTCTGTCCTTAAAAACTCTTCATATCTTTAATTGCTGTATTCAACAATGGACATTTCTTTTCCTGCTCTGTCTTGTTCTCACATTGTTAGTATGTACTATTATGGCGTATCTTGGAAAGACTGGCCTAAACCGCCAGGGGTTGAGATTTCCGCCTATGTCTATGTTCCATATTGACACGTTGTTTACTGCCTATCAGCTGCACTTTGAACTATACAGGTTAATACTGCTGCTTACTTCACATACCTGTTAGACTTGTAGTCTTGAAACTTGATAACGAAATCTTGAACTGGCAACATTGTATTTCTTGACAATACACAAACGTGTCTAACATATACGAGTAGGATGGTGGCGTAAGAGGGTATTGTTGGTTCGGCAAACAATTTGGTAAAATACTGTGACCACAGAACCAACCAACTTCAGTGGCTTGTTATCCAGAATGAACCATCAAACAGCGCTCGCCACTTCACAACTTTAATACTTGCAAAACCTACGCAAAGTGCGTTCAAAATCTGACTGACTATATTATATTCACCGATTTATTATTACAATTTTCGTCGAAGCTTCTGGATTAACGTCGCTCACTCACTACTACAAAAGTCTCATGCAACTTGTTTCGTCCCCTTGTCCGGACTCACAAAAATCCCAAAGAAACGTAATAATAATTTCTCTCCCTTTGCTAAGTCAAAACCCTGTCTCCCACTCTATTCGTAGTACTTTCAATAGCGTATGCAAATTTATAAAACCATAACCACTGACATTTTGACAATCTACTTATCAAATCCACGACCTTTCCATAAGGTGCGCCACCAAAAACTTACCTCCCTTAGTCCTAAAATCAAAAGCTTTAAATCTTATCTCCCATATAGTCAAGTCTAATAGTGCGTAACTACAGTACGCACATTTTCTTAACCAGATTTTCTTACTCGACCTTATCTATTTATTTAGACCTCAACCCAACTTTACACTCTAACCACAATTTAGCATACTGGTTTCTCTACAAGGAGTACAGACCCATCAGTATACGCAATATTATTATCATCTCCAGCATGATCGTGAATCAGCTGATTAATTTCCGGATATGCTTTCCCATCTGTACTCCCTGAACTACAGCGTATTTTACGCTGTACAACCCAATGCCTAGAATCCGGCTTTTGGCTGGGATCATGTGTCTAAACACAGGGACCGGTACAGTGACATTCATGTGTCATTAGGTCTCTTGTGTGAGAACACAGAAGATCACTACGGTGACACATGTTGTCATTGGGTCTTCTTGTGTTGGGACATGTGGTCTTGACCTGGGCCGGGTTTGGGCGGGGCTAATGCGACCTCATGCGAGGAAAAAATATGCGACCTCAAGCGAGGGGAAAAAAAAAAAAAAATCTGTACTCCCTGCCAAGGCTGATGTTGAAGTTTTTTAACTTTTCACCTGACTTACTCCACTCTTCCACTTTGGATATATGTTCAGCTGTGGTCACATACCGAGTTAAAGCCTCTTTCTGTGCCCTTCATAAGATCCCTCTCTTTATTCTTGCTTCCTTTGACGTCAGCTATGTTCCCATGCAGGGAGCATCTTGTGTCTGTGGTTATCCGCACATAAGTATTTACCTGGGTCATCACATATCTGGATGTGATTGACAGCACTACAAGCGTGTACCTCATCACCACAATGGGATATCCCGTATACATCCGACAACTATACACATCCTTTTATTTTGAATGCATTTTAGTCGTTGACAACGTGATTCTGGCAGCGTTGAGTATTCCAAACCCATACTCAATTACTGACACGGCTAGCTCATGATACAGAAGAAACAATAATCTCTGCTGCAGGTGAATAGTGGTCATTGTTTTTAGGGCTGCCAGACCTCACCTGCACTTCTGTATGATTAGCTCAAACGTTACACCAAATTATTGTATCTTGTCTTGCCATTCAATTTAAATTATATATATATAATTTATATAATATATAATATATATTATAATATATAATATAATGTATATATATATACGTGATTTATATTTGCATAAAAACACGAAATTTAATGGTGAATTATTTGATCAACACGGTTAAAATAACTAAAATTGATGTTGTCGAACAAAACATTAAATTTATATTCATATGAAGATAGTAAGTAATGATGGATTGTAAAAAATTAAAATTCAGAGCTGTGACAGTACCGGGTGCTTACTGTCTTCTTCTTCTTCGTCTTCTTTCGTTCGCTTGAAATATATTGTCTATATCTGCAATGTTGTTTCTTGTATACTGTCTTTTGTAGTTTATACAGAGGTCCATATAGTTTTGCTTCCAGTGTTGTTTCTCTGGGCCAGTGGGTTTGCCTCAATATATCATATTCGGGACAGTCTTGAAGTATGTGCTCTGCAGTCTGTGGTGCCCGTCCACATGTACACATGGCCGAATTGCCAATCTTAAATTTTTTTATACATGTTGCTGCGGAGTCGATTGTGTCCTGTTCTGAGGCGCAGAATGACAATTTGTTCTGATCTGTTCATATCTTGGTAGTCTACCTGCGTTGGTGTTGGTGGCTTTCAGATTGATTTGATCGCGCTTACTTTCAATATGGTAACATCTGAGTTCTGGTTCAGTCATTGCTGGTTGCCGGTGAAGTTTTGACTGTTCATTTTCTTCAGGAGTCGAGTTGAGTCGGCAACAGCAGATCCCTTGTAAGGCCGGGGTAACTGCTCCGGTTGTCTGGTCAAGTGTCGTCAAGACCCGTCTGTTCTAATTATCTAGCGTCGACTTCTGACAACTATAACAACAAACTGCAAGAAATAGAAGAGTGAATCTCCCTTAAGTTTCTTGTCTCCTGATGTAATCCCTTCCCTCTATAATTTCATCTTCCTCAGAATTTTCCCCGATGCGCTTGAGTATTAAATCTCAACCCTTCAAGTCGCATGAAAGTGCGCTAGGAGAGCGAAGGAAGTCTTTATTGGAAATGTTGGCATAACAATACTCTCTGCTAAGTTGCAGGCCCCCTATGCAACGTACATCCACAAGCGATTTATACATGTCAAATGTAAATATAAAATAAAATGTACAAGTAACAACTTACCCCAAATGGGTTAATCAAGATGTGATAACCAGAAAGGCCGTAGTATGTCGTGCACCTGTGTAAGAGGCAGTCATGTGGATAAGATTACTGATTAAAGTAAAATCCCAACTATTCACGCTTGAGTAAAGTTAATCGGACTTTTAGTTTTCAGTATTATTACTAGAGTTTTATTGTCTCTAAGCTTAGCAGCTATTCCTAATTGTTAAAGATTATTTGATGGAAGATACTGGTGGGGTCATCAAGAAGATAAATGTTATTATTACTTTCGCTGATAAATGGCGATCAGCATAAGTCGGGCTTACGGATGGCCGACAGGTGTGTGACTATGGAAATATAACATACGCGAATGTGTATAGGTTCTTTAAGTGTGTCTATGATACAGTCACTCACACCACAGCAACGTAGAAGTCAGGAAATGTTGTAAGACCTGGCAACGTTATACAGTTTATTGACGAGACGGTCACGTAGACATCATAGCAAGGCAATTCACAGCATACTCATGAAGCAAAATGTAAGTAAATCCATAACAACGGTTGCGTAAACCACCACAGCAAATCATGGGCATTAAGTACAAAATATCCATCAGGAAACATGAATCAGCAAATATGTGAATAGGCTGCAGGACATAGCAGCACATATTTCATCTCATAATAGTACAGCAAAAAATATCATTCCAGTTCTCAATAGTCCATGACTTTGAATCAATATGAATACAATGCATTAATAAGCCAACGAGATCCGTGGCTCTGAATAACAAGTTCCCTGGGAGAAAACAACATTCTCTTCAACACACTATCTATCTGCAAAACAATCCATCACAGGAATATAAATATGGAATAATGGCCTGTACAATCCGTGGCCTCATAATATCCGCAATAAAGTACATTCTACAATTATCAAATATTCCTTTCACGAAAAGAATATATGCTGGAACACACTAGCAAAAATGGTAAAGCATCCATTTCCAAGCTCTGCCGGCCAAATACTGTCACGAAAAATCAGCTGCTTAAAACAGCTCAGTACCAAATTCGTTCAAGCGCAAACTCGCAGCTTGAGATGTGAGCAGAATTCCTCTGCCTTTCCCCCCAAAACTAATTCAAAGAATGTTCGACAGTTTCTTTATCCTATTTTAAAATAAAGAAACAAATAGTCGGGTAACAGTATAAACATTACTCAGCATACAACCCCCGACTAAAAAATTCTCTCATCACGCAGAGCGTGTTAACTAGCGTGTACAAAATATCGACCCGTACATACCAGTCTTTAACACTTAACTCCCCTTAATTAAAATATGACTCAACAGACTACACCGACCGCCGGGGAAAAAAACGATATGATCATTTTTTTTTTTTTAAATACATCGACAAAAAAATTGAGGTCGATGCAATCATAATATCTACACATAAGGATTACCCTATATTAAGTCATGTTAACAAAAAAGAACAAAAGAGGGATAGAAGTAAGTGTAAAGTAAAGAAAAATGAAGTATAGAAAGATAATGAGATAAGAATACGAAGATCAACAAATTCAAAGAAATATGAAGTATATCAAATATAGACAAGCTATGCCATCATAAATGAAAAGTGAAAAGAGCAGATGAAGTACAAGAAGAATGAGCAGACAATGATATATCATGGTAAACAAAAAGTTACACAATGCATATTTATACCAAAAGACACATAACTAGTAACCATTTTAAAAAAATAACATAATGTGCATGATAACCAAGTTAATAAACTTATAAACTACCAATGATGAACTTATTATAGACATCAATTAACAATATCGCTATGCTTAGTTACCCCTAGCGTACAATCAAGCGCTGAGCAAAGAAAAAATACATACAATGTCAGAAAAAACACCTTTTCTAGCGCACAATCAAGCGCTGGGTAAAGAAAAAATACATCACAATATCAGAAAAAACACCTTTTATAGCGCACAATCAAGCGCTGGGTAAAGAAAAAATACATCACAATATGAGAAAAATACTTTTTTTCTTGTCTTCATTTTTTTCCCCAAAAAAATGTACAATACCGAAATGTAATGATAAGTTAAATAAAAATAGTATCATCATTACAATTGTCATATGCTCAACGTTTATCAAAACATAGCATCATAAGAACAACATGGTAATGAAATGGTGCATTATCAGAACACAGTCATATATAAAAAAAATATGGTAATGAAATGGTGCATAAAGATGAACCAACATACTATCTTAAAAAGTTATGCCATATCCTAATACAATACTATCTAATATACTATACTATACTAATATACAATACTATCTACTATCTCCAGAGGTCTTGAACGAATTTATGAATATGAAGATACCAAAAACATCTAGTGTGGCGTCAAACTGCCGACTGGTTTCACTGGAACAGCAAATCTAACGATCAATATCACAGCCTACTCAATCAATATAGCAGCTCTGACTCTCATCGCAAAGCCGTCGCTGTGAAAAAACACAAAACAAAATCTCTGTTTGGTAAAGGTAGGATTTTATGAAATACAACAGCTAATTTCAATTCTAACCTATCAAATGTGGCCGCGTAAACTTCCGACCCCTGTATGATGTTAACCAAACCTTCCTCCGTTACTCGCGACAAGGTAACAGAGAAAGAAGCTCATACTAAACCAAAATCCTGAATTAAACAGGGTCATAAAAGTGTTCCACAGTGTGCGATAATGTATAATAGAGTCGCAGATATATAAGTGATACTGAAATCTATAAGCAGATCTAGAAGATGGTAGTGATGACTAAGAGTGTCATGATGGCTGACAATCTGAGATTTTGTGCCAGACAAAGTAAATGCAGTAGACAAAGGCGTACATCCTAAAGGCTGAACTGAAGTCATAGCCTGTGTACTGGGCAAAGAAAAAAGTAAGAAAGATATATTAAAGATGTAAAAGCATACAGTAGTAAACAACGACCTACGTCGAAGTTTAAAAGGAGCGCAGTGAGTGCAACAAAAAGTCGTAAAAGATGAAGATACCGAGCTAACCGGTCCAGCAAAAATGCTAAAGCAACTCATAAGGTAAAAATATGTACTAACAACTAAGTCCGTAGATGTGGCAAAGAAAACACTAGTCATTGCAGCAAAGAAGTTGCAATCAACGTGACTGGATATGGATTCAGTCGCAGCGCTAAAGTTAGTGTGTGTATCAGACAAAAGTGAAGGATCTTCTTCTATAATAGTAGATAAAGAAGAGTCAAAGTTAGAGTAACGACGTACTGAGGTATGTCGAACTGGGTTACCATAAACACTAAAATTAGTATGATGAACAATCGTATCATCAATACCACAAGATTGCACAAAATTAGCAGAATGTACTTGGTGATAAGATTTTGGCATAGTGGAGAAGAGGATGACCGCAACTCAAGGTAGTTCTAGCTGTAGGTTGGACTAAAGTTGTGCACTCCGGGCACTGAGATGCTCTCTCGACATCGAAAGCAGAACAAGCAGTAGCATTAGAGACACTCTTATTATTGTTACCTTGATCATTTATAAACTGAGACTCTTGTTGAGCAGAGTTAGCATGGCGATGCGATCTATTATTATTTGGAGATCTACCGTCATATCGCGATCAATCGCGACTATTATCTCTAATAGGAGTATTGTTATTTGCTCTATTGAAACTATTGTTCTGATTTGAACCCCGGTTAGCATTGTTGCGATTACTATTTCCCCTTTGATCAACATATCTATTCGATGGATTTTGTTGTCTCCGAGAAAAAATATTGTAGGGTTGATAATCTCTGTTGTAGTTACCCCTTCCAAAATTTCCATAATTGTTGGAATCAAAATGTTGAGGACCATTAAATTGTCTCCAGTTCCTTGAAGAAGGAGAATTACTACGTGATTGACCTCCTTGGTACTGTCCAAAATCATGATTATCTCTCTTACCAAAATTGCGATCCTCACTTAGAGATCTACGGTGCAAAGTAGGACCATATGGTATTGCTGAAGCTACGGGTAAACCTTCTCTGACTTCAGAGTGGCCAACAGTCACATTTGGGTGTGCAGTGACGTATTGGCGACAGTATTGTTCCATATCTTTTAAGTTTGTAGGTTTTCGCTCATGTAAAAAAGAGAGAAAAGAAGTGTTTACAGACGACATGACTTTGTCACGAAGCAATAAATCCATGAGGGCTTCGTATGTATGTTCAGTTTTTGAAAGTTCCACCCAACGTGAAAACGTAAGGCGAATATTTGCTATAACGTCTAAACAATCTTTCCCTGTCTCTGGCAATAGAGACTTAAAGCGTAGGCGATAACCGTCTTTATCCAGTTGGTATATTTTTAACAAGACCGCTCTGACAACATCATAGTTATTCTTGTCAGGGCCCTCCAACATACTTATAGTGTTCATAGCTTCACCCTTAAGTATGTCCATAAGTCGTGCACAATATTCCGACTTGTCTATCTTATGAGATTCGCATGAAAGCTCAAATCCATTCAGATAGAATGAAATATCGTCATAGGCAGGGTTGAAAACAGGCAATCTGATTTTAAAAGAATTAGTATTTGCCTTATTAGAAGTTGTTTGATTGTATGTCTCATTATGTGTATTACCAATATTCACTACCTTCATTTTTTCCAATTCCATAGATAAGATCCTTTCCTCGTGTAGTCTTTGGTTTTCTTCAGCCTGCATCTGAAGCTTTTTTCTTCCATTTGCATTTGCATTTTTTCTCCTCCATTTTCTGTTTTTCAGCCTCCATTTGCTGTTGAATTTTTCTGTCTTCAGCCTCTAATGTCTGTTTTTCCATCTCTAATTTCTGTTTCTTTTCTTCTGACTTCTGCGCCTTGGCATATTCGGCAAGTGCGAATTCTTTTACGTCCTCAGTCGTCATACCAAGGGATTTCCCTTGTGTAATGAAATAATCTAAACTAGCCATTCTGCTGAATTCTACAAGATATGTAAGTAATGTAAATATCCAGGAAACACTAACTCTATCCCAACTTGTGGGTGACAAGTCCTTGCTTAAGAACTTGTACAATTACCTTTTTAACTATAAATAATGTTATTAATTACCTATATGTATATTATGCATTATAATATTGATAGTGCATGACAAAATAGATAGTACAAACAAAAGTGCCAAAGACAAGATATAAAGCACAAATGACCACGTTCGCAGAATCAACTAAATCTGAAAGCGAAACCAAAGATAAAATATTGCAAAGAGTGTAATGACACTGCGAAAAGTAAGACAATACAAGCAACAATACAGCGTATAAACGAAAAAGTTGTATATAAATCAAAGATAGTAAGAGGAGGAAGACACTCACAAACTAATTAATCAAAAACTAAGGTACAGAGAAAAATATAACGACAACAACACTGAGACGTTTCGTCACACCTAAACTAATACTGTCGTGAGGGACAAGTAACGGTCTGAACCTCGGCAAGGTGTTTAGCCTTGAACCGGAATTACCGCTCAATTGAGACTCACAATCTCAACCCTATAGAACGCTCATGAAGGCCCTGTGTGACCTGGGATATTCCCTTCATAAGTCACCGCTCCAACCGCCCACATAAATATGGAACATAAAATATAGAACACGTAAAAGAATAAATAGATTATGCTCTGAGGAAGGCTCAATGTTACACCGAACAGTGGTACAGTTTACAAACAAACAAACCACTTATCTTCAAAAGGAAAAAAATCCCAGCTTCCGCAGCAACAACAATGATGTTAATCAGGTATCACACAGCCTGAATAAATCCAATGGTGATAGGTACTGGAACTCCAAAGTGATAGCGGCTTTCGAATGAAATTCCTGACATCGGGTGCTGAAATCCTAAGTTGGCGCACGAGAAGAAAGACTGGAACACTGCCACTGTCGACTTGAATAACTTGTGCATAAAAGTCAGTACTGACAACACTGTAAATCCAGCAGAATTGACATCACAGTAAAGTTCTGGACTGTTATACCCCAAATCACTGGCGACCACTTCTGTTAAAGATTATTTGATAGAAGATACAGGTGGGGTCATCAAGAAGATAAATGTTATTACTTTCGCTGATAAATAGTGATCAGCATAAATCGGGCTTACGGATGGCCGACAGGTGTGTGACTATGGAAATATAACATACGCGAATGTGTATAGGTTCTTTAAGTGTATCTATGATACAGTCACTCACACCACAGCAACGTAGAAGTCAGGAAATGTTGTAAGACCTGGCAACGTTATACAGTTTATTGACGAGACGGTCACGTAGACATCATAGCAAGGCAATTCACAGCATACTCATGAAGCGACATGTAAGTAAATCCATAACAACGGTTGCGTAAACCACCACAGCAAATCATGGGCATTAAGTACAAAATATCCATCAGGAAACATGAATCAGCAAATATGTGAATAGGCTGCAGGACATAGCAGCACATATTTCATCTCATAATAGTACAGCAAAAATATCATTCCAGTTCTCAATAGTCCATGACTTTGAATCAATATGAATACAATGCATTAATAAGCCAACGAGATCCGTGGCTCTGAATAACAAGTTCCCTGGGAGAAGACAACATTCTCTTCAACACAATATCTATCTGCAAAACAATCCATCACGGGATATAAATATGGAATAATGGCCTGTACAATCCGTGGCCTCATAATATCCGCAATAAAGTACATTCTACAATTATCAAATATTCTTCTTCTTCTTTGATCCTTAGCCGCCGACCATCAAAGCAGTCAGTGGCCATCACGCCTACTGGCGTCTTGTAGGGCAACAACAAATTGATTCCACTTTGCTCGGTCGGTGGCCATCCTTCGTACAGTGCCCCAACTCTGGTTCATTCTTTGCATCTCAGCCTCCACAGTCCTCCGCCAGGTTGTTTTTGGTCGGCCTCTTGTTCATTTTCCTTCAGGGGTCCAAAGCATAGCTGTTCTTGTGATGGCATCGGGATCTCTTCTGAGGACATGACCAACCCAGTTCCAGCGTCTGCCAGCTATAATGGTGTGCATGTCCTCTTGCTTGCTACGAGTAAGCAAATCTTGGTTAGTGATGGTATTCGGCCAAAAGATTCGGTGAATTTTTCTTAGACATGTTGTGTGAAAAGGGGACTATTTCGATATTTCCTTCTCTGTAACTCTACAGCATTCCGCACCATAGAGAAGCACAGAAAGCACACAGCTCTGATATAATCTTAATTTTGTGCTTGTGCTGTATTTGGAGGACATCCAGATGTTGTTTAGGCTAAAGAAGGCTGTTCTTGCCTTATTCATTCTGATGTTGATGTCTTTGCCTGCCCCGTCGTCTGGTGTTACTATGCTTCCTAGGTATGGGAAGGTATCTGTCTGTACCAATTGCTGATTCCTTACTGATATGGGCTCAGGGTTGCTCACATTGAGCGTCATGACCTCAGACTTCTTTAAATTAATGTTCAAGCCCACCTGCTGGCTAAACTTATTAAGTCTATCCGTTTTTTCCTGGATGTGTTGATGTGAATGTGCCAGTAGTGCAATGTCATCTGCATATTCCAGATCTTCCAATGTAGAAAATGTTGTCCATCTTATTCCTCTTGGACTGCCCTCTGTTGTCTGGCGCATCACCCAGTCTATGACTGTTAAAAATAGAGTGGTTGATAAGGGGCATCCCTGTCGTACTCCTGTCTTCACCTCAAAGGTTAGGTTTTTCTGCCCAACACTGCACGTAAAGTTTGCATAGAGGCTTTTTATGATTGACACTTTGCAGATTGGAATTCCATAAGCCCTCAGTATTTTCCATAAACTGTCCCTATGTATGCTGTCAAAAGCCTTTTCAAAATCAACGAAATTAATGTAAAGCTGTCTTTGCCATTCTGAGCACTGCTCTATAATGTTCCTGAGAGTGAATATATGACACATCTCCTGTTCTTTCTAAATCCTGCTTGTTCTTTCCTAAGTTTGTGATCTACTGCTTTTGAAATTCTCTGTATAATTATCCTGCCTAGTATTTTGCTGGGAACTGAGAGAAGAGTGATTCCTCTCCAATTATTGCAGTCTGCAAGATCTCCCTTCTTGGGCAATTTGACAATTATTCCTTTGTTCCACTCTGATGGTGTTGTCCCCGTTTTCCAGTCTTGTGCAAATAGTGGTTCTAATAGTTCTGCTGCTAGCTCAGATTCTGTCTTAAATATCTCTGCATTTAAGTTATCATGGCCCGGAGCTTTGCCGTTCTTTAACCCTTTGATTGCTGTGATGATTTCTTCTTTTCGTGGAATGTCTGTATTCACATCTAGATCGTTTTCAGCCTCAGGAACATTCAATTGTGTCTCTGGTGGTTCCTTGTTCAGCGTTTCTCTGAAGTGAGTTGCTTTAACCTTTGGGACTTCGCTTCTGTTTTCTTTCTTTTCATTTTCTTTCTCATCGTTATGGTGTTTAAAGTTTCTGGTGTTATCCAGTCTTGCTTCTTCCTTTCCTGGAATCCCAAGCATGATTTGCTGCTTTCTTTGTATATTGTTGAAATGGTGTTGAAATTCTGGTCTATATTATCAGTCAATGTCTTTTCCTGACTTTTGGCAAAATGATATCGTTTCTTTATGTCGGCCGTAAAAGCTTTTCTGGTAAGGGAGTCCTTCAATTTGCTGATGTCAAACCTTTTCTGTGTAGTTACAGTTGGTGCAGCCCTTCTTAGTTTCACTTTCAGTTTTGCTACTACTAAATGGTGATCACTTCCCACATCTGCACCTCTTCTTACCTTCACATCTTGTAATGCATGTCTCCATCTACCGTTAACCATGATGTGGTCTATCTGGTTTCTGTCCCGACCATTTGGTGATTCCCATGTTAATTTGTGAATTTCTTTATGTGGGAAGAGTGTTCCTCCAATGACCAGGTTATTAATGCTACAGAAACGTATTAGTTTATCCCCATTTTCGTTTGCTGTTCCGCTGCCGCATTTCCCCATTGTTCTTTCATTATATGTATTGTGTGTACCAACTTTCGCATTGAGGTCTCCCATTACTATAACAAGATCATATCTAGGTGTGTCTTCCATTTCTTTCTGCAGTTGTTGATAGAATTCATCCTTGACCTCCTCATCGCTATCATTCGTTGGTGCGTAGCATTGTATTATTGTAGTGTTGATGAATCTCCCTCTCAATCTTAATCTTATCAGTCTGTTGTTGATGGGTTTCCATTCCAGTAATGTCCTTTCTATTCCTTTCTGTAGAATAATGGCAACGCCTTCATTGTGTTGTCCATCCTCTCTTCCAGAGTAAAGTACTGTTTCTCCTGTTGCTGTTTTAACTTTTCCTGCCCCTGTCCATCTGCTCTCGCTTATCCCTAGAATGTGTAACCTATAGTTTCTCATTTCTGCCGCGACCTGTCTTAGTTTACCTGTCTCGTACATTGTCCTGACATTCCAAAAACCTATTCTTGTATCCTGTTTTGCGGTCAGGACATCCGTTTTCATGTCAGTGGCTTCCTTTCGGCTTTCACCACTGACAGTCATACGAGCCACAGACTCCGAATGTCCATCCCGCAGCAAAGTTTGTTCATTTATTATTGTTTCCGTAACTTCATTGTTTTTTTAGACAGACAGGGGTGTCAGCCCTGTGCTAAAACCCCCAACCTGTAGGACCAGGGTACCAGCTTTTGTCTGACCCCTACCTACACAGACCAGCCCAGCTTGGTTGAACCTACCAGGAGTAAAACTCCCACTGGCATAGCTCTGGGGATTATCAGGGTACGCAAGCTGCCATACCGCTACAAGTTGTAGGTACCATTGATGGCAGTATCAAATATTCCTTTCACAAAAAGAATATATGCTGGAACACACTAGCAAAAATGGTAAAGCGTCCATTTCCAAGCTCTGTCGGCCAAATACTGTCACGAAAAATCAGCTGCTTAAAACAGCTCAGTACCAAATTCGTTCAGGCGCAAACTCACATCTTGAGATGTGAGCAGAATTCCTCCGCCTTTCCCCCCAAAACTAATTCAAAGAATGTTCGACAGTTTCTTTATCCTATTTTAAAATAAAGAGACAACTAGTCGGGTAACAGTATAAACATTACTCAGCATACAACCCCCGACTAAAAAATTCTCTCATCACGCAGAGCGTGTTAACTAGCGTGTACAAAAAATCGACCCGTACATACCAGTCTTTAACACTTAACTCCCCTAAATTAAAATATGACTTAACACTAATCCTGTTTCATGTCCTCCAATAGAATCGTTCGCGCTATTCCTTATTCTAGCTGACTACGATCTCGCTTTGACGAAGATAGACTACTGCAGTGAGGAAATCTTAAAACGTGCTAAGTTATAAATTTAAATTTCTGATAATGTTCGACTCCTTGTTTTTTTTTTTTTTTAGACTTTCATTCCTGCCATGTAAACTTTTTACATTTGTTTATTTTTAAATTCTACCTCGAATCTCTTTCTCACGACAGAATTTTGCACTCTATCCCCTTTATTGTCTCACCATCAAGTGAAATTGGCAATCTGTCTATGCTAAAGTTATTTCAATCTCTCGTGGATAATTTAATTTTATGTCTCGATGAAGCCCCGCCCCTTTGTTTTTTTAATAGATTAAAACACTCCACAGATAGACAATTGAAAGACGAACAAGTAGATTCTGCACAGTCACATTGAGAATAATAGTTGATAAAGTCTGGAATAAAATTTTCCTCTCTACATTGGATTTCTGGACTATGCAAAGTCATGTGACAGTATTGGCAGAGAATCACTTTTAAAATTGATATAGCGTTTAGTCCACCCGAAGATTAACTTAATAAATAAAACTAATGAATACATGGCATGCAGAGCTCTTCAACAAGGCCAAAACGTACAGCCCCGTTTGGGATAAGAACTGCAGTGCAACAGGGATGGATGCCTCTTGTCACCATCTCTCTTCTTACTGTTTGATACGAACATAAATGTGATAGTGGGCCACTACACCCTGCCTGTTGTCTCGATCTCGTGGGATGTGCGGTTGGGAACACAAGCCGCACGTTGAGTCCCCCTACATATATCACTAAAACATAAGCATCTTTTGTTTCATAACGATTTAATAATGCAATGTTGATGTGTGATGTGTGATGTGGGCATTCACATGTCAGTGGAAGAATAAAAAACGTAGATAGAAAATTCCTGGTCAGTACATTACTTTCATTTCTTCTAGGTGCAAAAAAGCACTGTTTACGCAATCTTGTCCTACATGCTTCCTTCCTTCCACAAAATGCCGCAAACATATGCTCATAAGTTAGCTACATTAATCGAATCAGTCAGTTTAATCACACATTTTCTCATCTGACTTTCACAAGTCTACTAACACCACGTTAAATAAACTCCATGTTGAGTACAGGTGTTGTAACCCCTTTAACATATAAAACAGTACAAGCCATGCTTAACACTGGCTATAGATTGAATTTTGAAAACACCGACTACCCACGACAGAAATGGCATCAAGTGAAATCTGACTAAACAGCTTGACTCTTCAGTCGCATAGGTGTATTCAGATGCAAGACAAAATGGCAATATCCAATGAGAAGTCATTTAAAGTGGGTATAAAAATACAGAGGAAAAAGACAAAGATAATGAGAATAAATGCAGGAAATGATAACAAGATTGACATTGAATAAACACCACTACAAAATGTAGAATCCAATACCATAATTCCAGCCGTCAGGTACTTCGGTTGGCCGTCACATTTTGCACACCGTCATTTGCGCACTTTTTCTGTTTTCGAGAGAGTACAGTAATTGTCAACTACAGCTAAGGGGGTGCAACTGTGGTTGAAAGTTAGACAGTAATTGTATTGTTTCTCTTATATGTACTCTCCCGAAAATAGAGAAGTGCGCAAATGAAGGTGTGCATGAACAGCTTGATTATGGAAAGTCAAGATTTTAAAAAGATGCACGAACAATTACGAGACATGTTGTCAAAAAAGAAATGTTAGTTATTTAGTCAATGTACGGTCCATTAGATCATTATCACTGCTCCACATGTCATTTAGGAAGGTTACTCCATGTCTTCAATTTTAATACATCCATATAATTTTCTCTACAAATATCTAATGACGGTCGCCTGCAATGAAATGACCACAGTGGTAATAGTACCGTCTGTAAAACATGTAAACGAAACAACACACTATAATTAAAAACCTGTCAATATTGACGGGTTATTGCTAGTCATACATATACTTTGGCAGCAATACAGACACAATTAGAAGGCAATGATACCAAAATAAGATTGCTTTGGTTTGTTTTGGTTTTAAGGACGATCGTCCTTGCACACAGACAACTCCATAAAAGCTCCGATCTCCTCCCTTACATCACACAAGGAGGATCTCAGCACAGTACACGAACTCCGTAGCATTGGTGAGAAATTCCAATGTGTGAATTCAGGAATCACAAATTGTATAAATGTTATTGTGGTGGGTAGGTTTCCTAATTTTTTAATAGTCAAGAGTAGGCCACACGGCTGCTGTCATGGGAAAATTTCAAAATAACATTATGTGGCTAGATGAATAATTTGTAGAAGTTCCCAGAAAATCGCGATGGTGAAAGTATGAAGTAAGCGATGGCACTAGGTAACCTCATAGGTTCAGCTGCAGAAAGAGAGCTGTGAAGTAAGTCACTTTTTTCTAGATATATCCTTTGCTCTAGGGAGTTGCTATCAATATGTGTATGAATGCAGCTCGTTAAACTACTCACCCCTACTAAAATGTGTCAGAAAAACAATTAAAACCAATACACAGTTTCTCACAACTTCAGTTATAAGGCAAATAATTATACGAGTACTTATAATACACTTTATATATTTATATATATTTCTTACAAAATATTCAATGTACATATATGATATGCCACAAATTAGTATATCGTCTCTTATTTATTGTCTTTCTTATCATCTACAGTGGCTTGGTTGCTTTGTTAAGTTCGTCTCTCGTATATTAAGATACTTATCTTCAGTGCAGTCCTGCAGCCGGATTCATCTTAATTGCTTGTGACTTCCCAGATTAAGACCGAGCGATGTCTAACGCTTGATGTTCGTGGTATCTTTCGAAATCGTGTCACAGGCAGTGCTTCTTCAATCGAGACTGCTCGTGAGTGTCTGTAGTAAGTTTTAGGATCGTGTCACAGGTAATACTTCTTCAATAGAGACTGCTCATGAGTGCCCGTGTTCTGCAATGTGAGAACCGTCGAGTCGAAAATGTCTGTATTAAACTGAAGAAAACAGCCAAGCATTTTTTATAATGTATTTTTTAAAACGATAAGACTTCTTCCGGTTGCTGACTTTGCCTTTAACTTCAGAGTACTCATTTTGATAGCACTGTCATGAGGTTTTGGTACTCTTTGTTAACTAATTTGCAATGTTGATAACACAAGCATCTATCAGCTAGCGTGAAACATTCCTGAAAAGAACTAGTCCTGATAAAGACTACTAATGCGTGCACTTTCGATACTCAGCCCTGAAAAGCAATAGCTTTAGCTTTTGCCAGCATGATGGAGTCCTGAAAAGGATTTGTCTTGAAAAATACTTGCCAGCTACGTCAGTGCTGCCCATACATTATTTGTTATGTTATATTTTAGATGTCTAGTCTGGTTAAGGTACCATGTGGTGATAAAAAACGTAGATCTATGTCAAATCATATCATGTTTTAAAAATGCTACAAGATATGCTATCTATCTATAAATATACCACTCAAGACAAACCTTTACTTCGAGAACTGTATGCCTTTTAGCAAAGCAAGAGTTCAATTAAGATCGCATTAGCTTTATGTGTAAATATGAAAAAGAGTTAACCTTTTTTTATAAAGGAGTTGGGAGGAGAGCGGGCTAGAATCATTGCCTCCGTTTGTCCACCATCTCGGTCTACCTGCCATCCTAAGTGTCGGTTATAATTAGGATATTTAGTGTCACTTTATTTTCATTTTTTGTGTTATATTCATATTCCAATTGTCCTTTGCGATTAATTGCTATTTTGTGTCAATTTATATTAGAATTTGTTGTTTTCAAATCGTTTTTTTTTTAATTTTTTTTATTTCATTGTTTTTCCTTATTTTATGAGTATTCGGTAGTATTTTTTTTAATGTGTGGATTTGTTGTTGTTTTTGTTTTGTTTTTTTGACATGGTGTGTTCGTTTATGGTTTTTAATTATTATTTGGTTTCATTTGGTTTTCTTAAATAGTACTACTATTATTATTAATATTACTAATATTGTCACTGTTATTACACATACGTGGAGAGGGAATTTCGTTTCCACAACCTGTGTACATGGTTATTGTTATTGTTAATCAGAATGGACGTCATTGCACTCGGGGCAAACCCATAGGTGCTCAGTCTCACACAGCAAATGTCTAAGGGTATGAATGATAATTGTTCCTTTTGCGCACTGATTGTATACGCGCCGGGTGCGTCCTCTGATACGCCCATTCCTGCTGGTTTTACGTTTGATGCAAAAGTCCAGCAATCTTAGCCTTGATGATTCATTGATTGCAGTGTCATTCTCTAATACGCGATCATGAATTGCCCTCAGTATTTCTCTCTTATCCATATCCAATGCACCTTCTATGGGGGCTCTTGAAGCTAATCTGTCAGCTCTTTCATTGCAGCGTACCCCTGCATGACCAGGACAGTAGATCCATGTCAGTTCTTGAAGATTCGATGCTTCTATGGAGTGTTTTCTGTTCATGTCGGAGTCATTCTTTTTGGACCTTTCGAGGCATGGATCGTCTTATACAATAACTGCCTTTGTTAATGAAGTCTAAGCAATCATAAGGCAGCAGTAACTGCCTCTACCTCCATTCTCATGCAGGAGGTTGTTATCATGTAAGCCCCGCTATGTTCAGCGACGTTCTGCCCTTTACTCTGACAGAGAACTTCGGTGCGCAACTGAATAGAACACGAAAACGCTTCGAGTGTAAAAGCGTGCGATTGGTGAAAGTTGTGTCGCACATGTAATTAGCATATGACGTAGGCATGGTCGGTTGCAGTGGACGAGCGGTTATCGTTCGGGCAGTTGTTTTTGGCTTGTGTTTTTCAATGTGAACGGATATATATGTGAGAACGACAGACCGAGTGTTCAATGTTATAAGATATTTCAGAGTTAGGATCATTGACTGACTACATTATGATGTGTACCTGATTGTATGTGGCTTAAGGAGAAGGACAGTAAGTTATTTCTTCTTCTTCTTCTTCGTTCGCCCTGAAAAGGACGGTGGTTGCAGTAAGTTATTTAAATGAATACAGTTCTGATTTTCAAAGAATGAAGGCGTCGTAGACGATACACAGACATTATGACTTTACACCGGCGCAACGACATTTTCGCTCATGCCTGCTACTGAATACATTTATGATGTACGGTCATATCATCATATGCTCTCAAAAGTGAAGTACACTCATGTTGTATTGTTGACATATTAAATGTTATAAAACGTACAACAAGCTGTTGGTCAAGATTATTCAAGTTGGGCATTCGTCACGTTCCTGTTTGGACTGTTGTCTATTATAACAAAAGATACCTTACAAGACCAGGGCAGCACATTAATATACTCATTACCCATAGCCTTCAATAAGTATAAGGTAACAAGCACCAGCGTGATTTATTACCACGGATTACAGACCCATCAGTGTAAACAATGGCATCATCATCCCCAGCATGACGACCCTACGTTTTCAATTCTCAAACTTATTAAGATACAGTTGGTTCGTTCGTTCTGTCTATCTATCTATCTATCTATCTATCTATCTATCTATCTATCTATCTATCTATCTATCTATCTATCTATCTATCTATCTATCTATCTATCTATCTATCTATCTATCTATCTATCTATCTATCTATCTATCTATCTATCTATCTATCTATCTATCTATCTATCTATCTATCTATCTATCTATCTATCTATCTATCTATCTGTGACCATGTGGCCAGAAAGGTGTAATTTTTGACTGAGTAATAGTTGTCGATCTTGTCTACGGTGTATATTTGTGCTCATGTTGGCATTCTCGCACGGGAATGGGCGATTTAAACGACACACACATTTGCCATCCGTGAAGAAGACAAACGTGTGAGACGCAGAAGATGTAATGAGAGACGGTCCTTGGTTTTAGACATCTCGGCGCTGTCTGACACCAGAGGAACACACTTTGGTTCTGCACAAAACCGTGAGGTGTGACTCCAGCCAAGAGATATCGTGGGAATGTAACCACCAGTGGGCGGAACTTGAATTGTGGACACCTTTACTAAGATGTGATCTCGTGTCATCGAAACTGAGCACAGGACTCCTGATTTGCTCCCTAGAGGGATGAGCGGAGTTTTGTCCGACATTTTGACGGGGCTATCATGTGGTACAGGAGTAGATACGTAGATTTAAACTGAAACAGTGAGAGAAGCGAGTCAGCGTTGAAAAGAAGACAGATCATCGTCTTGTGCGGTATGTATCCTCGGTACGATACAATAGTGAGGTAGAGGATGATATCGCACATGTTGCGTCTGTGCTTAGAGAACTAACTAAATAGAGGTATGCTTGCATTTGAGTACATTTTTTAACACTTTAGATTTAGTAATATTAGGCGTTTTAGGTTTAGGATTTATTGCTTTTTAGAGTTTGTCTATCTATAACCGTTTAATTGAAGCTGATTTGCGACGTATGTGTCTTCTAGTGTAATTTACCGTATATACCATCGCCATTTTCAACTGTGAGACCGTGTGTTAAATGTGTAAAGTATTAAGTGAATTTATAAGAGGAATTCTAGTGTCGCATTGCGCTGTATACAAGTGTGTACTTATTACCATTATTATTTTTATTTGTGTAGTGTTAAGTAATAGTTATATTGCATTCTTGTGAGCAGTAGGTTTGGTTAATTGTGGTGGGTTAACACTGGGGAGGTTATTGATGGTAAATAAATGAAAATATAAGTGTCAACAGCGAGAGGTCAAGCTATGTAAGACCCTGAGTCTAATAGTTGAAAATGGTGTTGATGAGTTCTCAGGGGACCTAACGCTACCTCCCTCAGGTCTCACGCTGTGCAATATTTTTATATCTATTGGGTGATGTTTTATATGGCTACGTGTCTAGGGTAATGCAAATGTAGTGATAAATGCCTGAAAACAACAAACACAACGTTAACTTAATTAAAATTAAATCAACAAGATTGGGGTTAAAGTTATAATATTATCTTACAATTTTAATTTCCTGTACCTCAAATCTTTTGGGACAGGAATGTTTAAAACTTAAAAATGAAGTGTGTTTATGTATAACATTAAATAAATATGAAGGACATCTTGTCCATAAATGTCACTAATATAATGTTTATAGAATTTTATTCCCTGCTGAAACTATACTGTCTTATAAAGGGTCACTACTTGGAAGGACTAAGTGTCTCATCATATTACAAAACAGTTTATAGTAGCGTGTGGAGAATACAACGTGATGAATTGACATAAGCCCGCAATCTTATGGCTTATGTTGTGGTTCCTTTGAAGATAGATGACTTGCTCGAAAATACACACTCGTTCACTACCGTGTTCTCTGGAGGCAGATAAGACTTCAACATTCAAGCAACCAGCATGGTGCCTCGAATCTCTGCAGCTCCTGGTTATGGCTTACTGGGTAAAATTTGACTCAACCCTGCAACAAGAGGAACAGGCCTCCCTAAGTACTCTATATACATATGCGTATCTCCACATTTATCAATTAAATATCATTAAACATGCGTTGTGATCAGATAAAGAGCTAATCAAAATAGCTACAGTCCCTAATTTTAATTGTGACTGCTTCATACTCAGGGGGTATCTTCTTCTCCCCACATGGTTTCAACGCCCCTGTCACTTTAAACCTTCGTTATCTTCAGCTGGGATACACTCCTTTTTCTCTCTCTAGTGATCTGTTAATTCTTTTCATATGAAATCCTATTTATTTTTAAAGTTATTGGAACACTGAGGTCTGCCGAAGACTGCCAGTGGCTTCCTGGTCTTACAGTCGTAATATTTTATATATCCATTTTCCAACACAATGTACTTTCATTTGCTTCATAAGTCTACTTAGGCATGCCTGTGCTCCTAGTATGTCGCAAGCTTCCACAAACGCAAATGTCGCACAACCAAAATTTGTGATCGCCCTATCTGTGTCGGCCTCTACATATTAATAATTTATATATATATATATATATATATATATATATATATATATATATATATATAAATATTATATTATATATATATATATATATATATATATATATATATATATATATATATAAATATATTATAATAATATATATATATATATATAATATATATATATATATAATATATATATAACATATATACATATATACGATATTATACATAGATATATACATATATATAATATATATGTGTTGGCCTCTATATATATATATATATATATATATATATATATATATATATATATATATATATATATATATATATATATATATATATATATATAAAATTGTTCATCTTACCGCAATCAATGAAATATTTCACAAGTATTTGGTTAACTAGCGATCAATGGCACAAGTTCAGATCGCCGACTTCCAAACCGCAAAGGCAATTGGTCACGAATTTCTCTGCGTCTGCTCTTAACCCTTCTTGGAGGAAATATTTTTTCATGTGGCACTTATGCTTAGCAAAGCGTTCGTTTATCCCTTCTCTTCCTAGACTAACCTCAACCAATCAAATCAAGTTAAGCCAATTTGACTTTCTTTCAAAAAACACGTTTAGAAAATGTAACATCCGAAGATTTTCAAAGTTGAGCGGTTACCACTGTGTATGTCTGTCTGTCGTCAATTTTTATTTTCTTCGATATCTCCGTTATTTTTGAAGTGATTTTAAAAATTGAAAGTGATTATTAACCGGACAATTGTTCTTTATCTAGTCAGTATGTTTTAATTTACTTCTTTATCCTAGTTTTCATCTTTGTACTTTTTCTTCTTTCTTTATTCAGAACAACATACTTTTACTCTAAAGCAAGATAACATATTATAGTGATTTATATGGTATTCCAATAAACAATATTATCGTTTCTATCCTTTCCTTTTATTTATCCTTCTATTAGAATACAATACATTATCTAAGTTTTTCTTGCCCCTTTCTCTGCCCTGCACACATTTGTTTTGCTAGTTTCAGTTTCACAATGCACAAGTTATGTTAGATTTTTTCCATGTTAATCCCCCCTTTCCTCTCTCGCCCGTTCTTTGAAAACGAAACAATGCGTTGGCCGGCTGCCAAACTGTCTAATGGTCGTTTTAAATATTAGGACGGGTAACGAAAAAGCTTTTGGTTTTTGCGGGCGGGTATCATCGCTTGGCGTTAATAGATTCAAATCGCTAGCCGCTCGCTTGCGTTTTGAAAAGGCGACGTCCTTGAAAAAAAAATTCTCACTACTGTAATTTATTACTAGATTATTTGTCGAACTGTAGTTACTTTTAGACAACAATCTTCACCAAGTATTAGGACGGATGGGTAGAAGGTTAGGGGGAAGGATATCCCTTTTCCACTATAATAGAAAAATATTCAAATATTGCGTCCAAGTCTTAGTAACAGTGTGACCTTTGTCCTCAACGATTTTCAAATATACTAGTGGGGTTAAAAGTTGTAAAACTACTTTACTAGGTTTATTTGAATAGGGGAAATTGAGCGGGGTGTTAAAAGGAGTGACTTTATCACATATCTCCCCTGTTAAAAGCCTGAATCCCAATGTAGCTTTATAATCCGTATTAACAATCCCGATCAAATTAACTCAACTAGGCTTTTTGATTATCATGGGTTTCTGCATGTGGGTGCCTACACAAGAAATCTGCCAACGTTCTGCGATGCAGGAATGTATTCAATGGTAAACGAGTAATGTTGAATGAGAAGTGACCACCTTAACAAACGGGCATTACCATGTTTTGCCTGGGCCAGAAATACCAGTGGCTGATGATCGCTTTGTACCACGAATGGTCTACCATACAGATAGATCTAGAATTTCTTGATTGCCCAGACAATAACCAAACATTCTTTTTCAATAGTTAAGTAGTTTTGTTCTGCTCTTTTTAACTTGCGGCTGGCATAAGCAACTGGGTTCAATTCCCCATCTGGTGAAAAGGAATTTGTAACAATGTGGCCCCTAATTAAATATTACTTCCGTCCGTTCTTACCACGAATTCCTGATTAAAATCAGGTAATTTCAATATAGGCTTACTGGTGAGTTTCTCCTTTAACTCATTATATGCCAACTCACATTCTGCTGACCATTCTATTCTATCCGGTTTTCCTTTACGAGTTAAATCCGTCAGAGGAGCACATACAGAGTTAAAATTTTTAATGTACTTTTGGTAAAAGCCACAAAGTGACACAAAAGATCGCACATCCTTCTTAGTATGTGGTCTAGGTGCTGTCTGTAATTTTTCCAGGTTCTTGGGGTCAGGGGTCATGCTACCCTGATGTACAGTATGTCCCAAGAATTCTAATTCCTTGCATCCAATACAACATTTTGTTGGTCTAGCAGTTGAGTTTGCCTCTCTGAATCTATCAAATAGCATATTCAAAGAGTTAACATGTTCTTCAAATGTTTCTGTAGCGATGAGGATAACATCCATGAAATTGGTAATACATGAGTTTTTCAGGGGAGCCAACAATTTTCGCATCATTCTGGAAAACACACTCGGGGAATTTTTCAAACCAAATGGCAACATGTTGAACTCATAGTGCCCTTCCGAGGTGCTAAAAGCCAGATAAGGTCGAATCTCAGGCTTCACTGGAATTTGGTAATATCCCTTGCTGAGATCTACCGTAGAAAAATATTTTGCCTTATTCAGTCTGGCAAATAGTTGGTTAGTATCAGGTAATGGTCGGCGTCTGTGGCCTAATGGATATGAACGCAGTTTCATAATCCAGATATACCAGGTTCGAAACCTGCTGCAGGCGGTTTGGTAGCAGATCGCTTTGTGTGGATTTTTAACAATGGTATAAGCGCCGTACCGTTCAGAAAGCAATGGCAAACTACTGAATGAAAATATTGCCTAGGAAAATCACAAACAGCCAATAAAAGCTGGGGTTGATTGCCACGTCCTGTAAAGGATAAGCAACTAACTTTCTTTATCAGGTAATGGATCCACCTAACTTTCTGTGACAACATTCAGTTTCCTGTAGTCTATGCACATCCTATGTTCCCCAGAGGGTTTCCTCAACAATACCACACTGGAGCTATACGGAGATTCACTGTGAATGATTCCTTCATGTAACAGATAATCTATCTCCTCTTTTAAAGCTTTCTTTTTTGCGAACGGGATAGTATAGGGTCTCATACAGATGGGTGTTGGGTCTAGTAATTTCATGTCATATTCCAACAAGTTTGTGTGCCCCGGTTTGTCCGTTAACACGTCTGTATGATTTTGCAGAATTTTTTGAATCTTCTCCCTCTGACCTTTTGTCAAATGTTTACTGATCTTTACCTGTGCAGAAGTTTCACAGGGTTTCAGGGGGTATTCATAAGAGGTGAGAGGTTAATTCTTCATCTCAGTAGCTATAGCCAAGGTCATTAAATGTGTCCCTTCCTGGATTTGTCTATCATGATATTTCTTTAGGAGGTTCACGTGATAGATTTTTTCTTTACCTTTCTTATCTATCTTATAGTTAGTTCTAGATACCTTTTCTAAAACTGTGTAAAGACCTTGCCATCCGATCTGAAGTTTGTTGCTGCTGCCGGGTAGTAGAAGAAGCACCTTCTCCCCCACAGCAAGCTCCCTATCCTTCGCTTTCTTATTGTAATATGCAGCATGTTTCTGCCTGGCTTGTCTTACGTTATCATTTGCGAGTTTCCAGCCAGTTTTTAAGCGAGTGGTCAGCTCGTTCACATACTGATATGATGAGGTTACAGTCTCTTCTGCCTTCTCGTCTGTCTACGTCCTCAATAAGGCTTCCAATGGACCTTTGATTGGTCTGCCAAATTGCAGTGTTGCCGGTGCCATTCCGGTTGAACTATGTGAGTCTTCCCGGTAAGCAAACAGGGCCGCGGATAAGTATTGATCCCACTTATCAGGTTTTTCATGGGCCAGCTTTTGCAGGATAAAAATGAGTGTCCCGTTAAATCTTTCCACCAGCCCGTTCCCTTGGGGTGACACGGACTACAGTGAAAGTGCTTGGCTTGGAATATCCTGAAAACTTCCTCAGTTAGTCTCCCTTTGAACTGTGATCCATTATCAGTCAAGATTTGGTGCGGAAAACCTAACCTCGTGAATATTGTAAGTAATGCCTCTGCCACATGTTTCGAGTCGATTGATGACAAGGCTACCGCCTCTCCCCACATAGAGCAAGTGTCCACCAGAGTAAGAATGTAACTGTTTCTCCTCTTGGTACGTGTGAGAGGTCCCACAATATCCACTGCAACTCTTTCAAAAGGGGTTCCCACTATTGGCATCTCTCCTAAAGTTGCTGGTGCAGTCCAATGCTTTGGCATTCTGGGCAGGATTTGACATATCTTTTTATATCTTCCGTTATCCCTGGCCAGAAGTAATGACAAGCTATACTCTGTCCTGTGGCGCTGATCCCCATATGATAACTGAAGGGGATAGCATGTCATAACTCCATCACCTTTTCCCTACATGAAGATAGAAGAACTAGCGGTCCATGACCAGTGGATCCAGTTCCAGCCTTCCTATACATTAGCTTGTTCTTCATATAAAAGTCTCCTTTATTTGGAGGGGTATGGCATTTCGGGAGTTTCTTGAAACACGGCTTTAGGGACCTATCCTCAGCCTGTGCCTTCCTCATCTCCTCTGGATGAGTATTTATTGGGTTTTCTTCCTACTTCCTTGATTTTGACCTGGTCTGTACTGTTGCCATAATCACTGGTCTTTTGGGGTTTTCCAAGAAGACATACCTACACCCCAATATCAGAGGGGGTTATCACTGCTGCTCTAATCACTCCTTCCACATAGCGAGATTTTACACTTATTCTTGCGATGGGAAGTGTCATGGTTGCTACTTCCTTGGTTGCCCCTTGTATTTCCACTGTTTCTGTGGTATATTGATGTGGGTGCACCAGGTGAGAACTCACGACTGAGTCAAAATCCAATCCAGTATTATAAAGGCACTTAATAGTGGCTCCATTACATACTACGTCTTCACATACAGGGGGATGATATGGTTCCTGCTGTCCAGTAGGCTTTTCCTTCTGTCCCTTATTTCCTGTTTTAAGGCATGCAGCGTAATGTGGAGGGATATTTTTCTTCCTACAGTCTTTTGTATTATGGTTATTTAGCTTGCAAATTTTACAATACTTGCCATCAGATCTGTAGGGTTTCCTTTCATTGTATTGCTGGTTTCTATCTCGAGGGTCATATCTTGGCCTATCATAGTTTGGTTTACCTCTGTTTCCTTGATCTCTACTGTCAAATTTATTCTGGTTTTGGGGGCTTTATTATGTTCTACCTGTTTATTCTTTGCTCCAGCTACTTCTGACTGGGCTGCCTGATACCTCTCAGCGACAGTGAGCACCTCACCCAACCTCTCTGCACCTTGTTCCTTGAGAAACTTTCTCAGGTCTGGAGCCATGGACTCTCTCAATTGCTCAATGATGATCATTTCCTTAAGATCTTGGGTTTTCCCCAGAGCAGTCCATTTCTCCAAGTAGGTTTCCAACCTGGCAGAGAATTGGTGGTAGGTCTCCCCAGACAGTAGCTTTGCATTTCTAAATCTCTTCCTGTAAAATTCCCCATTCTTCTCGTACCTAACTAGAAGAGCCTGTTTTAATATGTCATAGTCTTCCTGATCGTCTCTACTCAACTTTGAGAACACTTCATAAGATGTTCCCCTAAGCCCTTGGGATAATTTCAAACTCCATTTTTCATAGAGAGGCTAAACCATAATTTGTACCTAGTCTTTCAAATCTAGAGAGGAAGGACTCAATGTCATCCTCTTTTTCTACAAAGGGGTCTAAATGGAAGTTCATTGCCAAGTTAGAGGCTCCCTGAGTTGCACTAGCATCAGAGGTAGATGGGCTGTTACCATTTTCTGGAGCATGGCCTTGCAATTCCAAATCTGTTAGCCTTAGTTCGTGCTCCCTTTGCAATCGTTTGTCCTCTACTTCCATCTGCAATCTTTTTTCTTCTTTCTCAGCCTCTAACTTCTTAGCCTCAGCCTTCAATTTCTTTTCCTCTAACTGTAACCTGTTAATCTCAGCCTCCCTATCAGCCTCTAATACCCTAGCCTCCTTTTCAGCCTCAAATTGTAATCTGTTAACTTCCTTGTCTGCCTCTACCTTTAATCTTTTAATTTCAGCTTCCCTATCGGCCTCCAATTTCCTAGCCTCCCTAGCATCCTCTAATTGTAATCGCTTCTCTTCAGCTAACTTTCTATCTTCCCTCTCAATAAACATATCACATTCTGAAGTCACTGAATCAGAATTTGCCCCTCCATTCCCATTTCCTTTGCAGCCTGCGCTGCAGCGGATCTGAATTTGGCCAAGTCTGCCATCTGTTATCTTGCCCCAAATTAAATTAATCCAACTGTAATAGCTAACAAATATTTCTAATTAACTACGGGCAATGCCAATTCATTTAATTCTTCACTCTGATTAATGTTATAAATTTTAGTACAATGGGGGTTACCCTGGATCTATGATGTTACACTAAATTTAAATCACGGACAGGACCCCAATATATGTGGTGGGTTAACACCGGGGAGGTTATTGATGGTAAATAAATGAAAATATAAGTGTCAACAGCGAGAGGTCAAGCTATGTAAGACCCTGAGTCTAATAGTTGAAAATGGTGTTGATGAGTTCTCAAGGGACCTAATGCTACCTCCCTCAGGTCTCACGCTGTGCAATATTTTTATATCTATTGGGTGATGTTTTATATGGCTACGTGACTAGGGTAATGCAAATGTAGTGATAAATGCCTGAAAACAACAAACACAACGTTAACTTAATTAAAATTAAATCAACAAGATTGGGGTTAAAGTTATAATATTATCTTACAATTTTAATTTCCTTTACCTCAAATCTTTTGGGACAGGAATGTTTAAAACTTAAAAATGAAGTGTGTTTATGTACAACATTAAATAAATATGAAGGACATCTTGTCCATAAATGTCACTACTATAATGTTTATAGAATTTTATTCCCTGCTGAAACAATACTGTCTTATGAAGGGTCACTACTTGGAAGGACTGAGTGTCTCGTCATATCACAAAACAGTTTATAGTAGCGTGTGGAGAATACAACGTGATGAATTGACATAAGCCCGCAATCTTATGGCTTATGTTGTGGTTCCTTTGAAGATAGATGACTTGCTCGAAAATACACACTCGTTCACTACCGTGTTCTCTGGAGGTAGATAAGACTTCAACATTCAAGCAACCAGCATGGTGCCTCGAATCTCTGCAGCTCCAGGTTATGGCTCACTGGGTAATATATGACTCAACCCTGCAACAAGAGGAACAGGCCTCCCTAAGTACTCTATATACATATGCGTATCTCCACAACTATCAATTAAACAGCATTAAACATGCGTTGTGATCAGATAAAGAGCTAATCAAAATAACTACAGTCCCTAATTTTAATTGTGGCAGCTTCATACTCAGGGGGTATCTTCTTCTCCCCACATGGTTTCAACGCCCCTGTCACTTTAAACCTTCGTTATCTTCAGCTGGGATACACTCCTTTTTCTCTCTCTAGTGATCTGTTAATTCTTTTCATATGAAATCCTATTTATTTTTAAAGTTATTGGAACACTGAGGTCTGCCGAAGACTGCCAGTGGCTTCCTGGTCTTACAGTCGTAATATTTTATATATCCATTTTCCAACACAATGTACTTTCATTTGCTTCATAAGTCTACTTAGGCATGCCTGTGCTCCTAGTATGTCGCAAGCTTCCACAAAGGCAAATGTCGCAAAACCAAAATTTGTGGGCCCCTATCTGGGTTGGCCTCTACATATATATATATATATATATATATATATATATATATATATATATATATATATATATATATATATATGTATATATATATATATATATATATATATATATATATATATATATATAAATATATATTAGTATGTATGTATGTATGTATGTATGTATGTATGTATGTATGTATGTATGTATGTATGTATGTATGTATGTATGTATGTATGTATGTATGTATGTATGTATGTATGTATGTATGTATGTATGTATGTATGTATGTATGTATGTATGTATGTATGTATGTATGTAATGTATGTATGTATGTATGTATGTATGTATGTATGTATGTATGTATGTATGTATGTATGTATGTATGTATGTATGTATGTATGTATGTATGTATGTATGTATGTATGTATGTATGTATGTATGTATGTATGTATGTATGTATGTATGTATGTATGTATGTATGTATGTATGTATGTATGTATGTATGTATGTATGTATGTATGTATGTATGTATGTATGTATGTATGTATGTATGTATGTATGTATGTATGTATGTATGTATGTATGTATGTATGTATGTATGTATGTATGTATGTATGTATGTATGTATGTATGTATGTATGTATGTATGTATGTATGTATGTATATACATACATACATACATACATACATACATACATACATACATACATACATACATACATACATACATACATACATACATACATACATACATACATACATACATACATACATACATATATATATATATATATATATATATATATATATAGATATATTATATATATATATATATATATATATATATATATATATATATATATATATATATCTATATATATCTATATATATATATATATATATCTATATATATCTATATATATATATATATATATATATATATACAGTACTTTGCAAAAAAAACGGCAGTCATATTTTCGCAACGCAGCACACTCATAGAAGCAAATAATAATAAAAACTGTATGTCCAGAGGAAAATTGGTATCTCCCCTATCTATTAACAGTGGTTTCAGTACAATATAATGTTGCTTTCTCCAGCAAGGCAAGCCTGGATGCGGCGAGGCATACTTCCCACAAGTGTTTGTAGGTAATTGTGAATCAGACTGTCCCAGTATTTTTCAGCTTCCTTCTTCAATTGTTCAACGTCTCTGAGTCCACTCTTTTTTAAATGATCTTGAGTAGTGCCCAAACGTTTTCTATTGAGTTTAGGTCGGGACTGTTGCTGGACCACTTCAGCACTATCACATTCTTCTCTTGCAGCCATGCTTTAGTGGTATGAGCTGTATGCTTTGGGTCATTGTCATGTTGAAATGTGCACGCATCGGGGTACATGACCTGCATAAATGGCAGAAGGTGTCCCTCTAGTATGTCGATGTACCTTTCTTTCGTGAGAATTCCTGTGAAAACACACAGTGGGGTGGCACCTCTTGCTGACACCCCTCCCCAAAGATGGAGATTCTGGGTATGTTTCGGTGCTGGTCGTTGAATCTTTCGTCCAAATATTTATTTGGGCTAAACCCTTCATTGAAAAAAATCACATTGAGACAAAAAAGTTCAAGCGCATCTGTTTGTTTTTCATGTGACGGCCGCTTCATGCTCCCGGTTTAGCATTAAGCGATCATCGCTTTATGTTTCCCACTCTTCATTGGCCCAGCCCGAACGATTTGGGCGACAATGGTCCTTTGTCAAAATTCTTTGCCTCCCAACCAAATTCAATTATCTGCTTTTAACTCACAACTTTGACTCTCTTTCAAAAAAGTGCGATTTCCTTCATTTTAGAAAATGTAACATCCGAAGATTGCAGCATGCATACATACATATATATATATATATAATATATATATATATATATATATATATATATATATATATATATATATATATATAATATATATATATAAATATATATATAAATATATAATATAGTATATATATAATATATATATAAAATTGTGCATCTATACCGCAATCAATGAAATATTTCAAAGTTGAGCGGTTTACTGCCACTGTGTATTACCGCAATCAATGAAATATTTTACAAGTATAAGGTTAACTAGCGATCAATGGCACAAGTTCAGATCGCTGACTTCCAAACCGCAAAGGCAATTGGTCACTAATTTCTCTGCGTCTGCTCCTAACCCTTCTTGGAGAAAATAGTTTTTCATGTCTTTATGTCGTTCGTCCTAGACTAACCTCAACCAACCAAATCAAGTTTTTACTCTCTTTTTTGCTTTGATAGTTGAGCGGTTAACCGTTATTATTGTCAAATTTTCTTTGATATCTCCGTTATTATTGAAGGGATTTAAAAATTGAAAGTGATTATTAACCGGACAATTGTCCTATATCTAGTCAGTATGTTTTTATTTACTTCTTTATCCTAGTTTTCATCTTTGTACTTTTTCTTCTTTCTTTATTCAGAACAACATACTTTTACTCTAAAGCAAGATAACATATTATAGGGATTTATGTAGTATTCCAATAAACAATATTATTGTTTCTGTCCTTTCCTTTTATTTATCCTTCTATTAGAATACAATACATTATCTAAGTTTTTCTTGCCCCTTTCTCTTCCCTGCACACATTTGGTTTGCTAGTTTCAGTTTCACAATGCCCAAGTTAGGTTAGAATTGTTCCATGTTAATCCCCCCTTTCCTCTCTCGCCCGTTCTTTGAAAACGAAACAACGCGTTGGCCGGCTGTCAAACTGTCTAATGGTCGTTTTAAATATTAGGACGGGTAACGAAAAAGCTTTTGGTTTTTTGGGGTGGGTATCATCGCTTGGCGTTAATAGATTCAAATCGCTAGCCGCTCGCTTGCGTTTTGAAAAGGCGACGTCCTTGAAACAAAATTCTCACTACTGTAATTTATTACTAGATTATTTGTCGAACTGTAGTTACTTTTAGACAACAACCTTCACCAAATATTAGGACGGATGGGTAGAAGGTCAGGGGGAAGGATATCCCTTTTCCACTATAATAGAAAAATATTCAAATATTGCGTCCAAGTCTTAGTAACAGTGTGACCTTTGTCCTCAACGATTTTCAAATATACTAGTGGGGTTAAAAGTTGTAAAACTACTTTACTAGGTTTATTTGAGCAGGGGAAATTGAGCGGGGTGTTAAAGGGAGTCACTTTATCACATTAATTTTACAGCAGTGATTTTATGTGAGAGAAAGATTAGGGTATCCTCTAACTCCGTGAGTAGCCTATGCCTATTACATTTAGAATAGATTTTATATATATATATATATATATATATATATATATATATATATATATATATCGATCTATATATATATATATATATATATATATATATCTGCTTGTTCTTTAAAGCAGCTAGGCCTCTAAGATACTGATCAAATGTGGTCATTTAGACCAGTGAGTTGTGTATAATATTTCATCATATACTACTGGACAAAAGTTAAGGGCCACCATTCAGTTTAGACAAGATTTATATAATTGATTGGCAAACTGTAAAGACAAGTGAAAATGTCATTAAAACTGAGCTCAGAGAAATGTGCATACATTTCTGTGTGCACTAGGTTAATTTTTTTTTAAATGTCCAAAAACTGGGTCACTTTAACCCGCACGTGAAATTGCCATTGTTGCTGCAAAAACTCGGGGTTTTTGCAACACGCCCCACTAGTTAAAAAGGTGAAAAAGTGAGTTGAATTTGAATGCACGTGGAAAATGATCATTCTTTAAGAGTGCTCATCGTTGGTATGCAATAAATCAGTATGACAAGTGGTCAAAATGATCACTGCATTAGCCATGCCACAAAGTAGAAGTCTCAGCACTGTAGACCGTGGTCGAGCGATGGCATGGATTCAGGATGGTCAATCTGTTCGTCATGTTGCAAGACGTTTAGCAGTGTCCCACTCTACCATTCAGAGACTTCTTGAGAGATTTCAAGATACCGGACATTTGGAAAATCGACCCTGCTCACGAAGAATTATATAAACCTTGTCTAAACTGAATGGCGGCCCTTAACTTTTGTCCAGTAGTATAGATAGAAGTGCTTCAATTAAGTTTTCTCTCGCGTGATGATGTAGTTAGTATTTATTAGGAGTATGAAGGCATTATTATTGACTGAAATATGTTTATTGTATGATTACACACACAACGCAGACATACACACACACATGGTCATTTAAGCGCATCTACTAGCATATTTTCACACATGTGTAACACCACACACAACATACACACACACACACACGCACATGGACATATAAGTGCATGTACTTGCATATTTTCACACATATGTATGTATTATGACGTAGATGATGTTTGTCCATTAGTACGGTGCTAGTTTATTTTATTTTATTTTATTTCAGAGAGTCCAGCAGTCTGTGCTGGGTTATATGGGGTTACGTAGAGAATACCTAAATAGCTTGGTTATATGATGTTGTATAGTAAACTTGAGGACAACATTGTTTTCTGTATGATTCATATGCTACCTGATAGGGTTTTATTAATAAAAGTGGGACCCCTGTCATCAAGAGAGTTTTTCTGTGACTGCGGAACGTGTGTGAAAGTAGGCCAGAGAGAGTGACGACATTACACATGAATTCTTATTTTTCTTCACACATCGTCTTCGCACTGTCACATATCTATCTATCTATCTATCTATCTATCTATCTATCTATCTATCTATCTATCTATCTATCTATCTATCTATCTATCTATCTATCTATCTATCTATCTATCTATCTATCTATCTATCTATCTATCTATCTATCTATCTATCTATCTATCTATCTATCTATCTATCTATCTATCTATCTATCTATCTATCATAAAGAGCTGACGCTCTTTGACAGTGGATCAGAGATCAGAGATCTGTCACCCTCGGGTCATAATATGTTTGAAATTTTCACAAATTGGAGTTTCTGTTTGTTATATGTCTTAGACATTTTAATAAGATCATGTATTTGATATATATTTGTTTCAGCTGTTTTTTAAATATATCATACAACAAGTACATGTGCGCCCTTAGCCAAGCTAAGTTGATTAAAAACGTAATACAACAAACAAACAGCATAAAATTTGCGAAGCAATTTATTGAAATTAATATAAACTGTTCCAGATTGTTTCAATGTCTGTTGAATCATACGATTTTTCATCCCAAGGTTGAACGGGGTTGACAGGTGCTGTCTATCCAATTCACGCTGGTGCATACAAGGCCGAGGTGGTAACAACATTCCCCAATACCAAAACCACACTGTTGTGCCGGATAGCCACACTGAAATGGGAAATTCCATCAATGAGAAATTGTAAATAACACCTGATGAACAGAAAATGGAAGACGAAAGAAGGGGAAAAGACATGTTGCATGCTATTGAGTTAGAAAGGATTAGGTTGGCCGCGGTAGCTGACTAGCAGAAACTAAGGTCGACCATTGAATATGGGAGGGCTATTGAAATTGCAAACGTTCGCGCCACGAATGAATTAGAGGTTAGAAGACTTCAGATTGACAATCCTAGTGCAACTTCCAGTGTAACTACCGATCACAATAGGATCAGATTACCAAATTTTATCCAGGATAAGGACTGCATTGATATGTAACTATCACGATTTGAAAATAAGGCGACGGCGATAAACCTGCCTAGAGTTCTTTTAGCTGTACATTATGCGATTTCCTTATGGCTGATGCCTTAAACTTTTTTTACTCTTTAGCTAATAATAGTCGTGCTAACTATGATACAGTGAAGCAGTCATTATTACGTAAATTTCGTATGTCTGATTCAGGTTTCAGGTCCTAGTTTCACGAGGCAGTTATTCCAAAACAGATAGGAGGATTTCGGTCAATTTATTTCTTCCATTAAACTGTACTTTAAAAGATGTTTGTAACTTTCTGGCATTCCTAAGACATTTGAAGGACTAATTGATCTGATGCGGAGAGACAAGATTTTGTCAGCGTGTAATGTTGGGGGACTGTACGAAGGATGGCCACCGACCGAGCAAAGTGGAATCAATTTGTTGTTGCCCTACAAGACGCCACTAGGCGTGATGGGCACTGACTGCTTTGACGGTCGGCGGCTACGGATCAAAGAAGAAAGAAGAAGAATACTGTCCGACAGGGGTACCCAATTTACATCTCAATCAATGAATGAGGTAGAGAGAATATTAAACATTGTTTTACTACCCCTTTTCATCCGGAAAGCAACGGGGTGTGCTAACGCCTAAAGGGATCTTTAAAACAATTATTGGGAAAGGTTAATAATACATGCCCACGAGATTGAAATCGCATGTTACCTGCTGTGCTCTTTGCATATAGAGAAGTCACTCGTGAAAGCATAGGATTTGCTCCTTTTGAATTAGTATATGGAGCCAAACCTAGGGGGCCCATATACATTCTTAAGGCACCCAATGTAGTTTTCCTGAACCCCAGAGCAGCTCCCAACATTAGCTAATAAACTTTGTAGTGATGTTGATCATTATGTAGTTATTTAATGTATCAATCGCGATATCTGCGTTAAATATTTTAATGTAGGTGAAAGCCTTCATTCAGGAGTTTGGAGGCTTTTTCTTTATTGATGTCATGGAAATAAGCTAAAGTTGTAGGGAAATAGAAACTTTCCATGATTTATTATAAACTACTGTCCAATGGAGAGCATTTTCCTTCACTTATTCTTGTCCTTATCTTGCATAGGTATCCTTCTTTTCTGACCAGCCAATTTCTTGATCTTCTTGGCAATATCCAATAATGAAGGAAACCTGAGTCCTTGGATAGTAAATAAATAAGTAAATAAATAAATAAAGGTAATTAACAGGTACTCCATGAACATAAAGGATGACACTAGACAACAGAAAAGAAAATATAAGTGATAGGCTTGCCGGGAATCGAACCTAGGACCAACCAGACGGCGCCATTGCCTTGCTGTGACAGTACATCGTGAATGGACGCTAAGCCAATTTTGCACCCCAAAAAAGTGCATTATTGGCTGAGGTTATTCTCATGACACTCACACAACTATGGTATAGGACATATTTTTAAAGACGCAATCACTAATATAACTTTCCTATCAGCAAGTATAGACCAAATAAAGGCCGAGATACTTGTGTCCAGTAGTGTGTTGTGGAAGACGAATAACACAGAATAGACGGGTAGGTTGAAGTTACGGATGGGTGAACTCTTAAATAAATAATGAAGGAAACCTGAGTCCATAGTTGTGTGAGTGTTGTCTAGGGCCATCCGTTATGCCCAGCGAGTACCTGTTAATTACCTTCATTTATTTGGCAATATTCAATAGGCCATCCCAATCCTACTGTAGAAGTGCGACTATCGGTGTGCCGCCCAGTATATCATCTATAATTTTGAACGTCTATCAGTTTTTCCCCTACAGAAGCAGGGGACGCAATGGTTTTTTGGTAATGAAAATTAGACATTAATTGTATTGTTTCCGTTAACACTAATTTCAGGTAAATATGTTTATAAATTTCCCATTAAAAAAGGATTCAACAAGACCAGGGGTCGCAATTTATTTTTTTAGTTCGTCTACCTTTAATGTCTTCATTATTGCATACAGTAAGAGCATCAGATGACATTCTACTTAGAACATGAGTAGTTGGTGACCGAGTAGCACAAAGGATGACATACAGAGATGATCTTACAGAAGATTTTAAACATCAGGCTCAGTTAATGTACCTTGAAATGGAAATTGGTTACAGTGATAAAAGTTAAAATACAGCTGTAGTTGCCAAATAACGACAAGGTTATTTCAATGGAAGGGGATGATCTGGATATTCTTGGTCTCCATCAAACTAAACGAACTGATTGAGGTACATGGAAGAGCACGATTGATGTAGATGTGCTAGAGGTGAAAGGTATAGTAGAGGATATAATTGGAGTAGACGTGTTGGAGGTGAGAGGAATGGTGAAGGACATAGATGAAAAAGAATGCTCGGAGTGATAGGTATACAGGAGGGCATGATTGAGGTAGATGTCCTGGGAGGGAGAGGTATAGTGAAGGACATGATTGGAGTAGATATGCCAAAGGTGGGAGGTATACTGGAGCACATGACTGGAGTAGATGTGATTAAGGTAAGAGGGACAATTAAGGATATGATTGAAGTGGATGTACTACGAGTGAGAGGTACCGCGGAGGACATAATTGACTAGATGTGCTTGATGTAAGAGGTACAATGGAGGGCATAATCGGAGTAGATGTGCTGGAGGTGACAGGTATTATGGAGGACATGACTGATGCAGATGTGCTAGAGTTGAGAGGTATGGCAGAGGACATGATTTAATTAGATGTGGTCGTGAGAGGTACAATGGAGAATATGATTGGAGTAGATATTCTGCCCCAAAGGGCTGATCACCCGTTTGCCAGTCACTTTAATTACGGAAACAACGACAAACGGATTGATTTGTCGTAGCCCTAAAGACGCCATTAGGCGTGATGGGAACAACGGCAAAGAAAATCCATTCGCTGTTGCCCTTAAGACGCCACTAGGCGTAATGGCCACTGACTGCTTTGCCGGTCGTTGGCTAAGGACGGAAGAAGAAGAAGAAAGATATTCTGCAGGTGAGATGTATAGTTGTCATTGGGTTATTCCGAGAATAAAACATGGAAGGTTGGTCCTGGCTGTTCAGCTAATAATGGTATCTCAGAAGTACCGCAACCAGGTTATACACTAAGGGTTTAGTTACTTCTTTTTTCACGGGCAGCGCCAGATATATCTGCAAGTAATCAGTATATGGCTCATGAACTGGGTACCAGGGCAACTCTAGGAAGGTTAAGGCCGCCGGCGTGATGCTGACCACATCACCCCTAGTGTGCCGTTGGTCAAGAATATATGGGCCTAACACTATATTCCCAAAATGCCTCAATGGGCGTGTAACGGGATCCTTTACCTTTTTTTCCCTTTTTAGTCAGTATAAAGGCATGATTACCCCATGGGAACTAAAACTGCCATAAACTGTCCCCCACCTCACAGAGGCCATGGATAAATCTAAAGACATGAGCTCCTTAAAGAACAAAGCCATGTAGTACATTTAGCTGTACATCAGTAATAACGCAACTACATGTACCGATGGGTCAAAAGATGATGATGGTCATAGACTCATCATGTGACGTATTCTTTCCAGAACGTTGTCCCCATTACAGCTGCTCTGAACGCATCACGATTCTGGGCAAGTCGGCCTGCATCAGCCAAAGACAAGTTCAGACTCTATGTGATGTCCTGGGTCCACCGTCGTCTAGGTCGACCCCTTCCCTTTTTTCCAGGGACCATGCCTTCCATCACTGTTTTTTCCAGACTATTATGTCTTTTTATATGACCGAAAAATTTCAGCTTCCTTATTGCATTGGTATTTAGGAGCCAATGTTCCTGTACGTTTAGTGAGTGCAGTATTTCTCTGTTGGTCTTTTTTTGGTCATAGACTGGCAACTAATTATGTGTCAATTTTGGCGAAATTCTTTGCCTATTGTTTTCTCTATGTTAAATACTGCCTTCTCTTTCTTAGACTCGCATTTCTGTAGCGAGGAACGAATCTATCTGTTGTCTATTTTTCCTAAGGATCGTCTTTCATATAGTCTATTTGTTTATCAGTCACAGACGACACTTGTCCAACCTCAGTTAGCTACATCGGCCACCGTTTCCTTGTATTCTCACTGGTTTTCATCCGTCACCTTTTTGATCTGGTAGTCCCGGTCAGATCATTTGCATATCCAGCTGACCAGAGATCACGGTAGAATTTCAGGGCAACCGTTGGTGTGCATCGCCAGGGAAACCCCGCTGACGAATATACGAGCTTCCTACCTCCTGGCATCCTGGGCACGTTGGCTCAAGAACCACTGCCAGGAAGACCAGTCACTTGTATTCCGTATTCTTTTAGAGGAAACGATATAGTATATTTTCTGTGCCTGTGTTAAATTCGGAATTGATTTTTTTCGTAAGGGGTAAGAAAACTCACCCATGTAGTTAGATACTTGTCGAAAGAGAAGTAACTCACTGAATGTTTTAAAACATTGTGATTCACATCTTTGTAATTCCCCTTTCTTACTACTATCTCGCAGCACCCTAGAGTTTTTCCAATTTAAACATATCTCATCTTTCCACACCCACGACAATGATGGACAATTATGAAGAGCAATATCATAGCTGAAAAATTGAAAGATATTGTGACAAAAATAAGCACGTATCTACAGCAGAATGCGGACCAATGAGAAAAGCTCCTGGCATACTTACATAAACTTCACCAATAAAAGTGACTATTCTCACACTCTCTACCATTAATACATACATTAAAAAATAGAAATGAATGCAGCTGGCCAGATACTGTTGAGGAAACACTCCAGAGAAACATATACGTTCTCACAGGATGCAGTGCCACTTAAAAGTGGATACCAGCATATGTTGGCAAGGCTAAAAATTAGCTTACAGAAAGTGATGCCAAACAGAGAACAGTAAGATACAACAAAACTGAAGCAGGACTAAGAACATTTTAAATTAAGAGTTTAATTCCAGCGACAATAACTGTAGTGTCACGGGATAGCCTCCCCTGCTATGCGGTGATGGTCCAACAATGGCCAAAATATACAATGAAGGTCTTTAAAGGTATCATACCTTCGCTACAGATTACTCTTGGCAGAATTGTGAAAAGAAGGATGGTGCTTCTATTTTTAGTGAGTCTTCATAGGATATTTCAGAAATCAAGCACTCCGTTGAATTTATCAAAGCTGTCGTGAACGTTCTCTGCCCGCCCCATCAATGAAGATAAAGATATATTTTTATCTGAGCTCCAACTGAATTATTTAATAAAATAATACTTTGGTAGCTCTGTTTTATATATATATATATATATATATATATATATATATATATATATATATATATATATATATATATATATATATATATATATATATATATATATATATATATATATATATATATATATATATACTGAAGCACATTAAAAACGCACCACTATTATATATACTGATGCCGAGAAGCTGGAAAAAAAAGTGTGGGAATGGATTTTCCCCGTGTTTGTCATGAGGTAGAGAGCGAATGGCTGCTGGAATGGAAAGTGCATGATTCAACCCACGGGTTTGTGTACAGACTACATGAAAACAATGAAAGTTACACGTGCAACACGATTCCCAACAGTTATGACCCTGAAAATGTGTACGCGTTGTGGCAGTATACTCGGTATAAAAAGGCCGTTGAGACAAAACACCCAGTACTTGTGCTTGAAATGCCACGACTATCTGAAAACGACCGCCAACGAGCCATTGGTATGTTGGAGACCGGAATAAGCTCGCGGGCCATTGCCAGAAGGAGGAATTGCCACCACAGCACTATTGTACGTCTCAATGAACGTTACGGAACACTGGCAGTGCCCGGGATAGACTTTGGAGTGGCCAACCACGAGTTACTACCCCTGTGCAAGTTCGTCATATTGTGCTGAGTCACCTAAGGAATCGTTCTCTCCCGGCAAGTCAAACAGCAAGAGCAATAGTGGGTAGACATGGGCAAGTCTCTCGAATGACAGTCATACGACGACTCAGAGATACAGGCCTTACTGCAAGACGACCTTATGTTGGGCCAAACTTGACTCACAGACATCGTCAGCAGCGCCTGCAATTGGCAGAGCAACATGTCAGATGGACTAGACTGCAATGGAATGCTGTCCTATTCACAGACGAGAGCAGATTCAACATATCCTTTGCTGATGGACGTATGCGGATTTGGCGACGGTGTGGAGAGCGCTTTGCAGATTGCTGTGTTCGTCAGCACAACCGATTTGGAGGTGGCAGTATTCACATTTGGGGAGGATTCAGTTTTCACCATCGTTTGCCTCTTCACGTCTTCCGTGGAAATGTTAATGCTGTGACATATCGAGATGAGGTTCTGGATGCATTTGTTGCTCCTGCGTTCACAAATTATCCAGACTTGCAGCTTCCCCAGCAGGATGACGCACGTGCGCACACCGCATGCATTACGCAGCAATATCTACAGCAGCAGAACATTGTGACGATTGATTGGCCTGCCCTATCACCAGACATGTTCCCTATAGAACATCTGTGGGACGAGCTTGGACGCAGAGTCTACAGGCAAGGTTCTCCAGCTAATCTGCAACAGCTCGAAGCTGCTCTTACATGTGAATGGGACTTGATTACCCGGAATTTCCTTCAGAGACTTGTGCGTTCCATGCGGAGCCGCTGCCAAGCTTGTTTGCAAGCGAACGGTGGACATACCAGATACTGAGGATAGTGTGAATGAATATTTTTATTGGTTGCATTTTTGGTTTTCTCCCTTGCTTGCACAGAATGCAATGAATTTCATAACAATCAAATGTACAAATTAATGACCAGAGTGGATTCATAGGAAAATGAATAAAGATTCCAAATATGTAAACTTGTAAACACTTATATTTACGTTTCACACTCTGTTCCTGGATTATACAGGTGGTGCGTTTTTAATGTGCTTCAATATATATATATATATATATATATATATATATATATATATATATATATATATATATATATATATATATATATATATATATATATATATATATATGACGGTATTGCCTCCCCTGCTTTGCAGTAGTGGTCCAACAGTGACCAAAACTCAAGAGTATCTAATTTGGTCTTCAAAGGTATCTACCTTCGCACGAGGTTACTCTAGGCAGATTTGTAAATAGAACGGTAATGACACTTCTATCTCAATGGGGTATCACAAGATAATCAGATAAGCGAAAGCAATGCTGCTTTGGTAAGTTAATTCTAGAATCTGCCGACAACTTTTGTGAAGAATTAAGCAATGAATAATCTTAGCTCGTTCAAGACCCCACCTCTGATTTACTCAGTTGAATTTTTATTATTCTGGTATAGCTCTGTTTAGATGTATGTAGTAAATTGGCAGCGACAAACGTGCAGTACATTTTAAATTATTAAATCGAAGTTAAATTTGTAAAATTACAAATAACAAAATTTAATAATCACTTAAGTTTTAACAGTTTGAAAATAATTGAATAGTTTAACAAAAAGTGTTCATCATTGATTGATGATAGAATTTTTTCTTAAAAGTTTACTTAGCAGCTTATACATTGTAATTAGCTGCCAGGAGTTGTTTCTGCTCCAGCTGGGTTGGTTCTTTTTACACTGCTCACGCTAGTCGCTGGTCAAGGTTGTAGGGTGCAGCTCGTTCCCAAGCGTGTCAGGGAGAGTCTACAAAGATGGTCTCTGGCCTTAAAGCTTAAGCCACTGCTCCCTTCTTGTTATAGAGATAGTACCATTCAACTGGTACCACCACCAACTATGATAAAAGAATTGAAACGAGACGCTCTCCTGAGTATTGCGTTTTCCGACACATACTTATGTCTCCTCTTTCTCCTATTCTACTATCCCATTTACTCAGAATTTACCATCGATGAGAATTAACGCTAATCCCTCGAGAGAAAACTTTCTTATTATTTAAATTGAATAGCTTTTAAAGTTACTTTACATTTACATGAAAAGGTTTATATTACAGATAGAAAATGTTAACATTTACATTTCCACTGATTGAAATGTGTTCACAATATAAATTGAATATGTTTTCATTTTTATGTTTACACTGATTTGAAAAGTTTGAAACATCCCTTAATTTTAAAGTGAATATGTTAACATCCACATTTACACTGGTTTGAATCTGCAAGTATTATAATTAAAATGTAGATCATTTCTTTCATCTTTCCCTCCCTGCTCCATATGGAACTTGGGACTACTGATGTGTTTCGTTCTCCTTAAGAAACTAGCAATAAAGCAATCACCAGCCCATGCAGTGGTGGTTCATGAAATCATCATTCTATACGCTGAGGTTGCCAGCCTCAAATGACTGTGACATCCATTAGCGATTTTCGCATATTATTATTCACACGGTAATATATACATAATAGTTCACATGTTAGTAATGAAAATATAGAATGTAAAATGACAACTTACGCCAATTCTGGCTCACAAACTTTTTAGCTCAGATGGATGAAATTAAGGCACTAGCCGATGCTTTTTTACATGTGTACTTGGGGTCGTTAATTTTAACTTTAATTCCCTCTCTGACTTCGAATTCCGTTTTCTCCGATATTCCGGTTTTCCTTATTTAAAATGAAAGAGATTTCCTGGGCTATTTTGTAAATCCTGAAAGATACTTCAATAAAATGGTGTCCGGTCTGATAAGATAAAATTCTGAATTCTAGGCCTCACTCTGGCAAAGTCTGGTTGTGTCATCTTGGCAAGAGATCATCACAGTGAATTTGACTGACTCAAGCGTCAGGTTATATTCACTGTCCTCACCCACTCTGTTTGTTATGGAGCTAGGCAAACGCTCCAATTACTTCAAACATGCTGGTGGGGGGAGGGGGAAATTTTAAAATTTTCCTGACATGGAAACATTTTGAACGTAAGGTAGGGGTCAGGTCTTCCGTATATGGCATGAAAATGTCTGATCCCTGGCAGGCGAACTAACCAACACAACTGTAAACTCATATGACAATGTGTTCCAGATGTACCAATTTATAACTTTATCAGAAAGTAGTCTATTCGCAGACGGGTAATCTCGTTATCTGTCCCGCACTCTGGCCTTTATCGGCGATTTAAGCGAACACGCTGACGATTGTAGGGCTAATCTATAGCGGCCAAGCTATGGTACACAAGAATTACCAACGTGCCTGAAGTTCAATATTACCTCAGCCGCTCCTTGTAAATGTGATGTGTTTATCATCAACAAGGAGTGTCAAATGTTTGAAGAAACAAACTCTCTGCTACATAGCAAACGGAAAGAAAAGGGTGCGACCATGGAGAATCACGCAAATAAAATCAGTACAAAAATGTAACTGATTACAGCCGTAGTGAAAGAGAGATCGGTAAGAGGTCGCCCCAAAAATCCATCTATATATATATATATATATATATATATATATATATATATATATATATATATATATATATATATATATATATATATATATATATATATATATATATATATATATATATATATATATATATATATATACATACATATATATATAGGTGGTAGTCCGTGTCTGGTTTCTTGATCTCCCAGGGTGGAATTACTGGCTTGTAATCACAACAGTTATTAATTAATGTAATTAAAGTACTGTACTCTTATGTATCGAGTGGTTTGCATTGTATTAATGTTTTGCCCTTGGATATGTAAGTCAATAATTTAATTTTTAACAAGCCTACCTTTACTGAAGATCATTCCCGTTTTTTATTTATATTCAGCTGAAATCCCCATTTTTTTATCATTTCAAATACTTTATTTATTTGCTTTTGTAGATCTTTATATAATTTTGGCAGATGTTTCCCAGTTCTCCACATAGCAACATCATCTGCAAACTGTGACAATGTATTGTTCATATCATTAAATTCTTCACCTAAATCATTTACCATTGCTGTAAAAATTGAAGGAGGTATTACTGATGCTTGGGGTTTTCCATTTTGTTGTTCATACGGTTCTGATCTATCATTGTTTACCTGAACAGTGAAATATCTATCTTGCAGGAAGTTCTCTAAATAATTATATATTTTACCCGTTACTCCTATCTTCTTTATTTTAAAGAGAGCATATTCTCTCCAGCATTCATCATAAGACCTTGCTATATCTAAAAATACTACCACAGTTTTTTTCTTTCTTTTGAAATCCTGATTTTACTTCCTGTTCCAATTTAATTATCTGATCCATAGTGCATCTGTTCTTCCTAAATCCTGACCGAATTTGACTATATAAATTATTCTTTTCCAAATGAAACTTTAATCTTTTATCTACTATGGTTTCTAATATTTTACCTAGATGGGAAGGTAAAGAAATTGGTCTGTATGAACTGGCATTATGGGCATCTTTTTCTTTTTTTTAAATTTATTATAATTACAGCTGTTTTGGGAATTTTTCCTGTATTCCAAATGTTGTTAAACAGGGATGTTATAATTTCTATGTTACATTTTGGTACGTGTTTCAAGATTTGATAACTCAAAATTTCGTGCCATGATGATGTATTTGTATTTTCCTTTACTACATTTTCAACTTCCTCCATTGAAATATCTGCATTTAAGTATTAGAAATTTTCAATATTCTCAGGTACTTCTTTACCGAGTTTTTGTAAGAAGTGGTACTCTTTTGCTGGTCTCAGCCTGTCCTAGTTTTTCCATAGAACTAACTCTATTATTGTATCTGGCCAGCACCTCTGCTTTCTGCCAGTCAGTCTCTGCCTTTTCATGTATTTTTATAGTAGGTGTTATTATATGTTAAGTTATGCCTTTAATTGCTTTTAACTTATTCCACACATCTGTTATAGAGTTAGTTGCCGTGGTCAGCGTTTGGCAGAAATTTCTCCAATAATTTTCTTTTGCCTTAAGTACTATTCTGTTTGATTCATTTCTTATTTTCTTATAAATATCTAAATTATCTTCGAATCTGTTTCTTCTATATTTCTGAAGAGCTTGTTTTCTTTGTTTTTGAATTTCCGTACATTTAATTGTCCACCATGGTACTAGGTTTGTGTTCCAATGTTCATTCTTTTGTTTTATTCTTAGTATGGTGTGGAATTATGGGCTGTGGCATATATTTATTTGGTATATGTTTAACAGCTATTAGTAATATTTCACTTGTGAATTTATCTGCAAATACGTCTATGTCTTCATTTTCTATCTTACTAATTTGTATCTCTTCCATTTCTATCTGGAAAGCTACCCAATATCTTTATTATAGTAAAATTTTAGGTTTTTCTACCAGTTTGTTAGGTTTGTAGTGATTGTTTAGCGTTATTTCAATTGGTAAATGATCTGAATTTGTATCCTCAATAACTTCCCATTTTGCATTAGCAAGATTTGGTGTTACAATGCTTATATTAATAGCGGTGTCTTGCTGATTTGCACAAGAATTAATTTTCGTTACTGATCAATCATTCAGTATAATTAGTTCACTGTTTTCAATTAACGCCAACAGTAGTTTTCCTGGTTTGTTTATTAAATTGGCACCTCAAGCTGTACGATGAGCACTGAAGTCTCCCACTATGCTAGTTCTGTTGTTTATTCTTTCATTCATGTCTGTGATATCTCTTTCGTTTATGTTTCAGTAGAGACTGTTATAGTTATTGCTTCACAATGTTCTGTTCTAAATTATTCCAGTCATTATATTTGTTTTATTAACTAGAAATGCCACAGCTCCTCCTTTTTTTTTAGTTTTTGTCCTATAATCTCGAAAGACTTTACATTCAGGGAATGGAAAATATTACTTTAGACTGCTTAAACATGCCTATTAATGCTGGAACATTTTTAGCACTTCTGCAATTCCACTGTATTATTCTAATGTTCAGTACTTCCATTATTTAACTTTTAAGTTTATTTTAAAATAGTGATTTAACCTTTGACCCTGTCATGGAATTTAAACTCCTTGCTCTGCAATGATGGTCCAACAATTCAGAGTATCTACAGAAGGTTTTCAAAGGTATTTACTTTAACTCAAGATTACTCCAGGCAGAGTTATAGATAGAAGGATGTCGGTGCTTCTATCTCAAGGCAGTGACCATAAGGTACTTCAGAAATCAAGAACAATGCTGAATTGGACTGAGCAATTGTTAATTTTGTATTTGCCAGCCGCCTTTTATGTAGAATTATTATGTATAACCAGCAAAAATACGTCAATAATGACGGAAGTAAATCAAAAACTGTAATACATATTTTAAATATTTTTTTATTCAATATAAAAGTTATTTGATGACAACATTTTTGTGTGAAAATGCGTGGATTTGTTTCAAAGAATGTTCCCTGATAAAAAGTGTTTTTAACAAAAACTTTCAAGTTTTCATGATTTGTTCCTCGTTTGAGGGCGACATAGAGCTGGCCGTGCCTGAAAACAGGTTCAGGAAGGAAAACTCATACGTGATCAAAAGATTGTCCTTGCGCCTTATTGATCATCATTGCAAATGCTAAAATCACTGGGAATTGACGACGTCGCATCCTAAATGGCAAACTGCGCTCACCCGCTCGGTTCTAAGTCAATGCGAGGAATTAATACTTGTTCTCCCTTATTACTGCCAGTGATAATTTCTGCATCAATGCAATTCCGATGCAAGACTTTTGTGACCAAACGCGTGCCATTCAATAGTTCGTTTTTTTTTGCGTTCAGATTTCGCAACAGCATGATACATGCAGTAACCTTTAATTTCAGCAAATGTGGTGGCATTCCTGGTGGGCACTGCTCGTTAAGGAACTCGGTTGGGACATCAACTGCGTCGTTGGGATCATCGGAAATCAAGGTATCTATGCTCAAATAAACCGTTTCATTTCCAGCGAGTAGCTCCAACAATAAGTCTGCAATACTTTAAAGTAAAATTTTATCTTGAAGAAACAATCAAAAACTTACATTTTAAGGTTATTTTTAACAAAATGATTAGTTAAATCCGTTTCCGGAATGAAACTGGGTTCTACAATCAAAAACTTACATTTTATTCATATATCACTGTCACTCACTTTGTGTTGCACAAATCACCGACTTTTCATCGTTGAATATTACTATTTTCGGGAGAGTACATATAAGGGAAACAATACAATCAATGTCTAACTTTCAACCACAGTTGCATCCCTTAGATGTGATCAACGTACAAACGGCGAGAATTATGGAGTTTGATAATTCTCGTTCAAACCCCCAACTGATTTAACTCAGTAAAATATACAAATAGCTCTGTTATAGGTATTTAATTTGACTGAAACGTACTGGTGCAGTTCACTCAAAATGACTAAATCAACTATAAATTTGCATATATACAGATAACAAAATTTAATAGTCAATCGTCGTTTACAATTGTAAAATAAATAATGGTGGGGTGAATTAGATAGTCTTTCACTGGGGATGATCTGGATAGGGTGTTTTCTCTTTCGACTATAAATAAAAACAGTTCATTTGGCAGCTTTAAGTGGGTACTTAGATGCCAGTACGATATCGGTTGGTTTCTGCTCCAGCCGATGCATGTTCTTGCAGGTTATGGACTGGTTCACTCTCGTCACTGGTCAAGTCTGGTGGCTGCATCACATCCCTCGTAGTCGTGGGGTAATTGCGAAAATGGTCCAGCGTCTGTCGAGACATGTCTGCGATAGGTGTCTAATTTTGACTGCAGGCCACTTATACCACTCTTGTTCCATAGATAAAACCACCAATTGGTATCACCGACAAGTATCATAAAATAAGAGAAAAACAAATATTCTCCTAAGTATTGGGTTTCCTGACACAAAATCAAGGGTGTCTCCCTTTTCATTCCACCATCCCATCTGCCTCAGAACTTTACACTCTCTGGGCATTAATGTTAATCCCAGTTAGCGGAAAACGTTCATTACATTTATTTTGAAAATCGTTACATTTACATTTGCACTGGTTGAAAATGTTTATATAATAAGTATGTACATCAGTTCTATTATCTTCCACTCCCCGCTCTACATGAAACTTGGGACTACCTCTGCTTTTGGTTCTCTATGAGAAACCCGCATAAATCAGTCACCAGCTCTTGCAGTGGTGGTTCATGAAATTATTATTCTACATGCTGAAGTTGCCAGCCTCGTTTGACTTGGACATCCACTAGCAATTTTCACATATTAATAAATGCAAAATATAGAATTATAAAATGTTCAACTTACACCAAAATCTCTTTTGGGAATACCGACTTCTGGCTCAGAGAAATAGTAAAGGCAACTTGATTAAGATGCCTCAAACACTTGGTTTGAGGTGTTACTTTACAATAGACTCCCACTAAGACTGAGTGTTTAGGTTCCTAGGATACCGGGCTTTATGTATTAATGAAAGTAGAATTTTCCTGGGATACAAGTCCACAAGATGCTCAACCACGTTGTCTGGTCCTTTAAAATGGAATCCTGATTCTATTCCTTACTCTAGCTTGTCTAGCTGTCTTCTTGACGAGTTGAATTTCACAGTGCGGTAAACTCACAAGGCGCTAAATTATAAGGCAACATTCGGCCCTCATCCAGATTGCTAGTTTATGACAAGGCTACAATCAGAAATGTTGTATTTTTACTTTTCATTGCGTATATTTTCCCTTTTCTCGCGACCATTTCCTACATAACAAACGCGAAAATAAATGTGTTGTTTACAATCGCTATATATGGTATGACAGCTTCCGTCTATTATCGATCGTGTTTACGTTCACGACTTTAAAATTTCTTCCCAGATTTATATTACCTGTAATTATCCTCACAGGTAACTTCAAAGGAAGTGATTGCATCACTTATCAGACACTCTGTCGCTTGTATTTACACTGAAACAACCCACCCCGATTGACCAGTCTGTACGGAAGTGGGTTACGCAATGATAAACAAACACGCCTGAAATCAATCTGCTGAAATCACTTAAGCGATTGCAATTAATTCTTAAGGAGGGTCAATGATGCCTTGACCTGACACGAATCGAAGTGTTAAAATGTAAACAGTTACTAGGGCACATATTTCTTTGCTCCAAAATGAGAAGTAAATAGATAATTGCACACAGAGAGAAAATGCGTAAAAGAGAACGACCAATTATGTGGCAGATTCTGATAAATGTATAATATATTGATTTATTTGTTAATAACAAAGTGTCATAGAAAGTGAGTTTGTAGTTCACTTTGAGGATTCGGTATAAAGACAGAATGAATACGCTCTTGACAATCTGTCATTTTTTTTTCATTCTACATTTCTTCTTGTTGTTGTTTTTTTTTTTTAATCTGTTCGTTTTATCTTACTCCTTATGAGTTTCCTGTCTGACTCAATCCTTTTCAGTACATTTTCATTCTCATCTTTGAGTTCTGCTAATTTAGCCACATTTTTAGTTACTTCATGCCAAATATTTTTCATGGTTTTCAATATTGCTTCTGCTTGTCTCACTGTATCTTCCATTACTGATGATTTGGTTATTTCACTTTCTTCAGTTAGATTGCTATCCTTTATCAGTATTTTTGGACTTTATTTTTCTTTTGGGTTATTTCAGAATTTTTAGTTCTGACTGTTATTTTTCTTGGTGATGGAGTTGTAGATGTAACGATTGATAATTGATGTTGTTGTAATACTAATTTAAATGGTGTGTTAGTACTAACAGATTTTATTATAGCTAATTTTGTTTGTTGGTATGGGGACATTCTAGGAAACGTGCACTGTAGTTTCCTAGACAATTTGCACATTTTCTGTTTATATTTCGTGTTCTGTAATCTTTATTATCTTCTGCTAATTTGCAGTTATCATCGGTGTGGTCCTCTGCACAATATTGACATTTAGGCTTACTTCTACATATTCTTTTGGTGTGGCCGAATTTCAGGCAGTTTGAGCATTGAATCACTGGTGGAATTAAAGCTTCTGTTTTAATTTGTGTGCTGCCACTGAAGAAATGTGATGGGATTTCCGTTCCTTCTAATGTAACTATTATAACAATTGTTCCTAATTTCTGTGATATCCTTTCTAGTTTCAGAATCCTACATTTTGGATTTTCTGTTCGTAGTCGAATTATTAATTCTGCTTCTGGAACTGTCACAGATATTCTTTTAATTACACATTTCCTGGTTTCTTTGACTATTTCTAGCCTGGCCTTAATGCTGTGTGACAATTCTACTTGAACAGGATGTACTTCAATTTGTTTTATTAAAGCTTTTGACTTTTCAGTCATATTCATTGTGAGTATTATGCCATATTTTGCTGTTTTTATCTGTTGTACTGACCTTTTGTCTATAACTTTCTAGAACATTTCTGATCTTACTGTCTGGTAATGCTCAAATACTTGCCACGTCTCCACAGATTTGGAAAATCCTTAACCTTGGGAGGTTTTGTTCAACTTTATAAGTAGGCCTATATATTTGTTGGTCTTTTTTTAATGGTTCTCAATATCCTTATTCTTTGATTCTTTGAATGTTAAGGTTATTGGTTTTCTCTATCATTCTATTCTGACATTATCCTTTGTTCTTATTTGTTTCCTTTGAAGTGTCTTTCTTGTGGCCTTCCTTTTTTCCATTCTTATTACAGATTTCTCTATGATCATCATTCTTGTAATACTTCAGACCATTATTTTCTAGAGATACTACCTGTTTTTAATCGTGTTAGAGCCGGCATGTCATCTAGAATAAGTTTCCAATTTAACTTTAAACATAAAGTATAATATTTAGTAATTTTTTCTTCAAGTCAGTTGTTGAAGAGTACAAAGTTGGAAAAGCAAGGCTTGCAATGATGCTACGCGAGTCAGCTGATGACGTGGTTAAGTCCATTCAGCCCACACTGAAAACGGGAAGGAAGATCAGAAAATCGCGGAGACGGCCGGATATAGTGCTTCATTCTTCAGCAACGCTTCAGGTCATACTGATTGAACTGACCGTGCCATTTGAATCCAGATTAGACGAGCAACATTCATTCAAAGCGGCCAAGTATAGCGATCTGGCCGCGGATCTGAGACACGATGGATTCAGTGCAAGGGTCATGGCGGTTGAAGTGGGCGCAAGAGGGCTTGTGGCTGCATCAGTGTATGATTTATTGAAACTGTTGGGGCTGAAGGGACAGTATAGAACAAGGGCACTGAAGAGGCTTAGTGAAACTGCCGAAAAGGCATCAGGCTGGCTGTGGAACAACCGCAATGGGCAATGGAAATCGTGATAATAAACGCTGCGGTACAGAAAATACCAAAATTTTTCCAAGTCCACAACGCTGAGTTTTTTTGGTGTACTAGTGAAAGGGCTGCGACTCTGGGGCAACAGACGATGTATACGATAGGGAGTGTCAGGTACAGAATTTTAGTGGCTTGCGGCGCGCAGGGGCTAAGGCTCGTCGGCTGCGCGCTAGTGTCTCAGTGTGTGTCCTTAGTTGTGAAGGGCGACGGAACGAACGGAATAATTTGTCTTCTCCTTGTTACTTTCACAATTGCCCCCACGGCTGGTGTTGTGGATTTAAAAGTTGCTACCATAAGTGAAATGGGTTCATGTTCGATACAAGACAACAGGAAGCTGAGACGCTTGGGAGTCATGACCCAAGTGGGCCCGCCCCCCTTAGAGTGTAAAGGAGTAATTGGGCCGAAACACTTGTCGGATGGGGGGACTTTTCTGATGATCAGATTGCTTCCTGTTGTATCGCTCTGTAAAGAGTTTCCTATCATAAGTAACGAAAATGTTAAATTAAAAAATTGCACCATTGACTTTCAAAACCTGGAAAGTCGCGGATGCAAAAGTAATTTTGAAATTATAACTAAGTGTTAACACAACTTAAACCTAGAATTACAAAAAGAACATAAATGGAACCGCCATCTTAGCACCGGAAGTCCTCTATATCAATATGCTATGTGAAAAGTGACCTACGTAACCGACAAATACACGCTCATAGTTAATTGTTGAACGGGACGCACTAAGTCGAAGCGTATCGACCGCCTCAAAAATTAATACTACAATAACTACAGCTCTAGCTGATATCATACCTGAGCCTGCAAACACTGTCCAGAGAAACACGCAAACTGACCATGATTCAAATACTGACAACATGGAACGACGCTGGAGCAGGCACCGCCGTAAGGAGCACACTGAAAAATGTGTTTAAAGTAAATAAATAGAACATGTAATAAATCATACAAAAGTTGATGAAATGTTTAATATAATGTCATACATGCTACGATGTTTATATTTATATTTAAATCGTAACTGTAAATTAGCTTTATAACTAATGTCCGTTGATCAAGTCTATTGTGTGTCTATCTGGTCTATGTATAATATTACATCTATCAGATCAATTTATCGTCCAAATATTAAATTCGTCTATCAAGTCCACATTAAAAGTAAAGCTATATAATCCATCTATTATCCACCCATCAAGTCCGTCTATCAAGTCCTTCGATCTAGTTCGCCTATCAAATTTATCTTTCAAAACCAATATACCAAATCCATTTTAACGTCTGTCTATCAGGCCCATCTATCAAACCCATCTATGGAGGTTGAGGAGATAACAATGTGCTGCGTTTTTCCTTGTGGTTCTACGCGTGTTCTTTTTTCTTCTGCTTGTTTTGAGAGTTTATTTTCACCCAACCTGAGGCGACGTCTTAGGAAACATCTCCACTGTCGTAGTTTTGTGATAGGTGAATTAAGACTTGGTTTGGTCCCTTCTGAATAGCAATAGAAACAAGTGATAGCTCAGTGGGAGATGGTAAAATAGAAATAGATTTCACGAGAGTGATGGAGGAAATATATTAGATTCGGTCTCTGACCCTCGAGATGATTTCTCTCAGTCAGCCTATCATCTACAATAGATTAAGATTTGTCAGACCGTCTAGTATAATATATAGTAATATATATATATATATATATATATATATATATATATATATATATATATATATATATATATATATATATATATATATATATATATATATATCCCTCACATACGCACACCTAAGTGACTACAATAGACACACAGACGTGAAAACTATGACAGTGAAAATACAGATAATTGAGAACGAACTGACCGACACACTGGAATAAGTTTAAGTGAATTTTAATTATCAGAAGAAAATTCCATCACAACACATAAAAATTACATCAAGCATATAAAATAGTCATAAAGTCAATGAATTGCTACAAGAATGATAGACCCATTGGTATGATCTTTTCCCTCGATGTATAGTAGACAGTCCTGTTAGAAGAAAAGTGATAGCCCCAAAGAGTCACGGATACATATGCTATAGTCTAAGATTTCCCTTTAAAGGTATGAACAGACTTTGATACTCTGATCTATCCTAAGGAAAATATTGTTAGCAACAAAGACTTGCCTAAAGAAATTTAAGACAGCAAAATGGGTGCCAAAATACAACAATAAAGGAATCACTCAGTCCTGCATTCACTCTATTCAGTCAGCCGTGATCACTAGCTTGCATTCGTACTTACAGCTTTGGTAGCACTTTCTGGAAAACAATTATTAGGACATGCACATACAGAATCTCCAGGGTTAGTCTTGGCCAAGGGAACCCCGGTCCCGCAAAGTCAGGTTGAGTTCACTACTTCAGGGAACGTTTCGTTGGTTATTCTTATGTTAGGATATCTGGTTCTGTCACATTAAATTTGTCCAGGCACGAACGTTAACAGCGAGCACAGTGTCAATAGCTTAGGTTTCTAGTAACGAGGAATGTCAGGTCGGTGCCTTCTCTCAGTATAGGACTTTATTTGGTCACACCACCACTAGTCAGAACTCCGTCGGAATGTTACTGATAGTAATATTTTACTTGCCACAAGGGCTGAAATGTACTTGAGTTTTTTTTCTTCTCAGGAATAATTAAATCTGGCTCGATGGGCCCGTTACTTCATTTAATCTTAAAGTTCATGTAATGGGTACTCGGCCGTTCTGGATGCCAGCGCAATGCCAGACAGGTTTTACTTTATACACCCAAGTCTTTAAGAATAAAATGTTTTAGTTCTTCACAGATATTTCTCAGTACTAAAACCGTTGGTAAAGTTGGGCTACCCCAGTTTCACTGAATAAAGAAAAAGCAACATATAAAATACTTATACGTACTATTTACTTCAGTTATAACTTACATTATAAACTGCAAGCGGAGAGCTTGACTTATCGTTTAAACATCCCGTGAAATAAGTTATATATTCATAAAATCAATCATCATGAATTAGAAATACATACTTATTTCGTGAATACTCAATGATGAATCAGTGCAGTTATAAGTTAGTTTAAAATATTCTCGACTGATTATTAGCAGTTTAATTAAATTCATTTACAGCTGCATGAGTTTAAGCTAGAAATTATAGTTTATTCTGCTTTCCACTGTAACATGTCAACTATAGAATACAACTGTCGTGGAATATTCTAATCCACATATATAAATTATCAGGTAAATATAAAGCCTAACAAATACATTTAATAAAGAAAAGAAAAATGGTAAAAGAACAGTGCTGTCGCAATGACTGTACTCGAAATCCCCCTTGTTTTCTACTTCGTCGGCAAATTGTAACGCTTTCACGTTGATAGTAAAAGCCTACTGGATTATTACCCGCTTTCTTCAATGAAACGTGTGCTGTATTTCTTGGAAAAACATTGAGATACGCAAGCTGAACTATGACCTAATTTTAATATTTCATTCATTCCATTTTATACACGGCGTAACTAAAGACAGATGGACCAAAGGATAGAGAGAAGGGAGAGGCATAAAGCCGAACACGTGCAACACTAAACACGCGTCGCGCGATACACAATTGCTGCCATCACGCGTGTAAGGCCACATGCACTAACTTTATTTCAAATCGACAGTGATAAAATTCACTACCCTTCCCAGAGTTAGGTTTTAAAATCCTGAAAAACGCTTATTAGAAAAGATAACATTAGATGGGTTTACGTTTGAAAACATTACAGTACCCAGACAGCACATCTTCGAAACAGGAGGTAGAAGAAATTGCATATTTTGAACGCAGCCACTTAGCTCTTTTAAATTTGTATATTTGGGTTCCTTAGGGCTTGCTGACAAAGAATATGTAAAACGTTACGCAAATAGTCTAGGAATTAACAAGTTATAGCCAAAATAAAATGATGGTGCTGTCAGACAACACCCAAAATCAGAATCGCTCAGTGGTAGATTTTTTAAACCACCATTGTACGGGAAATGGGCCACAAGTTACATTTGAACTGATTGGCTGGAATGATATGTAAGGCTAAACACGATTAGTCGGACTATAAATGCTATCCTTGGTTGTTAGGGGAGACGTAGGAAGGTAAAAAATTTTTCAAACACTTGTCGAAACGTGGCTCCATTGGCCAGACTCGCTGATATAATCACTTAGGAGCGTTAGTTCGAGACCACTAGTTCAAATAAGCTTGATAAAGCAACAGTGCGTTGAAGCCAGCTCATATTTTTGCTAAATAAAAGCCTGGAACATAAGCAGATGGGAATTTGTGCCAGTATTTGTGCCAGAATTCATTGCTAGTCAACGTATCTGTGTTTATTTCCATGAATTGTGGTAAGCTTGAAACATTCAGTATCTTTTAATGAAAATTGAATGTAAATTGTTAATTTATGCCTGTATATATGTGTAGTTCAGTAGCAAACATGATGTAAAGCCTATAATGCTCCAGCCTGAACAGAAGGTGTCGGAGGAAAGTAAAACTGCATGGAATGGCCAAACAGTACACTGACACCTAGATTATTGATTAGACAGAAATAATGCTGGAATTGCAGGGGCGTAGTAACCATTAGGGAGGGAAATACTGGTAAAAAGTATTTCAGATGAAGCTGACAGTTGGCCTAACGCTCTGAACTCAATGTTTGTGATGTATTGTGCTCAGTGTATAACTAGAGTATCAATTAGTTATGAAGTAGAAGGTACATCCTTCTTGTTTTCAGGGACCGGGGTCTTGACGTTATTGAGCAGCACCTGGTCAGAGTTTTGCTGAATCCAGAGTCGGACAGCATACTCCTTGGTCCATTTAGCTATCAGTGAGGTGTCTCCAGAGCCCAGGGGAGAAATCGAGCAGAGGAGTCTCTTCCTGCCGCCATCACGCAAGATAAGCTGATGTGGACAGCTGAGCTCAACATTATGTACCCCCATCTTAAAATGACATTGTAAAAATAACATTAAGAGGGGAATTAAATTGTTTTAATATCAGGAACTGAGAACATCTCCAATACTAGTTCCAATAAAGACAAACTATTGAAGTCATGATGACAAATACCAACAGAGCTTGAACAAAACAAAACCAGTATTACCTCATATTACTACTACACAACTAACACACATAGGATACTATTGAAAATAGATGTCACTACAAGATTCATATTAATAAATTCTGTACATATAACTTGTAATTAAAATTGATTGTGATTCCTGGTTCCTTTGTATTTGAATCAGGACACATATACATTCATGACAGCAATGAATACATATTGTTATTTGAAAAGTTATCAGTGACTCCTTTAAGATATCCCCTTAGAGTGTTATATGTATGTGAGTGTTACAGTGTTGTCAAGTGTGGTGGAATAAATTAAATTGTTTATCTGTCTGTTGTTGTTATGACTTACACTTCATCATACACATACCCTAGACATATAGCGTAGTCATCACACTAATCCAGAATAATTCTGACTGAGATATATATATATATGTGGCAGCAAGTAAGGTTATCTATAATACACTACTCTTATTAGATATAGATACCTTCACAGCTGATCTCAGTCAGTACACTAAGTCCCCTATAAATATTTATAACATCCCACTTCACCACATATATTGGGGTCTCGCTCTTGGGATTTTGAATCTTTACCTATTAAAAATAGTGGGGGTAATTCACTTCAGGGAATAATAAGAATTAAAAAGGTATCCTTGGGTGGAATTAAATAAGGTTGAGCTCACGGTGCCTGTGTTGTCCATTAGATATATATTTAGAGATTGAATTGTTGGTTAGACATTGTATAAATTTACCTGATAGACAATGGCGGACCTGGCCAAATTTCGATCTGCTGCTGTTCAGACTGCAAAAGAGTTAGGATTAGATGGGCAAGTTATGGTTGCCTATGTCACTACGGAATGTGACAAATTTATTGAACGCGAAGAAAGAAGGTTTGAAGCCGAAAGAAAGTTACAGGCTGAAAGGGAAATTAAGAAGTTACAATTTGAGGCTGAGGCTGAGACTAAGAGGTTGCAGATTGAGGCTGAGGCTAAGAAATTGGAAGCAGAAGAAAGAAGATTGAATGCAGAAAGGGAAGAGAAGAAATTAGCTGCAGAAAGGGAAGAGAAGAAATTAGCTGCAGAAAGGGAAGCAGAAGAAAGAAGATTAGCTGCAGAAAGGGAAGAGAAGAAATTAGCTGCAGAAAGGGAAGCAGAAGAAAGAAGATTGACTGCAGAAAGGGAAGAGAAGAAATTAGCTGCAGAAAGGGAAGCAGAAGATAAAAGATTACAAAGGGAACATGAGTTACGACTAAGGGAGTTTGAGTTTCAAGGCCATGCTCCTGAAAATGGTGCCAGTCCCTTTGCCTCTGATGCCACTGCTAGCCAAGGAGCCTCAACCTCAGCTATGAATTTTCATTTAGATCATTTTGTTGAGAAAGACGATGATATAGAGAGCTACCTAAATAGGTATGAACTATTAGCTACCACGTATGAGTTAGAGAGAGAGAGGTGGAGCTTAAAGTTATCTCAAGGACTTCGTGGGGCAGCTTATGAGGTTTTTGCAAAAATGAGCAGAGGTGATCAGGAAAATTATGACATGCTAAAGCAGGCTCTTTTGTTAAGATATGAAAAGAATGCAGAATTTTATAGGAAAAAATTTAGGAATGCTAAACTACTGTCAGGTGAAACCTATCACCAGTTCTCTGCACGAATAGAGACATACTTGGAGAAATGGACTTCTCTGGGGAAAACCCAAGATCTTAAGGAAATGGTCCTTATAGAGCAATTAAGAGAGTCCATGGCTCCAGACCTGAGAAAGTTTCTCATGGAACAAGGTGCAGAGAGGCTGGATGAGTTGCTAAATGTTGCTGAAAGGTATCAAGCAGCTCAAGCAGAGGTAACAGGTAATAAAAAGAAACAAGTGGATAACTTCAGGGCACCACAGAACTTTAATAAATTTGATCCTAGGGATCAAAACAAAGGTAAGCACCAGTTTGATAGGCCACGGTATGAAAATAAAAATAAAACCCCACAATTCGATGAAAGGAAATATGATGAAAGAAAATCTTTCAACCAAGGAAAAAGGTGGTGTAAAAATTGTAAGATGAACAATCATGACACTGACCATTGTAGAAGGAAACCTCCTCATTTTGCTGCTATGACATCGGGGAAAAAGGAAAAGAAGGTCAAACCTGAAGAATTACAGGAACCATACCACCCCCCAGTGTGTGAAGATGTCATCTGTAATGGTGTCACTATAAGGTGTTTATATGATACCGGTTTAGATTACGATTCCGTTGTGAGTTCTCACTTGGTGCAGGCCGATCAATACACCACAGAAACAGTGGAGATTCAAACTGCAACCAAGGACGTAGCTACCATGACACTTCCCGTCGCCCGAATAAAAGTGAAAACGCGATATGTGGAAGGAATCATAAAAGCAGCAGTGATAAATGAGCCAATCTACCCTCTAATATTGGGGTGTAGATATGTCTTCTTGGGGAATCCCAAGAGACCTGTGATATTGGCAACAGTGCAGACCAGATCACAGTCAAACAAGGATTAGGATAATCCAATAAATACTCATCCAGATGAGATGAGGAAGGCACAGGCTGAGGACAAAACACTCAAGCCATGTTTCAAGAAGTTGCCCAAATCTCATACACCTCCAGGCAAGGGAGAGTTTTATATGAAGAACAAACTGATATATAGGAAGGCTGGATCTGAATCCAATGGTCACGGACAGCTGGTCCTTCCCACTTCATATAGGACTAAAGTGTTGGAACTAGGGCATGCGATTCCCTTCAGTGGTCATATGGGAATCAGCGCAACAGGACAGCGAATAGCTTGTCACTATTTCTGGCCAGGAATAACTGAAGATATCAAACGATATGTAAAATCCTGTCCAGAGTGCCAACGAGTAGCACCTAAACATTGGACTGCACCAGCAACTCTGGGGGAAATGCCCATAGTGGGAACACCCTTTGAGAGAGTTGCCGTGGATCTTGTGGGACCTCTCACCCGAACCAAGAGAAGGAACAGCTACATTCTGACTCTGGTGGACACTTGTTCTATGTGGGGAGAGGCAGTAGCCCTGTCATCGATTGATTCTAAACAGGTGGCAGAGGCATTGCTCACAATTTTCACAAGGTTAGGCTTTCCCAATCAAATCTTGACTGATAATGGCTCTCAGTTCAAGGGGAAACTAACTGAAGAAGTTTTCAGGATCTTCCAGACCAAACACTTCCATTGTAGTGTGTATCATCCCCAAGGGAACGGCCAAGTGGAAAGATTTAACGGCACATTGATGTCGATCCTGAGAAAGTTGGCACACGAAAAACCAGATACATGGGACCAGTACCTGCACGCCGCCCTCTTTGCTTATCGGGAGGTACCCCATAGTTCAACCGGTATGGCCCCGGCAACATTATTGTTTGGAAGGCCAATAAAAGGTCCACTCGAAGCTTTGTTAAGAACGTGGACTGATGAAAAGGCAGAGGAAAACATTACATCTTCATACCAATATGTGAATGAGCTGACCACTCGTTTAAAAACTGGCTGGAAACTTGCCAATGAAAATTTGAAACAAGCCAGGAAGAAACATGCTGCCCATTATAACAGGAAGGCGAAAGACAGAAATTTGGCTGTGGGAGAGAAAGTACTGCTTCTTTTGCCCGGGAGTCAGAATAAGTTACAAATTGGATGGCAGGGTCCATATACAGTTTTAGAGAAGGTATCTAGAACAAATTATAAGATAGATAAGAAGGGGGAAAGAAAAAATCTATCATGTGAATCTCCTGAAGAAATATTTGGAAAGAGAACATCAGGAGGAGACACACTTGTTGACCTTGTCCATCGCCATGGAGATGAAAAAGGAACCACTTTCATCATTTGAATATCCATTACACCCCTGTGAGACAGCAGCACAGGTGAAAATCAGTACACATTTAACGAAAACTCAGAAAGAGAGAGTGCAACAGGTTCTAAATAATCATGCAGAGGTGTTAACAGACCGACCAGGGCATACAAACCTATTGGAATATGATATGAAACTGATAGACCCCACACCTGTCTGTATGAAACCATATTCGATTCCGTTTGCTAAGGAGAAAGCTTTGAAGGAAGAGATAGACTATCTGTTGAAGGAGGGAATTATTTCACACAGTGAATCCTCATATAGTTCCGGTGTTGTACTCTTAAGGAAGCCCTCTGGAGAACATAGACTCTGTATAGATTACAGGAGACTGAATGCTATTACAGAAGGACAGGTGGATCCATTGCCGGATACAAATCAGCTGTTTGCCAGACTAAATAAAGCTAAATATTTCTCAAAAGTGGATCTGAGTAAAGGATACTATCAGATTCCAGTAAAGCCCGAGGTTAGACCATACCTAGCTTTTAGTACCTCAGAAGGACACTATGAGTTTAATAGATTGCCATTTGGATTGAAGAATGCGCCTAGTGTCTTCTCTAGAATGATGAGAAAATTATTGGACCCTCTGAATAATCCATGTATAACAAATTTCATGGATGATATCCTGATAGCAACAGAAACATTTGAGGAACACATTGACTCTCTGAACATGCTGTTTAATCGACTTAGGGAGGCAAATTTAACAGCCCGACCAACCAAATGTTGCGTTGGATGTAAAGAATTGGAATTTTTGGGACACACAGTTTATCAGGGAAACATGACCCCTGACCCAAAGAATTTAGAGAAACTACAGAAAGCCCCGAGACCACAAACCAAGAAGGACGTGAGATCCTTTGTCTCATTATGTGGTTTCTACCAGAAGTATATCAAAAACTTTAATTCCATATGTGCACCGTTAACTGATTTGACACGTAAAGGACATCCAGATCGCATTACATGGACACCACAATGTGAAATGACTTACCAAGAATTGAAGGAAAAGCTCACAAGTAAACCCATTTTGAAATTACCTGACTTAAGTCAAGAATTCATAGTAAGGACGGATGCAAGTAATATTGGGTTAGGTGCAACTCTACTACAGAAATCAGATGCATTGGATGGGGAATTAAGCCCAGTGGCATATGCTAGCAGAAAATTGAATAAAGCTGAAATCAATTACTCAACTAGCGAAAAAGAATGTCTTGCAGTAATATGGGCAATAAAGAAATTCAATATTTATCTGTATGGGAAGGCCTTTAAGTAGCAAACAGACCACAAACCTTTATCGTTTCTAGCACAGGCTAGGCATGAGAACTCTAGGTTACTCCGATGGTCTTTACTTTTGGCTCCATATAATTTTAGCATTGAGTATATATCTGGAAAAACAAATTTGGGAGCGGATTTTTTAAGCCGCCATCCGTGTGATGAGAATCACCCTAAACCCCAGAAATAATAATAAATTTCTCTATGTGTATATAGAATAAAGGACTGACATATAATGTCTGTTTTAAGAGGGGAGATGTCGTGGAATATTCTAATCCACATATATAAATTATCAGGTAAATATAAAGCCTAACAAATACATTTAATAAAGAAAAGAAAAATGGTAAAAGAACAGTGCTGTCGCAATGACTGTACTCGAAATCCCCCTTGTTTTCTACTTCGTCGGCAAATTGTAACGCTTTCACGTTGATAGTAAAAGCCTACTGGATTATTACCCGCTTTCTTCAATGAAACGTGTGCTGTATTTCTTGGAAAAACATTGAGATACGCAAGCTGAACTATGACCTAATTTTAATATTTCATTCATTCCATTTTATACACGGCGTAACTAAAGACAGATGGACTAAAGGATAGAGAGAAGGGAGAGGCATAAAGCCGAACACGTGCAACACTAAACACGCGTCGCGCGATACACAATTGCTGCCATCACGCGTGTAAGGCCACATGCACTAACTTTATTTCAAATCGACAGTGATAAAATTCACTACCCTTCCCAGAGTTAGGTTTTAAAATCCTGAAAAACGCTTATTAGAAAAGATATTATTAGATGGGTTTACGTTTGAAAACATTACAGTACCCAGACAGCACATCTTCGAAACAGGAGGTAGAAGAAATTGCATATTTTGAACGCAGCCACTTAGCTCTTTTAAATTTGTATATTTGGGTTCCTTAGGGCTTGCTGACAAAGAATATGTAAAACGTTACGCAAATAGTCTAGGAATTAACAAGTTATAGCCAAAATAAAATGATGGTGCTGTCAGACAACACCCAAAATCAGAATCGCTCAGTGGTAGATTTTTTAAACCACCATTGTACGGGAAATGGGCCACAAGTTACATTTGAACTGATTGGCTGGAATGATATGTAAGGCTAAACACGATTAGTCGGACTATAAATGCTATCCTTGGTTGTTAGGGGAGACGTAGGAAGGTAAAATTTTTTCAAACACTTGTCGAAACGTGGCTCCATTGGCCAGACTCGCTGATATAATCACTTAGGAGCGTTAGTTCGAGACCACTAGTTCAAATAAGCTTGATAAAGCAACAGTGCGTTGAAGCCAGCTCATATTTTTGCTAAATAAAAGCCTGGAACATAAGCAGATGGGAATTTGTGCCAGTATTTGTGCCAGAATTCATTGCTAGTCAACGTATCTGTGTTTATTTCCATGAATTGTGGTAAGCTTGAAACATTCAGTATCTTTTAATGAAAATTGAATGTAAATTGTTAATTTATGCCTGTATATATGTGTAGTTCAGTAGCAAACATGATGTAAAGCCTATAATGCTCCAGCCTGAACAGAAGGTGTCGGAGGAAAGTAAAACTGCATGGAATGGCCAAACAGTACACTGACACCTAGATTATTGATTAGACAGAAATAATGCTGGAATTGCAGGGGCGTAGTAACCATTAGGGAGGGAAATACTGGTAAAAAGTATTTCAGATGAAGCTGACAGTTGGCCTAACGCTCTGAACTCAATGTTTGTGATGTATTGTGCTCAGTTTATAACTAGAGTATCAATTAGTTATGAAGTAGAAGGTACATCCTTCTTGTTTTCAGGGACCGGGGTCTTGACGTTATTGAGCAGCACCTGGTCAGAGTTTTGCTGAATCCAGAGTCGGACAGCATACTCCTTGGTCCATTTAGCTATCAGTGAGGTGTCTCCAGAGCCCAGGGGAGAAATCGAGCAGAGGAGTCTCTTCCTGCCGCCATCACGCAAGATAAGCTGATGTGGACAGCTGAGCTCAACATTATGTACCCCCATCTTAAAATGACATTGTAAAAATATTATTAAGAGGGGAATTAAATTGTTTTAATATCAGGAACTGAGAACATCTCCAATACTAGTTCCAATAAAGACAAACTATTGAAGTCATGATGACAAATACCAACAGAGCTTGAACAAAACAAAACCAGTATTACCTCATATTACTACTACACAACTAACACACATAGGATACTATTGAAAATAGATGTCACTACAAGATTCATATTAATAAATTCTGTACATATAACTTGTAATTAAAATTGATTGTGATTCCTGGTTCCTTTGTATTTGAATCAGGACACATATACATTCATGACAGCAATGAATACATATTGTTATTTGAAAAGTTATCAGTGACTCCTTTAAGATATCCCCTTAGAGTGTTATATGTATGTGAGTGTTACAGTGTTGTCAAGTGTGGTGGAATAAATTAAATTGTTTATCTGTCTGTTGTTGTTATGACTTACACTTCATCATACACATACCCTAGACATATAGCGTAGTCATCACACTAATCCAGAATAATTCTGACTGAGATATATATATATATATATGTGGCAGCAAGTAAGGTTATCTATAATACACTACTCTTATTAGATATAGATACCTTCACAGCTGATCTCAGTCAGTACACTAAGTCCCCTATAAATATTTATAACATCCCACTTCACCACAACAACAGACTTATTAATTTCTTCTGTACAGAAATCTAACTAGTAAAATGAAATAAGCGGTTATCACTGAATCACTCAACACTACTAGATATATAATCTATTTACCTCCAGACAGAACTACAGGCGATCGCACAAACTGAGAATTATACGCTATATTTATTGGTAGTCTAGAAGCTCGGCAAAATGTCGAGATCACACTAAGACTTCGCTATACAACTTATTCTCTAGCACGAAAACGACCTGTCTACTGCAAATTTTGGAGAACTGAATGAAATCAAGTTTAACTCCGGGGTAGATATATGAAAGCGACAAAGGATCCAACGCTATTACGAAAACCCAAAATAGTGCCGATCTCTCTCTCTCTCTCTCTCCCTCCCCCTCTCTCTCTCTTAACACTTCACATTAACTTAGACGCTGGCCATAACTGCCAAAACGCGTCTTCACACCTACTACGACATGTCTCATTTCTGAGCGATGCAGATTGGCGCCTTCCACACCTCACGCCGAGAAACTAGCCGAAGAAAAACTCGTGTCAGATGAAAATGTAGACAAATGTCTGCTCTCTATGTCTGACTGAGACGAATTCTCACACTATTTCGTTTACATCCAGGGACTGACATAATACGCAATAAAATGCGTTACTAGTATAAGAAAAGAAACGGCAAAAGTCAGAATGGGAAATTTTATATTTTGTCGCAAACGAACGAATGCGAAAAACAGGAAAAGGATAAAAGAGCGATACTAAAGTAGAGGACACGAGTAGAAAAGAAAAGAATATAGAAAATTTATTGATCATAAATCTCTATGCGACATCCACTTGTAGCGATCTGCTGCTTCTTCCTCCCACGATGCTGAATTTATATCCAGCACCTTCATGTCGCTCTTGTTCATGGTTGAACCTCAGCTGTGGTCTATCGGCTGTTCTTCTGCCATCTGTCAGTTGTCCGTAGAAAATATCTTTTGGGATGTGACCATCTTTCGTCAAGCGAACATGGCAAAGCCAGCCTTACTTTTCTGTGGGGACGGGAAGGTTTCTGTGTACCATCGAACATTTAGTGTTGCCTGTTAGTGCTGCAATTGTGATGTTTTCGCGCATATGGAGCCTGCACGCATGTTTTCAACGTCGAGCCGTTAGTTGGACTTCTAATGGTCTTGAGGATCTGTCAGTTTCTAGCATTCGGTGAATGCTTGTATTCAATCAGACCAATCATTTGACTTCACTGACATCTTCCCAAATGTAGCAGCAGAAGTACTGAGAATGGTGCTCTGCAGATGCTCCCAGTTCTCTGTAAACGTATCGCTGTGTTTTGGGATATTAATTGCGACCTCTCAGACTTGGTAAATTGAGTGCTCATCATAGGGTTTGACAATATTGCTAATATAGATGCGTAGTTTCAATTCATATCTGATATGACGGAACTTTCTTTGTCGTGCTCTGATATTGCAGCAAAACAAGGAGTGACCTGTGTCACTGTATGCACTAAGGTGTGAGCCTGTAAAGAGTACATACTTGAGAAGAAACTTTCTGACTTGAATCAGATCCAGATGGTGCTAGTTCTTGGATCGTGGGTGTCTCCATGGCCCCCTATACACCTCTTTAGAGTAGAGGACCCTCTAACTCGAGGCATTACTTCACACACCAATTAGTGGGTCGCCACCATCAGTGTTGAGCCCGCTGACCTGGAGAAGTGCTCTGTGGATGCAAGAAAACCAAAAAACATATCCCCTAATGTCACAAGAGTAAAAAGTGAAAAATCTAATCTCTGGGGTTTGAAACATGAAGAAGAAACCGTTTGCTGTGGTTTTGTCTGAAAATAGGAGTTGGTCACACAAAGGTTATGATGGATTCAGTTCTAAGAGCCGCTTTCCATTTTCACCACCAAACCTGCCAAGACATTAGTGCCATGGATCATTATCGGCACTCACTCAAGTGTTCAAGAGTTCAAATCATCGAAGATAACAAATTCTTCCTGACTAGCTGTTTTCCTGATGACTGTTGCTAGATTCTCGTTGAACTCATCTTTAGCTTCATAAGTTGTTGTTGTTGTTGTTGACGTATCCAGCGGCCATGGGAACAAGGCCCTTTGGCACTGTAATGCTGGGGTGTCTGTGGACTTTCCTACCAACCCGGTCAGGAGCTAATCAGCATCATAGCTCCTTCCCATCCACAGAGGGTTCGTTATGCAGAGCTTTCTTGCAACCCCAGGGAGTTCCTAGACTCATCAACATTCTACACCAGGCCCACTATGGCGTGCGTGCGCTGTCGAGAGGTTTGAGTCTCCCTACCCTGCAGAGGAGGTCATAGCTTCCAGACGATCACCGAGACAACCATCGATTAGGGCTTCTGAGGCGGTCAGTCAACTGCCAGTAATGGGCTTTGTTAAACGGCTTAGGCGTGTGTACCTTGCCCCGAGAGGGCTCTAGTGCCACAGCCACCACCCCTATCCGCGCGTGGACGTGCTGTGGTGGCGAAGCCACCGCCTTTACCGGTCTGCCGAAAAGACGCCATCTGGACGGTCACAGCTCTGCCCCATCTGGACTGGGAGGACCCGGCACCCGGGACCACACACAGTCTTTTTTGAGGCAGCGCTCGCCTGCACACTCAAGTTCATCTCATAATCGGTACCAATGAGATGGGATTAATGCCCGAACTTGCCCTCGTGTGTACTCTCCTTCTGCCGCTATAAAACCTCCACTTTACCGAGACGTCAGTCCAGCCAAAATTTATTCGGGACCGAAGGTCCGCGAAAAAGAGCAATCTGGTACATGCACATCACCCATTCGCTGCCTCCGCTGCGCTGGGAGGACCCGGCAACCGGGACCACACACAGCCTTGAGAGGACAATGATCGCCTGCGACGAGGGCAACGAAACGAAACGCTTGCCCCCACTAGGGCAACGAAACGAAACGCTTGCCCCCACTAGCTTCATAAGTAAAATATAAAATATGAATATACTCACTGGCAAGGGTGATGGGACATGCGCCAGTTGTCACCTGGTTCAACCATTGTCATTAGAGACTCATTTTTACTGGAAAACCTACTCCACGTTCTCTGATTTTATTAAGGTTTTTCCCTTGCCAGTAAAATGTGTAGTCATTTTTGCTAATTGTTTGTCAATTTATCAAGTCCATCTATTGAGTCCATCTACCAAATGTGTAGATATCGTCTATCTATTTAGTCCGTCTTTCAAGTTCTTCTTTTAAGTCAGTCTAGCAAGTGCGTCTATCAAATCATTCTATTATAAGTCAGTCCAGCAAGTCTGTCTATCGTCCTTCTATTAAGTCAATAGCAAGTCCCTCCATCAAGTCCTTCTATTAAGTCAATCTAGCAAGTCCGTCTATCAAGTCCTTCTATTAAGTCAATCTTGCAAGTCTGTCTATCAAGTCCTTCTATTAAGTCAATCTTGCAAGTCTGTCTATCAAGTCCTTCTATTAAGTCAATTGCAAGTCCGTCTATCAAGTCAATCTTGCAAATCCGTCTATCATGTCCTTCTATTAAGTCAATCTAGCAAGTCCGTCTATCAAATCCTTCTATTAAGTCAATCTAGCAAGTCCGTCTATCAAGTCCTTCTATTAAGTCAATCTAGCAAGTCCGTCTATCGTCCTTCTATTAAGTTAGTCTAGCAAGTCCGTCTATCAAGTCCTTCTATTAAGTCAGTCTAGCAAGTCCGTCTAACAAGACTGCCACACAAACACACCTAGTCAAACAGCTACTCGCACAAACCAAATATAGCAGTCAGCTGCGTGTACTTGTAAAGCTATAATAACACTAGCATTAACCAGTCAAAAATGACGGAAGTAAAATAAAAAAAAACTGTAATATATTTTTAAAATATTTTTTTATTCAATATAAAAGTTATTTGATGACAACATTTTTTTGTGAAAGTGCGTGGATTTGTTTCAAAGAATGTTCCCTGATAAAAAGTGTTTTTAACAAAAACTTTCAAGTTTTCATGATTTGTTCCTCGGGAGAAGGCGACATAGAGCTGGCCGTGCCCGAAAACAGGTTCAGGAAGAAAACCTCCTCTTTGATCAAAAGATTGTCCTTGCGCCTTATTGATCATCATTGCAAATGCTAAAATCACTGGGAATTGACGACGTCGCATCCTAAATGGCAAACTGCGCTCGCTCGCCCGGTTCTAAGTCAATGAGAGGTATTAAGACTCGTTCTCCCTTATTACTTACTTACTTAGTCGTTCCCCTTCTACCGTGAGGTGTAGAGGTTTTGAAGAGAGAGCGCCAGACTATCCTATCAGCTGTCTTCCTCCTGGCCTGGTTCCATTCTAGTCCTCGGTCCTTCAAAGATTGTCTAATGTTGTCCTCCCAGCGGACGTCGGGTCGTCCTGGAGGTCTGGATCCCTGGCTCTTTGTTTCCCATGCTTGTCGTGGTAGCCGATCTTCTCCCATTCTGCAGACATGGCCAAACCATTTTAGTTGGGACTGTTCTACTTGGGTCTACTGGGTGTGGGATTTTAGGCCTTGACGTATCGTCTGGTTGGGGACCATGTCTCTTCTTTTTACTTCTACCACCTTTCCTCAGATACCTCATTTCTGAGGTTTGGATCTGGCGTTTGTGGGTTGTAGTCATTGCACATTACTCGCATCCATAAGTCAAGACTGGGACATAGGTGGAGCGGTATACAGTCATCTTCGTTTTCTTACCAACCTCTCTCTTGCTAAGGAATCCTCGATTTATGGCCCGAAAAAGTCTCCCAGCTGCTGCGCTTTCGAGTGGCCAACTCCTCTTTGATGCCTCCTTTTCGGTCTATAATAGCTCCGAGGTATTTAAAGTTGTCGACCTGCTCCAGGACCTGTTCTCCCAGCTTAATCTGATATCTTCTTTCTTCTCGTAATATCACCATGGATTTTGTTTTAGAGCTGCTTATTGTAGTGAAATTGACAGAGATACAACGGTAAAATCCCTCCAAAGATAACATTTAAGGATAAAAACATAATGCGTAGGCTGCTGATGTACATGATCGCCTAGACCGCGGGTCATCATCCTCCATAATAATTGACTTGCTAGACAGGAGGGGAACGGCGGATCAAAAAGAAAAAAAATATGACTGGGAAGGGCTAAGGAGACGCAATTGGGGGGGAAACGGAGAAAAGTCACGTTTCCCAAGTTGACATAAAAAGTAAGCAACTCCACAGAAGGGACCCTAGATATGTTACGCCACAGTCATTTATTGGACGCTTTTGCGATACCAAGCTTTTGATTTGAATGGAGCGGTAAAACGCAGATGTTAGGAATATTACAAAAATTAAAAAGTAATTTTTTCTTAATATTAATGTTAGGAATATAAAAATTAGCTGGCCGGATGGCCTATTCTGAGCAGTGAACTAAGATGGTCTTAATTTTACAAACGGATAGATAATATTGAAGATAATGACAAAAGACAGTGTAGTTCACATCATCGACAGACTGTGTTGAATAAAAAAGTGTCGCAATTTGCACACAAAAACACGACCTTGGACGCAGGTGTTCAAATTTACTTAGTATGGAGGAGAGGGTTTTTGAGCGGTAGCTGTGTCTAAATATAACTTTTAACGACAAAATTTTGGAGGGGAGAGAAAGGTTGGTTCAAAAATCAAGCACATTTTTTTTAGAAACACAAGTAGAGACGGACAGACTAACAGATAAACATCCATACTTGACTGAAGCATGACTGAAATGACTTTATGGTAGGAAATTTGAAATTTAAAATAAACCGAGGCAGTGATTGGCCACAGACAATCATATCATTAGCGCTCAGACGCGAAAGTGGGGCCATTCTTCAATAGTTGTTCAGTGATAGACACAGATTTTAAAGTGTGGTGATTCCATATGAAAGCAAGTGAAATAAATTTAGGGACGCCATACTATAGCCAGCAGCTCAGCTGAGTTTTGCTAGCAATTCTGTGTTATTTATTCATAATCTGGTAAGATTGAAATTATTTCCTTATATATTTTGAATATTGTTTCATGTTTGAGTGATTTGATACTGCCATATCGAAATCTAGCCTTACAAACAAGTAGGGATTTGCTCTAGACCCCCCGCCCTAGTCAGGGTCTAGGGACCAACAATGTACATAAACTCCAGCAAGGATTATGCAAGACAGATCAAGTGTTGAGAATAATGATACATATTACCTATCCTCTTTTAGGGCCGAAAACTAATAAACATTTTTCAGGATCTATGGTCTGGGAGGATCTATCTGATGTAAAACCACCATGGTAAATGTGCTGTTTGGTCAGAGAGATCTGACCTGTCTGTATGATGTGGTTGTTGTGTCACTGTTGTGTCCAGACGTGGGTAGAGAATAGATTTTGACACATGGCCCATACTTTGATTGCAGAGCTGGGAGTTTCTGTCGTCAACAAAGCAGTGTCTATTCAGTTGGTGACTTTACTCGAGTGTATCTGTGCAGTATTTGTGACAGAGACCACCATTATTGCCCGCCAGCACGGAGAGGTGGGACCACCTGATTTCAGCACCAGAGCGACAACTACCAGATGAGTGAGCCTCTGGTCTGCTGGACTTTCACCAACGCCCTTTAGTTACTAAGAACCCCATAAAGATTCCCATCATTTTCTGGACACTGTGTAGTCAATATAGACAGGTGTGATGAGGCCACCCCAACAGCACAAACAGTACTATCCTCCCAAGTAGATGAATACTAGAACATTTTAATAAAACTAACTAGTATAGTACATATATATGTACACTATTGCATTTATGATATAATATTCCATGCATTTCTTTTCATAATCTCTAAATCCTTTTAAGTTCTGGTCAACCTAAAAAAATTGACACAGAACAAAATAAATGTAATATACTTATATCAAAAAATTTTACACACGTGAGTTAGTTCAGTGTATTTTAACATTTATTAATATTATTAGTCTTGTTAATATCTGTGGGTATATTTATAATCCATTACACCACACTACATATCATAACCCTAGACACTTTACGTAGCCACATTCATTAAAAAAAAATTAAGTGTGAGGTCGTAGTGGTAGCAAGAAAGGCCTTCTGACAATTCACCACTACATTTTATCTCAGGAGCCTTCACAGCTGGCCTCATACAATTTACATTTAGTAATAACACCATCATACAATACCAACAAACACCACTACACTTATGACCATCCCTCTCTTCTCCAGCTCTTCCTTCCAGACTTGCAGGTTGGATTGGAGGTGTGCCTCTGATTCAGTGCAACATCATCAGCAAATGCCAGCTCTAAAATACAGACCTGTCTCATCTTCCAGTACCCCACTGAATACTTTCTTGTTCTCTCCTTACATGCCTTGATGACATCGTCCATGAGGAGTATGAAAATATAAGGTGATAGGATATCACCTTGTCTTACACCAGTGGTGGTCCTGAACTCTTCTGACTTATGGTTTGCTGTCCTCACATAATTTCTGCAAGACTTGTAGAAGCTCTGTATAGCATGAATCAGAGGTACTGGAATGTTCTTCCTTGCCAAACAGTCCCACAGTTTGACCCTCTCAAACGCCTTTTCCAGATCTATGAAACAAAGATGGATCTCACTCTTATACTCAAGGGCCTTTTCACTCAGCTGGTCTTGGTGTGAAGATTAGGTCTTGAGTACTTGGTTTTGCTTGGAATCCGCACTGGACTTCATCCAATTGTGGCTCAGCTAGGCGTCGGAGTCTGTGATCTAGGATTCTACAACATTCCATCTCTTGATACTATCTTTTTGGTTTTTGGCCACAATGCAACTCACGACCCCTTTAGCTCTTTCAGATGTGGGTACACCACTGTAGAGCAGCGTGTTGCCTTAGAGATCCATGACTCCTTGTTCTTTTTTCTTTGTTTCCGTTATAGCCAGGATTCCTAGTTTTGCTTTCCTCATCTCTTCCACAAGCTCCTCTTCTTTCCCATTTATACTTCTTGTGTTCCAAGTTCCATAAGTCGTAGTCCGTTTCAGTTCTTTGCCTTTAGAATCAGTCCGGTTTTCTCTCTTATAGTTCTCGTAATCAAAAGTTTAAAGCAAACAGATTATTGGCATGTTATGCCTTTGCATGGCAGAGGGACTGCCTTCTTACGGCCTCCATGCAGGCTGCCCTCCTCCTTTTTCAGCAGGGCTAAAATCACTGGGAATTGACGACGTCGCATCCTAAATGGCAAACTGCGCTCGCTCGCTCAGTTCTAAGTCAATGCGAGGAATTAAGACTCGTTCACCCTTATTACTGCGAGTGATAATTTCTGCATCAATGGAATTCCGATGCAAGTCTTTTGTGACCAAGCGCTTGCCATTCAATTGTCCGTTTTTTGCGTTCAGATTTCGCAATAGCTTGATACATGCAATAACCTTTCATTTCAACAAATGCGGTGGCATTCCTGATGGACACTGCTCGTTAAGGAACTCGGTTAGGAAATCAACTGCGTCGTTGGGATCATCGGAAATCATTGTATGTATGCTCCAATAAACCGTTTCATTTCCAGCGAGTAGCTCCAACAATAAGTCTGCAATACTTTAAAGTAAAATTTTGTCTTGAAGAAACAATCAAAAACTTACATTTTAAGGTTATTTTTAACAAAATGATGAGTTAAATCTGTTTCCGGAATGAAACTGGGTTCTACAATCAAAAACTTACATTTTATTCATATATCACTGTCACTCACTATGTGTTGCACAATTCACCGACTTTTCTTCGTTGAGTGTTACTATTTTCAGGAGAGTACATATAAGGGAAACAATACAATTAATGTCTAACTTTCACACACTGTCTTCCGTTAGATGTGACCGACGTACAAACGGCGAGAATTATGGAGTTTGATCTTTTAGTACAAATTTATGTCTTGAGGTACCTCTCACAAACCACGTCATACAGTCAGTTAATTGTATTTACCAAATTAATCAATTATAGTTCGACCGCATCTTACGTGAACTCATCTTACGCGGATTCATCTTAACATGATTGAATGGCTAAAGGAGTAAAACTATAAAAAGCTTCATTGTAATTCATTCTAATTATTTACAGGAATTTCTGTAAATAAATAAAATATTATTTTAGACATATTTAAGAAAGTAAAATGTAAAATAAAGCAAAATAATGAAAAAACATATATATATATATATATATATATATATATATATATATATATATATATATATATATATATATATATATATATATATATATATATATATATATATATATAATATATATATATATATATATATATATATATATATATATATATATATATATATATATATATATATATATATATATATATATATATATATATATATATATATATATATATACAGTGCAGGCCTGATAAGGAGAACTCACCAGGGACCCAAGAAATAGTTCTTCTTATCAGAAATTCCTCTTATCAGATAAGAGTTCAAGGATATGGTAATGCATTTGCAACGTACAATGCAATAATGAATTAGCGTTGAATACGACAGATGTATGACACAGAAAATATGTAAATCACCAAAAGTGTTAATGTACAACGTTGGCACATATATCTAGATAATAACAGCACTTTTTACACTTTGAAAAGAAAAAGCTGCAATTTTCCTCTGTATCTTAGTACCCGTACTTGAATGAATAAAAATGTCTTTCCATGACATCCTTAAATTCAAAGAAATTATAAATTAAATCATCTTGGCATCCAGCCTGCATTATATACATGTTAGTTTTATCCATGCAATTTGAAACTTCCAACTGTGAAATAGTTTGTACCGTTAACCCACAGTCATCATTATCTCTAGAATTTGTAAACTCTTAAATGATAAAGCACTCTTAAATGAAAAAGTCTGTAATTTTCCTCTGTGCCTTGGTACCTGAGTTAATAAAATGTCTTTCCATGGCCTCTTTAAATCCAAAGAAATGAGAAATTAAATCATCTTGGCATCCAGCCTGCATTATATGCATGTTAATTTTATCCATGCAATTTGAAACTTCCATTTGTGAAACAGTTTGCACTGGCAACCCACAGTCATCATCATCATCTCCATCTAGGTCAGGACTGGAAAGGACAGAAGATGAAACTGTTGGCATACACATCCCTAGAATATCAGCACTGGCAAGGCTAGCACTACATGTAGTAACAATATCATTGTCAATGTTGACAAAATCTTCTGCTGAAATGTTCAGTTCCTGATATAGTCGATGAAGCAAAGGTTCCACAGAAGTTTCAATTATAATACTGCCATTACAAGTATTTGATACAACCGTGTTTTCATCATCTGTATCATCTCCAACTTTAAAGCCTGCTTTTCGAAAACAGTTTGCAATAGTCACAGGCAACACTTTACCCCATGCAGATTTCAACATAACAATAGCGTCCAGAAGGGTTATCTTGAAGTCTTCAGCAACCAAGTCTGCATCAATGTGACCTACAAGTTTGGACAACATTGCTGACCTATAATGAACCTTCAGATTTTGAATAATACCTTGGTCACAAGGCTGAAGTTTGGATGTCGCATTTGGTGGTAAAAATAAAAGTTCTGTTGCTTTTAGATTTTGAACATTTAGGTGGGCTGAACAGTTGTCAAGCACCAAAAGAACTTTGCGATGTTGACGTTCCATAGAATGATCAAATGCATGTAGCCATTTGGTGAAAATGTCTGATGTCATCCAGGCTTTTGAATTAGCTGCATAATCAACACACAATTTTTTCAAACCTTTAAAACAGCGTGGATTTTTGAATTTACCGATTACAAGTAGGCTAATGGCAATTTTTCTGAACCATCCATATTTGTACACACAACAGCTGTGATTCTTTCTTTCGAATTTTTCCCCCCATGACACTTTTCATTTCTGAAGGAAAAAGTCTTGTCAGGCAGCAATCTCCAAAACAATCCAGTTTCATCAGCATTAAACACATCAGCGGAATTATACCTACTCATGGCTGGTTTTAGCACCTCCTCCGTCCATGACTCGGTAGTCGTTTCATTAACAGAATGCCTTTCCCCACACAAAGCTCTGTAAGTAATGTTGTGCCGTTTTTTAAAACGACCCAACCAGCCAGGACTACATTTCCAGCCAGTCCGACCTTCCAGAAGTGCTAACTCTTCTGCCTTTGCAGTTAATATAGGTCCATTTACAGGAACATTTGCTGATCTCGCAATGGTGAACCATTTTAGGAGTGCCGTGTCAACAACATCACACGCCGCTTTTCGGTTCTTCATTCTGTGACAATGAACTTGTCCACCATAAAACATTTTTCAGTACCGATCCTTATTTTTTATGATTCCTGAAAGCGTTGATTTTGGAATGTCGAATTCCTTTGCTATTTCCATTTTCTTTTTGCCACTATTTTCCACTTCTTGTAATAGCTCAATCTTTCTTTTCAAAGATATGGATTTTAACTTTCCAGCCATTTTTTGAGGGGAAATAACTCAAATTCTAACATCGACGAAGCGCGCAATTTCCGAAAATAGCCGAAAAGTTGTACAAATGTCCAGGTACTGTATTTGAAAAAAGTTCGTCTTAAGCAGATCAAATTATATAGTCGGGACACGTTTAATCGTTCGGCATATCCGAAAATTCGTGATAAACGGATTCCGCTTAACCGGACATTTTTTACAAAGACATATATATATATATATATATATATATATAATATATATATATATATATATATATATATATATATATATATATATATATATATATATATATATACATATATATATACATATATATACATATATATATATATATACATATATACATATATACATATATACATATGTATAGTAATAAATATTAAACACATTTTATACTTGCTACGGAAAAGTCTTTTTTTTTTTTTTATTCATTAAATTAAGTCATAGAAAGGATTAAAGCCTTTTAATTTTATAATGGTTACAAAAATGTTGACTGCGATAAATTAAAATAAAAAGCTGTAAATGGCTGGTCCTGCAGACATAATACTAACCGGCTTGTATTGTTCATTTTTGGATGGTAGCAAACTTTTCCCTTCACAGCATGTTACGTCTTTAAATAACTGAGAATTGTTATTTTTGTTGTTTATTTACTGACGTTTTTCTGTTTTCTAACTTTCTGTCATTTTTATAATATATTTTACTGTATATTTAGTAAAATAATAACGTAAAATAGCTTTTATTTAAAACAAAAAACAAAAAAAAAAAAGCTGAGCGATTTAAAGCGGGAAGGGGTTTACCAATGGCTACTACTCATTTGGCTAAACGGTTTTTTTTTTAATTTACGCGGTGTCAACAGAACCTAACTACCACGTAAGATGCGATCGTGCTGTACCTATTTCCAAAAGTCGTATAGTGAGTGAACTATTTGTACAAACCAAGTCATATTAGGCAGTTAATTGTACAAAAAAGTCATATTGTTTCTTCTTCTTCGTACACTCTCAGACGTCTACTTGAATGTTTTCAAAGAAAGCGGTTGTCAGTTTATTTGAATCTCCGTAGAGCTTTTCAACTTGTGGTAATAGTGTCGGCCAAATGCGCTTTCTCTGATCCGCCGATGGTGGGCAACTTTGAAGCAGCTGTTCGAAGATTACCACTTGTTCAAGTTACTTTAATAAACAAAGCAATCATCATCATCACCATTATTCACCTTTTTATGTCTTGTGGAGCTAGGAGCAACCACTGTATCTGGTCCCGTAACAGGAAGGCTGCAATAAGCATTCACGTGATCTTGCAGAGGTGGTGTCTGTAACAATCTGGTTTGCATGATGACGTTGCCAAACACATGCAAACCCACGTGATAAACTCACCTTTTTTTGTAGAAAGCCATACAGTGAACTACTTGTACAAGCCAAGCCGTATAGCCAGTTACATATTCGAAAGAAGTCATATAACAACTGATTTTACAAGATCATACAGAGAACATCCTATCGCATTCAGGAACTACCGGTGATTGTAAATGTGGCACTGATAAAATGACTGCTGAACATCTGCTTCAAAGATTCCTAACATACGAGGAACATAGAAAGTGCATATGGCCGTCACTAGTAACATTTTCTGAAACAAACTCTGTGTAGAAGCAAATAGCCTCCAGCTAACCACTGCTTTCAGTGAAAATATTCAAGTAGACGTCTGCGAGTGTACGAAGAAGAAGAAATTCAGTGATATAGTCAGTTACTGGTAGATATTAAGTCTTATTGTCTGTAAGCTGTACAAATCAAGTCATACAAAACAACTCATATAAACCAAATACCAAATTACGCATTAAATCACTTGTACTAACTAAATCAAACAGTCAGCTAACGTTCAAAATAACTCATACAATCAGCTGCTTGTGAAAACCAATTAATGTGATTTGCTGTCGGTACACACCTATTTACACAATAACTCGTTCAAAGGAAGTCATACAGAAAACTATTCTCACAAGTCAAGTTACATAGCTATTTGCATAATGTAAATTACCTGGTCGGGACTGCCAATAATATTGGATAAGAGGAAATACTGGAGAATTGTGTCGTCAATTTCAAAATCAGCTTTCGTCACAACGGCAAACATCAAGACGATCAGAATGGTTGTGACTTTGGCCTTCATTTTGCTAGAATTGGTGAATAAGTAGAGTATATGAATGCGGACATTGGTTTCAAGTCTGTTACTGCTGATGAATATATAATATTATACAGTATCCTTGCTTTTAACAACAACAGCGACAACCATAAAGTTACAGACTTTTAAATGCGGGGTGTCTGTGGAGAATACAAGGTTTGAAATGCTATGACAAGTTCACCAACGTGGAGCTGAAGATAAACACAAGGCAGGTGTCGGTGGAACAAGATATGAGAAGAAGACGCTTGCAATGGAAGTTGTATACTGTTAGAAAACATGTCGTTAGCATTACAAGACAGTCCTTGTTCTGAACTCCCTAAGGTAAAAGAGATAGGGGTAGACCGGAAACACAATGAGAACGAATGAGCGAACGAACGAGCGAAATCTTTATTTCATTAGAGAAGAAAGCTGGACACATAACTTAAAGGGAGAAATAAGACCGCGAGTGGCTAACAGAGGCCAGGAAGTCTTGGCATATCTGTGTTGGAGCAAGCAACATGTACCTGCGCATCTCTATTATAAAACTGGCACCCCGTCTCATGGTTCTCTCGTCACCATACAGTTTCTTCCTCAACTGGGTTGGAGAAGACCACGCTGCCACCCCGTGTGACCGCATGGCCTTCCACGCTAAGCATTTATACGTGCTATAATATGCTACATATAAGAATGACAGACCTTAAATGCAAATAAGACGTTTTTACACAAAACGCAGTATCATTCAAAGTTCAGTTGGCAGTCATTGCTGTGAGCAGGCAAATGTAGGTCAGTTCCAGATAATAATAATGAATGTTTATGCACGGAAAGTGGAAAATGAATGTTTGTGTGATCTGGTTTTTTTAATCCAATTTTTAAGTCGGAAAAGATCACCAGTGTGAAAAAGTCGAAATAACGGAAAGTCGTGTGCAAAATGTCGAAAACAGAGAGATGTGTGCAGAAATTGTAACGTGTGAAAAAAATAATGGGACGTGTGGAAAATGGCGGGAAAAAAGACAGGAACAGTATAAAAAGGAGAGATGTGGGCGATAAGCATGATTTATCAGAATAGATTAGTTCAGAAATGATTTAGTTGGATATAATAGCCCAGATGATTTCGTTGGATATAATAGTTCAGATGATAGGTTTGAGAGATTAGTTTGATTAGGTGATCATTAATTACCCAGACAAGTTATTAAGTTGACCAGTTTTTATATCATTCATGTTGGATATACTTTTCCTTGTGGATACATATTTTCACTTTGGATACTCACTATGTTGTTTGTAAGCAAGTAACGAACATGTCATTTGTGAAAATACCGGTGTCTATCGAATGACGACCAATAAACATCTACTGAATTGCTGTTTGTGGAAATTTACAGTAATTTCTTTTGGATATACGTTGTTATGCTGAAACTGTTTTGCTTATCACCAAACTTAAAGGGAAGAACAGACCTGGAAAGAAGAAGAAAAATGAGTAAAGGTCAAGTATTACCATCTCTGGTGGAAATCCAGTTAGCACTTGAACCACAACAACATATAAAAGATTAACTCTGACCAAATAAAATCAATATAACTACTAGTGCCGTATAACCTACACGGCCACATATTATAACTAATTGATGCCGTGACGCTGGAACACCTGCTCCCCTCATGGAGACGAAAGTTTGGGAGTATGAGTTCTACCGTTTATTTGTCCTCCCTACATGTCCACTTTTTGTTGTTGAACAGATAGTATCGGAGTGTGCAACTGCCGGTTGTCAGTCTGAAAATTAGCATTTGATCTCTTCTTGGTAGCGTATAGTATGGTTCTGCATTACCAGCCTCTAGGTGCTCCGACTGCCATTTTTCTCTACAGTTATTTCTGTGTATTGGTTTTACTTCTTCATATGTTACCCTGTCTTCTATTTGTGTTGTCCTTCCTCCCTCCTTTGAAAGTTTATGTGCCTTCTCATTTCTTTACATCTTGCAGTGGACAGGGATTAACTGCACTTTTACTTTTTAAAATTCATAGCTGGTTTCCATTAGTTCTTCTGCCAGGCTGTCTAATTTTTTTTTTTCATTGTTCCTGAGGTCAGAGACCGCAAATGGCTCTGGGGTCAACCCAGCCTCAAGAATTGGGTACCAGAGCAACTCTGGGAAGGTTAAGGCGGCCGGCGTGATGCTGACCACATCCCCCTAGTGTGCCGATGGTCGAGAAAATATGGGCCTAACACCATATTCCAAATATGCCTCAATGGGCATGTAAACGGGATCCTTTACCTTTTTTACCTGAGGTCAGAGAGTCTGGAAAGAGTTCTGTTTTGTCTCTAGCAAGATCATTTTAAAGATTATGAAGACGTTGTACGGTGGCATTGTACTGTGCCAAAGTATGCCCCTTACTCACTCATTAAACATACAGTACGAATATAAGATGTTTATTTGTAGTCTTGTTCTGTCCCAGTAACTAAAGTTTGCTTTAAATTACACATAAGGGCAACACCCTTGATCATAAGGAGTAACTCAAGAACGTTTGGTTCTTATCAGTCAAAGGGTGTGGAAATATATCAGCAAAAATGAATAAGGAACTGAAATAGACATACATTAAAGTTAGTTGCTTATCCTTTACAGGACGTGGCAATCAACCCCAGCTTTTATTGGCTGTTTTGTGATTTTTCTAGGCAATTTTTTTCATTCAGTAGTTTGCCATTGCTTTCTGAACGGTACGGTGCTTATACCATTGTTAAAAATCCACACAAAGCGATCTGCTACCAAACCGCCTGCAGCAGGTTTCGAACCTGGTATATCTGGATTATGAAACTGCGTTCATATCCATTAGGCCACAGACGCCGGGTAAAACAAAAATTCGCCTTAATATAGCTGACGGACCTTGTGTCTAATTTGAACAGAGTGCAACTCGCCAAAACGACGCAAAATATAAAAAATGTGTGGGGCACACATAGAAACGCATATATACAATATATATGTATATCCAAATACATAATTCAGTTCACATGAATCGAGTTGGATAGCTCATATCTATTATATAAACTGAAAGCGTGTTTTCCGTGATTCCAACCGCACGAAATTGTTTGACCACGTCTACATTACCTAGAAATCTGAAATTTGTCATGCTGATAGGTCTCAAGATTTGATGCCAAAGAACCAAAAATTAAATTCCGCTTCGCCGTAATTAAGCCAGCAACGCTGTGCGCCAAGGGAAATAATTTTATAATAATTTTTCATTTTAAACGGAAATTAGCAGCTTATTAAAAAATTAAAGATTGTATGTGATTTATAATTTTTATTACTTTTATAACGCAGCTTTTAAAAATTAAGCAAATAATTTTGGAATATAAAAATGTAAAAACTATTTAAGAATTTATATTGCTAATATTAATATTGTTGTATATTTATAAAGTAGTTCATTTTATAAAGCGGATTATCATTATGCATAATAGTTATAAGTATGCTTTGTAGTGTATGTGCCTGAAACTATAGGTATAAATGTAATGCGTGTATGCAGTCCGTGCACACATTTAAGGAAGAAGTATACCCAGAAAAGCTTAAAAAAAATAAAAATCCAACAATTTTCATTTTCATGCTTTAAATCATCGTCAACATGTTCTTGAACTAAAAATAATTCATAGAAGCTTAGAGATACTCTGGTTTCATAGGAATCAGTGTTTTTCTACACACGCCCCCTTGAGTGATTTGCATAGCAACCAATGTTTATAGTTGGTTACCATGTGAATGATGACCCAACAAGAAGGTGCGTAATTGTAAAACTGCGAAATTATAATTATACATAGGCAACAGGAAAAAGATATTTATAACTTTTCCACGGGGAATCACTCAATGATTTCTTGTGAATTTTTCAAAAGTGTGTGTCTAGAAAGCTTTGATCGTAAATTTCAACATTTGTTACATGCATAGTGCATTTTCACCAACATCAACTCTATTTATTGCTAGTTTTATACTGATTCTGTATAATAGTAGTTAGCAGAGCTTCTTTTGTTCACAATGAGAAATAAGACAAAGACTGGGAGGCGTGTACACCAACAAACCGTTGCCTGAAAATGAGACACCTATTGTCGATAGTGACGCTATAAAACCTCTGTGCTCCTCAGCAAAGAAAATAAAGGTCATAAAGGTCCAAGAAAGTGAAGGGCAAGCTAAAAATGACAACAAAGGAAATGGGTTTATCCTTATGGATGTAAAAACTACTGTTTGGGTTTTTATGCGCTAACTTTAGATGTGACAAATGTTATCAGTACTCACTGACCTGTGAGATCGTCGAAGAGACTCGGAATGGCTTTTGTCATGAAATCAGTATCAAGCGCACAAACAGTGGCGAATGGACTGCCAATTTCAATACTTCTGATGTTTCATCTTCAGCTACTCACAAACAAAGAAGTAAATGTGCGAATGGTGGCATTTGTGCGTTCTATTGGGAAAGGCCACAGTGCATTGCAGAATTTTTCGATATACATGAACAAAAGTCAACGCATGGCAAAGAAAGCATACAGGAGAACGCTGCACAGGATCTATTCAGCAAGTAAGGACATTGCAATGGAAAGACCCTGAGAGCACTGAAAATGGGATTCATAGACACTGCAGCTGCAGTAGAAGGAGACCTTTATTCAACAGGAGCTCATTAAACTTCATTTTGTGAGTTCTTTTTCTGTTTTTCTTTGTTTTCTCGGAATTGTCTTTTTAGCATAATTGGTGATCTTTGAAACAAGACATCTCTGGATCTGTACATTCAATTGACATGAAAATTAACACAGTTGGTTATCATATAATCTTACAGATTATGACCTAAAATGGATACAATTGAATTCAAAATTTTAGTTTTATGACCATCATGCATATATAATGAGGCACAAATATCAAACATTCAAGAAATATAAATTTTGAAAATTCATTACAAATCAACCTTTCGGTCAATATCTGTTACTTTAGGTCAAAACCTCAAGCTATATATACTAATTCAATTTGCCAAGTTTCAGTCAGATCCTTGTAAAAATAACATAGTTATGATGTTTTAAAAAAGGTGTATAATTTATTCACTATGGCGGCCATATTGGGTAGCTAATTTGCATAATTAATGAGGTCATTATGTGGACAAAAATGTTAAGTCCATACTAACACTATACCCATGGTTGTTTGATTCTGAAAGGAAAATTTGAGTTTTTTACCCTACAAGGTAGTCTACTACCTTAAAAGGCTCAGAAATGCAATGAGGTCGCTGTAAACGTGAGGGTAAAAGGGAAACTTACCAAAATTGTAGATAATATAACTGTTGGAGGCTGTTTTTCTTACTTTCAGTCCAAGGGAATTAATTGTTAGAAGTCTAGAACAAGCAAGCAGGATGTTGGTTGTCCCGCTTGGACAGCGGTCTGGTCCGCTGGTTAATTTATTTAAAAATATAATCTATTGTTTACTCGTATGTACGGGAATAGAGCGTGTTGATCGCTACTAACATATCACGGCGAGTCCCGTGTGAGATGAAGTTGTTTGAGCTTTTTTGAGGTGAGCGATATTCGCTCAGCTTGCCCGGGGCATGTGTGATTGGCTGGGGTGTTCTGGGTAAGGAATTTTTGGAGGAGATTGAGTCCCCAGCGGGTGAACGGGGAAGATGTTGTAGCCATGTTTTTTTCGAGGTGTACCTGTGATTTTGGGTACAGGTGTTATGGCTAATGGATTACGTGTGATTATCCATTAGAGTCATAAGTGATTATCTGCAGATAAGTTAAGATAAGATAAGATGTACATTATCTAAAGAGATGTGTTATAGGCCTTGGTGTGTATAGGCCTGTGATTTCATACGTATTATTGCTTAGAGGATTCATGACTACTAGAAAGGATCCATGGACATATATATTCTGTGCACTGCTATGCCAGCAGTTGCACTTTGAGGAGGCCATACGTATTATTATTTGAAAGGATCCATGGACATATATATTCTGTGCACTGCTATGCCAGCAGTTGCTCTTTGAGGAGGCCATACGTATTATTATTTGAAAGGATCCATGGACATATGGATTCTTTGCACTGCTATGTCAGCGGTTGTTCTTTGACATTATTGCTTAGAGGATCCACGAATATATATATTAGTAGCACTGCGATGTTTGCAGGCTACAGGAAGGGACATAAATGTCTAATATTAATTTACTGTTTACAGGCCTCGGGTTTCCCTTCCTTATGTGTTATTTATGTTTATACAATACCAGAAACCTACCCTCTGTTCTATACTAATGTCCTTAAGTCTTCTACTATTTACTGGACCCAGTATCAAGGTCTTTGTCTTGTTTGGACTGACACATACTGTTAATAGGAGAACAACAGAAGTGATTGCGTCATTTAAGGGCTGAGTTGCCCACTGTATACTTCCGGTGTTATCTTGTGTGTTTCGTACTGATAAATAGCCAGCAAAGCATCTTTTTTTGGGGATGCCTAGCTGGCCGTGGGGTCAGTGTGATTCGCTTGATAGCTAGGCGGAGTTGTCGTACGGAAGGTACGGGGTTCGAACCCTGGGTAAGCCACTCACGTCTGTTGTTTTTCTGTTGTCCAAGTGTTCTACTTCTTTATTTCTTACGAGTGCCTGAAAACATACCTTTATGTTTGTCTAACATTAATTTACAGGAAGGGACAGCGCTGACGATTCCATATATATTACTATTGGAGAGATCCAAGAACATATATAGTAGCACTGCGGTGTTTGCAAGCTACAGGAAGAGATAGCGCTGATGAATATACATATATATTATTACTGAATGATCCATGATCAGATATTAAAGTTATTGGAGATACTCCGAGGCCAGGAGTTGTGTATGCTGTTAGTTGATATGTAGTGTGAATATTGGTAGATCTTACCTGATGCTATTTGATGCAATGTGATTGTATTTCGTCGATGTCATTGTGGTCGTGTCGTGGCGTAATTAAAGTGTCTTAGAAAACGTCACCAGGTTTTCAACGATCAATGACTCGTACGTGTATGTACTGTTTAGACAATACACCCAACATCATTACTGTTAGCAGATGTAACAACAAGATTCAACAGTCACATTAACAGTTCAGTAATCAGGATTTAACAGTGGAGAAATACCATTATAATAACAGTGGTGGTCAAATCTTGTTTTCACCTAAATAACAGCATATAACAATAACGCATATCAGTGAAAAGAGGACTGTAAAGAAGAAATTGATGCCACTTGAAACTTTACAACTGATGAATGTAGGACCGAAAACAAAGCAAGACAGATAAGCATACGGCATGCTAAATAAGGGAATAATAAACAAATGTAAAACGACAAAAGAAGCATAGCTAAACCACAAATGCAAAGATTTAAAACGTAGCACAGAAAAGACAATACAACAATTAATGCTGAACAATGCGATTTTGTTGAAGGTAAAAGTACAAACAACAGCAAATTTATTATGAGAAAATAAATAGAGAGGACCACACAAGTAAAAACAGATCTACATTTTGACTTTTGTAGACTACACTAATTCATTTGACAAAGTGAATCACGAGTAAATTATCAAAATGTTTTAAAGCATTAACATCTATGGTAAGGGCTTGAGAATAATAAAAACATGTGCTGGCAACAAACAGCTGCTGCAAGAAATAGCAGCCAAATATGAATATTTCAGCAGGTTAAACAAAAAAGAAGTGTTACAATGGGATGTGTGCTGTCATCAGATGTGTTCAATGTGCACAGTGAAGAAAAAAATGAAATCCATAGAGGCCATGCCAGAAATATCAGTGAGTGGACATAATATAATTAACTTTAGATACGCCAATGAGACACTTAAAGGCAAATAGTGAAAATGATTTGTAGGAAATGGTTGATACAGAAGTGATAGAAAGTTAAAATAAAGGCCTAAGCCTTAAGAGCAAAAAATACAGAAGCTATAGTCATCTCGAAGAAATCGACTTCTCCGGAATGTAAATGGAATAATTTTCGAAGTAAATGGAATAATTTTAAAACAGGTCCATAGATTCAAATACCTGGGCACAATAATAAAATGGAATGGATGTTGTATTTCAGAAGTGATGTGTAGAATATATCGGAAGCAGTATTCTATGTAAAAGGAAAAACATTTTATGCAACAACTCTTTGTTCGGTGTAAATAAGAAACAGCTCTTCAGAGATACATAGTACCAGTCATGACATACGCAAGTGAGCTATGGACAATTAATTAGTAAACAAGTAGGAAAGGCACCATATGCCACAGAGATGTGGTTTTACAAAAGAATGTTAGAAATAACATGCGCAGCTAAAATGGGGATGTCTTGGGATGATGCCAATGTGTAAAGGAAATTTATTCCTCAGATTAGAAACTTTATTCACTTTCTGTTGGGCATGTTACGAGAAGGAAGCTGGAGTATATCATGAAAATAGGAAAGATAGAAGGAAAAATAAATAAGTGACGACAAAGAGAGAAGATTCTGGACAGTTTGAAATCATGGCATGGAAAAAAGTCAACAAGAGATTTGATCAACAGTACTGTAGATAGGAACTTCTGTTATGTAAAGGTATGTCACACAGTTTAAATAAATAGCGGGTTAATATTTAAACAAGAATCTCTGCTTTGGTTATTTTTTCCTTTATTTAATTTAATTTTTGATGAAAAAAAAAAAATGAAGTCATTTACAGATTACCCGTGCATAGAACTGGCAAGGCCTGTTGTTTTATATATCGTATTAGTTTACAGTAAAGATGAACAACATTCGCAAGTATCAACTCGTAATGCTATGACATCCTAAATTGTTTTGTTTTTTTTAAAGTGGAAACCACAGAGATTTGTAATAAACTCTTTCAAACATCTTGGGAAATATTAATAACATAATACGTCATTTTACAGGAAGTGAGCCGGCCGCCAGCACCAGGGGTAGGGAATCACCTTTTTCCCTACCTCGCCATTCTTTAACACTAAAAGTAAACTAATATGTTAGCCAAAATAGACAGATCTACAGAAAACTTAGTTCTCTACAACAGAGCATTAGTAATTATTATGTTTACAACTTAGTGATCACGTGCAAGAGATGGCAGGGAGGATAGTGTGATTCGCTTGCATAGCTAGGCGGGGGTGCCGCACAGAAGGTCCTCGGTTCGAGTCCCTGGTAAGCCACTCACGTCTGTTGTTTTTCTGTTGTCTAGTTTTCTACTTCTTTATTTCTCACGAGTGCCTGAAAACATACCTTTATAATTGTCTAATATTTATTTACTGATCACGCGCACGTAAGACATATTTTTTTATGCAGGGGTTCCCTGAAACCTGATAAATTATTTCAAGGGTTCCTCCAAGATAAAAAGGTTAAGAAAAGCTGCTCTAAACTATCTAAATAACTTGAGATTATACCTTCCTTGTGCTGGAATATAAGCCTACATATCTGCTTGTACATATCTACTTGTCTACAAAATATATTACTCTGGCTCTAGAATGTACGTTTCTGGTTCGACATCATACCTGTTTATCTCTAGAGTAAACCCGCTTGGCTCTAGGTAGACTTGTATCCTTGTCGTACAGAAGCGAACAGTATAGATGCCGAATGTAGCTAACGACTAGATATATAGAATTAAATAACTGCTGACGACTCTTCAGCTTTGATGTCTCTTGATATCTAACTATTTATCATAAAATTTAAATTATTTCACAAAACCTTACAGTATCTGTAACATTATGAGAGGTTGCGGTAGTTAAATGTTCATCCACATTATATGCTGGTTGAATTTTATAGCTGAAATTTTCGTGCGGCAATTGTTTGTAACAGCCTGTTCTTTCATTTTCGCTGACGAGAGGTTGCCCTCATAATCATTTATTAACGATCAGATTGAATACGCTCATACATTTATGTTTATTTTTTTTAAAGATTAAATATATGGTACAGGTGTGACGTATAATGTAAATATAGCCACATAAATCCGATCACCTATGCTTCCTCAGTTTGTGTTTATGTTTTGCGAAGGCAAAACCACGCAATTCGCTGTCTGTTTACTCACTTTTGAAGCCACGCATACTTTTCCTGTCTTACATGCGCTAATGAGTGTTTACAAACTTTCGCACCGGCAGTCAACAAGGGAGCGAACCTGGTTTTTTTTTTAGCTGAGTTCTCACGCAAGCTGATCTGTCAATCATCGGATAGTGACAGAAACCACGTGGGGAAAAGACCAGATCCTCGGTAGCAAATATCAAGGGCGATAATAATACTTCCCGACCACCTTTGTTGTCTGTGCAAAAGCTTGATCTGCGGAAACGGACGGAAATCTAAAGAGGACCCGTTCGCACGGCCCATGTTTTTTGATGTCGTTCGGCATCGCGAGTAGACTGAACAGGAAAATTCTTTATCTCTGAAACCAGGCTTGTTGATTTCCCCTGCTATGCCGAAGGTGTGAATTGTCACATCCTTTAGAGATAATTACCCTAAATCTGTATATATACTGCGTTCTCTCCAAGTCAGTTATCAAGTCTCTCAGGAAATTTTGGATAATCTAAACGCGTACGCTAGAACCTATGTGAAATAGTGCGTTAATAGCCTTCGTGTTGATTATTCTGTTTGCTGGTAATAATTTAAGTTGTGCTTAAGTGTTAAAGGTGTTAAAGTGTTACCATTTTTATTCACTGCGATTCCATAGCGTTAAGACTAGAGAAATAGCAAACGCGTAGATATTTTCTTACCAGTGGTTCAGTCATGTAAAATCCATCAACCATTCTTTTACACCAGAAGATACGGTTTAGCTGACTAAATATAATGCTATGAGTGACGCCGACAATCAACTAGCTAGTAATGACAGGCGATATTTGTTAAGGGCGCGTAGTCATAATTAAATTAAAACTGACATTGTGCGCTGATTGTTTTACCGGGTCGGAGGGGGGAAAGGCTGCATGCCTAAAACCCAACCTCTACTAGTTAAGCGAAGCCGATAAGATAGGCTAAGACACCGTGTGCCTTTTAATTGAATTAGGTGATGGAGAGGATAAGAGATCATAACTTACGCTTGATAGCATAGGATATTGTCATTTTGGTTAAATGTTTTGTTTCTTCCTAATATAGGCTTGATCAAAACCAGCGGCCAGCAGTTTTCAATTGTGGTCCTTTTCTCAGTTACAGAAGGAGTAATAGTTGTCAATTTCCTTGGCGTTCGTCCCCAGTACAGGTGTGAGCAGGAAATGCCAAAGGCGACAAGCTAACATTTTAACTGTAAATTTGAGGTAGCTGGACTTACAAATTCCCAGATTGTTTTATTCAATTTATCAGCCCGCGGTGGCAATATACATAACATTTTTCCCGATTTCTTACAGTCGTTATCCCAAGTGGATTTTATCCAGGAGAATACGCTGTTTCATAATCGACACTCACCCCAGAGCGAGCCGATAGGATTTATCATCATCATCTTAATAAACAGTTTTTAGCGACCAGAATTTTCTTTAGCTATTGGAAGTACTGACTGCTGTCTACTGTGAACACAAGATCGTGTTCTTGTTTTTTTTACGTGAACTATTCGAGGTGATAATACATATATATCCAGGAACTCAACCACTAAATTGAGCGTCCCTCTTATAAAAATTAATTACTAGTGGAGGAATTGGGGCTCAATTTGGAAGACAGAACTACTGGATCAGTATACACGTGCATGGATGTTTATGTTCAAGATATTGTTACACCAAGTTTTTAGATAAGGCGTGATTGATGTGGCCACGAATGACAGAGTGAGGGTGAATATTTTCCAGTTATGGAAACTGTACCATCCTTTAATTTCTTTGCAAATACTGTTATATTTTACTGAATAGCTTAAATAGGAGCTTTGTTCTTTTCTTTACTGTCTATTCTATAACCTAGTGTTAATCTTTGACCTTTTGGGGTTATTAACTTCTTTTGGGATCTTTTCTCAACAAGAGGGGAGGGCATTTATTGGGTTATTTTCCTATGATTTTATTTATTTCCATATGTTTGATGTTGTAAAGTTGAAGTGATAATAAACTAAACAAAACTTAATTTAGTATGTTGGTCAGACCCATATCCATTTACCATAGTTTTCACGTCTGTGTGTGTCTTGTTGTCACATAATTGTGTGTGTGAGTAGTAAATTTATAATTATACTTATAGGTAGGTTTGACAGTGTCGTGAAATAGTCTGTTTCACAAAAAGTTATTCTCAGTAACTCTGACCAAACTGCGCGACATACATTGTAAGAACTGCTTGATACACGAACCAATCAGAAGGTACCTTTATGCCGTGTTTACTACAGCATTGTACAGTCAAAATGGCCAGGATTAATACGTATGTGCAAATAAGCGGAGGATGACAATTAATTACAGACTTAGGAAAGAAGTACCACCTGGAAGATGTCACCAATATGATATTGGAGATGTTGCTCTACGCGTCTGTGCAGAGACTTTTACAACCAGTAGGATATTAAGAGAGAAATCTCTGGTTGAATGCATCGAAGCCGCAGGTTAGTCCATAATTTTGCTGTTTAAAGTACGCATAGAATAAAATGCCCTTAGGAAAGTAGAAGAATATTAGCTAGGAAGCGTAGAATAATACAGGGCGTGCTTTAAGCTTTAGATGAAGAAAATTGCTCCAGGAATAACGTAGTTAAATTAAATCTTAGTTTTCCTGATTTGCACACATAGGCCGATTTTACATACATTTTAGAAACGCAAAACACACGGTGGGCAGAAAACCCCTCTGACGTCCGATCTCGGGATATATATAGAACGTGATCTAAAAGGAAATAGGCCATAATAAAAATTCAAATCACAGTGAGCGGTAAAACAAGTGCTAAGGAAGAATGCCTTTGCTTACTGCATCTGAGAGCAGACCATTGTAACCATTAACAGCTCGAGACTGTGTGTGCCCGAGGGTAAGAAAGAATATATATATATATATATATATATATATATATATATATATATATATATATATATATATATATATATATATATATATATATATATATATATATATATATATATATATATATATATATATATATATATATATATATATATATATATATATATAATGTATATATATGTATATATATGTATATATATGTATATATATATATATATATATATATATATATATATATATATATATATATATATATATATATATATATATATATATATATATATATATATATATACATACATATACATATATACATATATACATATATATATATATATATACATATATATATATATATATGTATTTGTTGCGTAACAAATGTGTTGCGTATAAATGTTCCGTGGATGATTTTTCATTTGCCACACAAATGTTGAGGGTGTTATTTCTCATCTTCTTGCCAAAGGTATGATAATGCTGGCACTAGAAGCGTGGTGTATCACCCTCACACACCAGGGATGATGAGGCAGAGTAATATGGTGTCTTTAGTCTGTTTTGTATAAATGATGTGAGTGTGGGTAAACAGCTACAGTTCCAAACAGGGACGTCACATCAACTTACAACGTAGAAAGTCAATAAAGCTTTTAACAGCAGTGATGTTTTGGTAATATATCTTGTGTACGCCACAATGACAAGGTGCATGGACATCGTTATGCAAAAACATCACAGGTATGGTACAACAGTCATCATTCCACTGACGTAGTCAGTACAACAAGGAACATCAGACAGCATCATGATAATGGTGAATCAATATGCATGTTATGACATCATAACCAGCCGTAAATGTAGTCAGGCAGAAAACTTCCTCCCTTTCCATAATAGCCGGAAGGTATTAAATAGGAGATTAAATCCACTCTCTTTTACTTGACTTCAGCAAGACAGGCATGTCTTCTGACGTCATCAAAAAAATCCTCAAAGTTCCTTTAGTTACCAAAGATATCAAATCTCGAACAAGCAGCAGAGTTCAACAAGTAACTAGTCCTTAGGACATGCATCAACCGATGCATAGCAGCGAATGTGATTCGTGAGCTGAGAAAACTTCTCACAGCGTAGACTCTACCACAAGCAGGCTACGAAAAATGTCAACATCAAAAGATGGCGAAATGTTATTCAAAAGTAATTACCTTTGCTTCAGGAAATAAACCACATAACTCACAGGCCTCCAGGCACTTAGAATCACAACAGAGATATATCATCTCAAAAGGAACAACAATATGTAGAGGACTCTCTTTTTCCTGAATAGAATAAGCACGGACGCTAGCAAAATTGCGTCCTGCTCTCAAACGAATCTGCCACGGACTGCGGGCGGAAATCCCGTTCAGACCACAACCAAACTTTAGACATGCGCAGAAAAGCGCGATTCGAATACAGCTCAAATAATATACGAAGATAGTACGTTCTCGAACAATGCCTTAAAAGGATAGGAATCGAAACATTGCAAGTTGCCAAATGCTTATCAAGAGAAGTGGGCCCGAGCGCTCCAAACATGGACATGACTTAAAATCGCTCCATATATGGACTTGACTTAAGAGCGCTCAAACACAACTTATCGGCAACCCACGCCAACAAGAAAAGCGAACTACTTACAATAAAAAGTGACTATAATTTTCTCAAGTTATTTCCCTTTGCATAAGAAAAATATAAAGTACACTGAATAAGTTGCGACATTCTTGCGCAACATATTACCGCAACCTCCCGATTAAAAAAAATGTGCAACTTTTTTTTTTTAAATATCCAAGAGCAAAGCGAAAAGCGGCCCAACAACGCACGAATTATGCGCGGATAAATAATTAAACTGCCTAACATGAGGCTAAATTGACACATATAGTGTCTGGTGAGAATATATCTCAACAGAAAAAATATACCTATCGGGGAGGTGCCACCAACACACACTACGTTAGCATGTAAGTACAATATACATATGCACGTGTAATACAATCGTTATCAAATAGCGGTGTCATATACTAATACCGCTTTAAAATGGATGTACACATCTGATAGAAAATATTAAATAGTACATGTAATATTATCAGTACATAATGAAATTACAATACATGAAGATCCAGGACACATCTCCTGTCGTTCCAAAGGTAAGTCCACAATTTAGAACTCTTCATGCTTGACAACAAAACGGTAACTTCTCAGACCATCAATGACATACTGAGAAAATACAAACAATATAATTCTATGTAACAACTATTATGTTTCGTAGTATACAATACATTATTAATAATAATAACTGTGGCCGAGTGAATTTTTGGCCCTTATATTAACTACTCAGCCTTCCTTTGTTATAAAAGAAGGTAACAGAAAAAGATGAAACAAAGCACAATATTATGTGTTCACATAAAGTGAGGACAGATGTGCTAATGTATTGTAGCAATATAGATGTGTTATTACTCTGTAATATATATAGGAATATAGGACAGAAGTATTAGTTGAAATCATGTGGGCATCCAGACAGAATGTCAGCCATCACATTATCCGAACCATGGATAGCTCGTACCGTGAAGTGAAAAGGTTGAAGAGCAATAGCATATCGAGTTGATCTCGAACTCTTCAAGTTCTTAGTCTGAATAGCTGTAAGAGCTTTTTGATCAGTTTCTAGAATGAAATGTGCGCCCAGGAGGAATCTTTGTAGTTTGAGAATTGCCCAAACCATACCCAACAATTCACGGTCTAAAACCGAGTAGTTCCTCTCTGCCGCATTTAGTTTTCTAGAAATGTACATAACGGGATGCAGAATTTCTGAATATTCCTGCATAAGTGCTGCTCCGATCCCAGTGGATGAAGCATCACTTTGAAGAACAAAAGTCCTATCAAGAGTATGTAATCTTAGAATGGGAGGAGATGAAAATATATTCTTAATTTGGTCTAAGGAAGATTGACAATCCTGAGACCAACGAACCAGATTAGGCGATCCTTTCTTCAACAACGTTGAGAGAGGTGCCATGATCGAAGATAGATTCGGGATGAATCTCCCATAAAATTGAATTAAACCCAAGAGACTACGGACTTGTTTCTTCGTCTTAGGTACAGAGATGTTCAATATTTTCGAAGTATTGTGGTCTTCTGTCTTCAAGAGACCATGACCAACACGATGACCCAGGAAAGAAATTTCACCAAAACCAATATAAGCTTTAGAAGGTTTTGCTGCAGATTATACTGACGTAGAGTGGACAGTAGGTCATATAAACCCAAATAGGGATCTCCCCAGGAATCACTGAAGAGACAGATATCTTCTAAGTATGCGATGACATCTGAACGATGAGAAAGAATTCGACGCATCATGCGAACGAAAGTAGCAGGGGCGTTCATAAGACCGAAAGGCATAACATTCCATTGAAATAGACCCCTAGGTGTTGAGAAAGCAGTAAGAGGTTTGGCATGATCTGCTAAAGGCACCTCCCAATAACCTTTCGACAAGTCAAGTTTAGTGAAGAATCTAGAATTAGAAAGTCTAATAAGTAGATCTTCTAGTAAAGGCATAGGTTCAGCATCGAACTTTGTGACTTGATTTAATTTGCGATAATCAACGCAAATTCGTATGTTCTTATCTTTCTTCCGGACAATAACCATGGAAGAAGAATATGGAGAAGTCGATGGTTCAATTATGTTTAATTGAATCATTTCATCCAATTCCTTTTCCACTTGTGACTGAAAGTGTATAGGGATAGGATAAGGTCTAACCCTAATAGGATTATTGTCGGTAAGAATTATGTCATGTTCTATGACATTCGTGTGACCAGGGATGTCAGTTAGAACATCCTTAAATGTCTGTAACATCGACGAGACTTGACGATGTTCATCAACAGAAAGATTAGGAGAGATGGAAACGTTTTTCCAAGATTCCATGGAATGTAGTGGAACCACTGGAAGAGGAAGATTGACATCAGAAAAAACAGATTCCTCATCCTGTATGACAGACAGCGATGAGTAATGACCATGAGGTACAGAAGATTCGTCCGTTGCCTGGAAAATAGGCAGCAAATAGTCTGGACGCTCATGAAATTCCGTCAGCATGTTGATATCGACCACATAGTCAACATCGGAAATCCGAGAGACTATTGCATACGGACCTTTCCATGCAATAAGAAGTCTATTTTCCCTACTGGGGAGTAGGACGAATGCTTTGTCACCTGGACAAAGCTGTCGTAGACATCTATTCTTGTTAGCAAACTGCCTTGCCTTCTCTTTAGCAATTTCTGATGAAGCAGTTGCTAGCTTACATGCCTCAATGATCTTTTGTCTAAGAGCAATGACATACTCATATGAGGATTGAGTGTCATCGCTAATATCATCGGCAGTGATGAGATCGTGTAGTAAAGACATAGGGCCGCGCGGACGCGCGCCAAAGACAAGTTCAAAAGGGGAAAATCCTGTGTGTTCGTTTGGGACCTCTCTATAGGCAAAGAGAGCCGCGGGTAAAACCCTGTCCCAATCTTGAGGATGATCTTCAGTTATCTTACCAAGCAAAGTCTTGAGCGTTCTATTCAAACGCTCAACTAACCCATTAGACATTGGGTGATAGATACTACTGAGAGATCTTTCAATATGTAAGGTAGACATAACTTGTGACATAGTATCAGATATGAGTTGAGTGCCATGGTCTGACAATATTTCTCTGGGGAACCCCAAGCGAGAAAATATCAGCCAAAGAGCATCTGCGATATCAGTAGTAGATATGCTCTTAAGAGGGATAGCCTCTGGCCAGCGTGTGCACATATCGACACATGTAAGGATAAACTGATGTCCTCTGGCCGACTTGATTTTAAAAGGGCCAATAATATCTATGGCCATTTTCTGAAATGGCCGAATAGGGATGTCAACAGCCAGGATAGGCGCAGCATGTCGTGGTCCTCTAGATTTGACCTCCTGACATACCTGGCATGATCGGCAGTAAATACGAATGTCCTTATTGACAAAAGGCCAAAAGAAAGCCGCAAGGACTCTCGACTTCGTACGGGCAAAACCCATATGTCCAGCACATTGCGAGTCATGAGCATGTTGCAGTATTTGCACTCTCATGCTCTTGGGAACAAGAATTTGCGAATGTGCCGACGTAGTCGAGTCTTTTACCATAAGTACAAGTACGCCGTTTCTCATCGCAATCCAGGATTTCCTTTGTGTATCCCTATTTGGATCACCTTTCTTCGCAAGAATGAAGAATTTTTTTAGAGAAGAATCTTCTTCTTGCAACTTTATGAATGAGTCACGTGAAATAATCAAGTGACTATTTTGACTATCTACTTCATTATTATCAGTTAATGAAGTCTGAGGTGGATCCAGAGCGTGTGCTCTAGTGACCACCGCGTTGGTAGCTTCAATGTTTTGCTCCTCCCAAACAGCAATCTGCTGTGGGGTACATTCCTTAACTCCGTGAATACGACCAATAATCAGGTCCGCAATAGGGTTTGGAAGAAGACATGCGTGGACATCTCCCGTATAGAAGGGAGTAGAAATATGTATTATGGCAGTAGGATATTTTTCCAAAGTGCCACCAAATGTAACACATTTGATGACCTTTCCTGTAGCACAGGATGGATTTACAAGCGATTGTCTAGCGCCAATAGTAGTACATCCAGAATCAAAAAGGACTGAGACTGGATTACTATTTACAAGATCCTTATGTAAGATAAGAGAACCTCTCCCATCATGCGCAACTGATGCAGCAGGAAGAGCGGGAAGAGGGTGACCACAGCTTAGAGTAGTAACGGTAGTCGGTTCAAACAGAGTACTGCATTGGGAACATTTAGTTGCCCTACCAAAGTCAAAGGCGGAACATGAGTTAGCACTAGAGATTTTATTATCATCACCTTGTTTACATGCCCCCTGAGACTCTTGCTGTACAGAATTTGTCTGTTGATATCTCTGTCTTTTATGATGCGACCTACCGCGACCATTATTGCCTCTGCAATTATCATTAAACTCTCTATTGTAATTGTTATCCTGTTTTGAATTCCAGTTTCCATAACTGTTATTATCATCTCTATATTGTTGAGAACCTCTATTATTTTGGTTTTGAGGTCTCCGTGAAAAATAGTTTCCTCTATACTGACTCTTTTTGTTAAAATGTCTATAATTATTGGGAGTAGTATACCGTGCAGGATTAGGTTGTCTCCAGTTCTGTGAAGAAGAATCACCCTGAAATTGATTGCTATAATTCTGAGCATAATTACGGTTACTCCTGTTATTAAAGTTTTGTTGGCTACCCTGAAATTTATGCATGAAATTTGGGCCATAGGGTGCTGCCGAAGCAACTGGCAGACCTTCTTTTACTTTAGAGTTGCTAATGGTTACATGAGGATGCGCAGTAATAAACTGGCAACAGTATTCTTCCATTTCTTTTATGTTTTTAGGCTTACGCTCATGAAGAAAAGCAAGAAAAGATTCATTGACAGAAGACATTATTTTGTCTCTTAGCAGTAAGTCCATAAGTGCTTCATACGTTATTTCTATCTTAGACAATTCAACCCAACGTCTAAAAGTAATACGTATCTTTGATATGAATTCAGAGAATTCTACTCCAGTTTCAGGCAACATATTTTTAAATTGAAGACGATAGCCGTCTTCGTTAAGTTGGTATTTCTTCAACAAGATAGCCCAGACAATCTCATAATTGTCCTTATCAGGTTCATCTACCATGCGCAACATAGTCAAAGCATCACCTTTAAGTATTTTGGACAAATGAAACACGTACAGTGATTTATCCAAGTTATGTATTTTACATGAACGTTCAAATCTTTCTAGATAAAACGTTATATCGTCAATGGAAGCATTGAATGCTGGTAGATTAAGCTTGAAATCAACAGCATTAGACTTATTAGAAGATGACCCCTTATTTGGATCATTAGCATTACCCATGTTCATCAACTTTAACTTTTCTAACTCCAAAGCTAAAAGTTTTTCTTCATGCTCCATTTTTGCTTTTCTCTCATCAGCCTCTCTTTGTAACTTTTTTTCCTCAGCCTCAGCCTGAAGTCTCTTATTTTCAGTCTCTATTTCTAGTCTTTTATCTTCAGCTTTTGCTTCTGCTTCTCTTTTTTGTTTTTCCATTTCCATTTGGAATCTTTTTTCATCCACCTGCATCTGCAGTTTTAAATTCTCAGCTTCTATTTTCTTTTGTTCAGTTTGTTCTTTCATTTTCTTTTCTTCCGACTTCAATGCCTTGGCATATTGAACAGTCGCAAATTCTTCTAACTTATCACCAGTCTTCCCAAGCGATTTACCCTGCTCAATAAAGTACTCAAATGTAGACATGTTGTCTAAAATCTGAGTCCAAAACCTGAAATAATTAATTACCTTATTTCAAACTTAATAATAACACGTCTTGAATCAGCACTTGTTTACTCACAACACCATATTATCATCCCAATCTCTGTGGGAAACAAGTCTTAAATCAAAGACCTTGTGTATAGACCTTTTTGAAATATCATCAATCAACTCTTGATCATAGGTGCACTTCCCATTCAATAGTGCACAATACTATTCATCATTTATTTATCATCAGTATAGTAGTAGTGCATCAGCATAATCCATTATCCAATCTGAATTAATTACCATAAGTAATATTATTCATCATTTATTTATCATCAGTGTAGTAGTAGTGCATCAGCATAATGCATTATCAAATGTGAATTAACTACTATAAGTGTAACCAATAACTATGTAAACACAATCACAAAGTAAACAATAACAATGTAAACATTAACAATGTAAACAATACAATGTAAACAATAACAAAGATTTAACATCAATACGAAAACATTCGCAGAAATCAACAAAAAATAAAGCGAAAATTAAAGGAATATCACAAAAAATGTGATGATATCTGCGACAATATGATACAAATACAAGACACCACAGTGTATAAATATAAATGGTGTATAAAACTAAACAATAGAAAAGAGAAGATCTACAAATACAAACAAATCAAAACAGAACTAAAGAATGCGGAAAAATAACGAAAACAACACTAACACATGTCGTCACAGCTAATATGAATAGCAACAGAAGTCGCTTAGCAAATTTCGCTATAGGAAATTTGCCTACCCTACAGAACACTCTCAATAGAAGACCTCTATGACGTGGTATGATCTATAGGAGTCGCCACCCATCCAGACCCGCAGAAACATAAACATTTAAATATAAATATACAAATAACAAATAAACATATAACATGTAAACAAAAGAATTAGAAATATAGAAGACTCAGTAGAAGTATAAGGGCACAGTTCACGAACAAACAGGCCACTTAACTTATGGAACTCCAATCGTCAGTACAGCAAAAAACAGGTGGTAATCAGCATTCTAAGATCGAAGATCCAACGTTGATCGCACATCTGAACTTGAATCAAACAGCTAAGACGATGGTTGAGACTTGAGCTTCTAAACGGTACAGGCAGTGTACAGGTAGTGTAGTTACGGCACTTGACCTTCTTATCCAATAGTAAATTGCTTCAATCGGTACTTGGCCTTCTCAGTAAAGAACCCGTAGCAACCGGAACTTGGCCTTCTCAACAACTACAGCAACCTGGAACCTTGATAGCAGCAGCTTGTGTTATCCGGCAATATATTTAACAACGCCGGGTACTGTCAAACTTCTTGACTTAAGGCAAAAACTGCAATTTCGACATTTATCGGGCAACGCCGAGTAGTCTCAGAATTCTTTATGTTGATGTCTTGAAAAATGTTGAAATGTTGATATCTTGTAGAATGAAGTGGGTAAGGGACCCCGTGTATGCTGGTACCAGACCAAACCAGCTTATGGCCACCAAATGTTGCGTAACATATGTGTTGCGTATAAATGTTCCGTGGATGATTTTTCATTTGCCACACAAATGTTGAGGGTGTTATTTCTCATCTTCTTGCCAAAGGTATGATAATGCTGACACTAGAAGCGTGGTGTATCACCCTCAGACACCAGGGATGATGAGGCAGAGTAATATGGTGTCTTTAGTCTGTTTTGTATAAATGATGTGAGTGTGGGTAAACAGCTACAGTTCCAAACAGGGACGTCACATCAACTTACAACGTAGAAAGTCAATAAAGCTTTTAACAGCAGTGATGTTTTGGTAATATATATTGTGTACGCCACAATGACAACGTGCATGGACATCGTTATGCAGAAACATCACAGGTATGGTACAACAGTCATCATTCCACTGACGTAGTCAGTACAACAAGGAACATCAGACAGCATCATGATAATGGTGAATCAATATGCATGTTATGACATCATAACCAGCCGTAAATGTAGTCAGGCAGAAAACTTCCTCCCTCTTCCATAATAGCCGGAAGGTATCAAATAGGAGATTAAATCCACTCTCCTTTACTTGACTTCAGCAAGACAGGCATGTCTTCTGACGTCATCAAAAAATCCTCAAAGTTCCTTTAGTTACCAAAGATATCAAATCTCGAACAAGCAGCAGAGTTCAACAAGTAACTAGTCCTTAGGACATGCATCAACCGATGCATAGCATCGAACGTGATTCGTGAGCTGAGAAAACTTCTCACAGCTTAGACTCTACCACAAGAAGGCTACGAAAAATGTCAACATCAAAAGATGGCGAAATGTTATTCAAAAGTAATTACCTTTGCTTCAGGAAATAAACCACATAACTCACAGGCCTCCAGGCACTTAGAATCACAACAGAGATATATTATCTCAAAAGGAACAACAATATGTAGAGGACTCTCTTTTTCCTGAATAGAATAAGCACGGACGCTAGCAAAATTGCGTCCTGCTCTCAAACGAATCTGCCACGGACTGCGGGCGGAAATCCCGTTCAGACCACAACCAAACTTTAGACATGCGCAGAAAAGCGCGATTCGAATACAGCTCAAATAATATACGAAGATAGTACCTTCTCGAACAATGCCTTAAAAGGATAGGAATCGAAACATTGCAAGTTGCCAAATGCTTATCAAGAGAAGTGGGCCCGAGCGCTCCAAACATGGACATGACTTAAAATCGCTCCATATATGGACTTGACTTAAGAGCGCTCAAACACAACTTATCGGCAACCCACGCCAACAAGAAAAGCGAACTACTTACAATAAAAAGTGACTATAATTTTCTCAAGTTATTTCCCTTTGCATAAGAAAAATATAAAGTACACTGAATAAGTTGCGACATTCTTGCGCAACAGTATTTCTATTGAGTAATTACAGTGTGTTGGGAAGTGTTTAGATGTGTTTTAAACTGCTGCGTAAATTTCTGAAGGACGTACCAGCCTGTGTATATTCAAAATAAATTGAGAATGATGGCAAAAGTGTGTCTGTAGGTTTAGAAAAGCATTTAAAGAATTATTTCTTGATGGAATGGACCACCAACAAGGAACGTAAGGAAGGATGAAAGCGATTGTTTTACTGGATTGTTTAAGCTATTACTTAGTAGTTTATACAAAACTTAATCATTGTATTGAGGCGGATTATGGACAAATGGCTCTAACTAAGGATTTAGAGAGAAATTGTAGTTACAGTGAACTGGAATTGGTTGTTGCTTCTATACTATGGCCTGTACATCTGCTAGCACACTGTCTGAAACTGTCTATAATCCACAACCTTTGTGATAGTGGGATCGTGATGGTCAATATTGGGGTTACCTCTAATTCGTTTCAGGTTATATCCTGTAAACCCAACTACACTTAATAAAGTCAGCCCCTACTGAGGGAACCCCTGATGCAAGTGCCTTTCGAGTTCAGAGGGCCAATCAGCTATTACCAACTGCCTGGAGGAAGATCAGTAATTTTACTTCCAGGACCAGAGTGGAACCAGATTCATTCTACAGATGAGTGAAAAACAAAACCACGTTAGAGTATCCCAGTCACTCAAAGATTATAGACAGAAATCAAATGATGACCCATGTTGGGGCATAGATAAAGCCATTAATAGATTCACATTCAAGTGACAGTGAAAGAACATTGTTAGAAACATATAAATATTATTCCAGCAGAGATAATTTACCAAAGTGAGAACTCTCATCAAATTTAATGTCTTTTGATACCTTTTAACTATTTTCCAATGTTTTGTTGATTTAATGTTGTAATTGCATTTGATTTACTATAAAGCTCTTCAAAAAGAAAAGAGAAACTGTATAAATAAATTGTAAATATTTACCAGCAGACTTACTTAATTATTTAAGTTGAGTTCAAGTTCTTGTTGGTAGATAATGTAGTTAATACCCCTAGCAGTCAACAACAATAATAATAATATAATCATAGGAGGATTTTGAGAGGGAGCCCATAGGAGCCTAGGAACATATAATATCATCTTACCTAGAAACTTATACAGCTTCATCATACCTTTGATGTCGATACACCCTTGTTCTTTTCAGAAAAGGGGGTATTTCTTATAAGACCAGTCTCTTATCTGGCACTATCCTGGTATCACCGGATACAACTTTGTGTCCAGGATATCTATTAATTTCAATAATATTTACCCTCTCGCGACAGACAGATCGTCTAATACTAAAGATAGTCGTATAGATAGGCTGGACTAGAGAAACCACTCATTCCAGAGACAGATCTTCACCTTAATCTATTCACTCGTGGAATCTATTCTAACACCTTTCTTTCTCATATACCCCCACCGTCTGCTCTAACCTATCTAAAAATTTACGACAACAGGAACGGACGTACGAGTACTTTAGATGGAAGATTACTTATAGGTTCTCGCAAACACATGATGGTTATGCATATTAAATTAATATGAAACAAATATAAAGGTATGTTATCAGGCACTCGCAGGAAATAAAGAAGTAGAACACCAGACAACAGAAAAACAACAGACATGAGTGGCTTACCCAGGATTTGAACACTGGACCTTCCGTGCGACAACCCCGCCTAGCCATGCAAGCGAATCACACTATCCGCTCTCTGCCATCTACGCATCATCAAAAAATGATGTTTCAATGGCAGGTCAATAGTGCGAACCACAATACACGACACCAGAAGTCCTCCATGGGCAGTTCAGCCTATTAATGACGCAATCACTTCTGTTGTATTTCTATCAAGCAGTATAGGCCGAATCCAACAAGACCCTTAGGACCTTAATACTGTGTCCAGTAAATGATAGTAGACTAGAACAGTGAGAACAGGATAGTGGGTAGGTTTGGTATTGTACAAACATTTATTACAAATAAGGGAGGGAAACCTGAGGCCTGTAAACAGTAAATTAATATGAAACAAATATAAAGGTATGTTATCAGGCACTCGCAGGAAATAAAGAAGTAGAACACCAGACAACAGAAAAACAACAGACATGAGTGGCTTACCCAGGATTTGAACACTGGACCTTCCGTGCGACAACCCCGCCTAGCCATGCAAGCGAATCACACTATCCGCTCTGCCATCTACGCATCATCAAAAATGATGTTTCAATGGCAGGTCAATAGTGCGAACCACAATACACGACACCAGAAGTCCTCCATGGGCAGTTCAGCCTATTAATGACGCAATCACTTCTGTTGTATTTCTATCAAGCAGTATAGGCCGATATCAAAAAATGATGTTTCAATGGCAGGTCAATAGTGCGAACCACAATACACGACACCAGAAGTCCTCCATGGGCAGTTCAGCCTATTAATGACGCAATCACTTCTGTTGTATTCCTATCAAGCAGTATAGGCCGAATCCAACAAGACCCTTAGGACCTTAATACTGTGTCCAGTAAATGATAGTAGACTAGAACAGTGAGAACAGAATAGTGGGTAGGTTTGGTATTGTACAAACATTTATTACAAATAAGGGAGGGAAACCTGAGGCCTGTAAACAGTAAATTAATATGAAATAAATATAAAGGTATGTTATCAGGCACTCACAGGAAATAAAGAAGTAGAACACCAGACAACAGAAAAACAACAGACATGAGTGGCTTACCCAGGATTTGAACACTGGACCTTCCGTGCGACAACCCCGCCTAGCCATGCAAGCGAATCGCACTATCCGCTCTGCCATCTACGCATCATCAAAAAATGATGTTTCAATGGCAGGTCAATAGTGCGAACCACAATACACGACACCAGAAGTCCTCCATGGGCAGTTCAGCCTATTAATGACGCAATCACTTCTGTTGTATTTCTATCAAGCAGTATAGGCCGAATCCAACAAGACCCTTAGGACCTTAATACTGTGTCCAGTAAATGATAGTAGACTAGAACAGTGAGAACAGAATAGTGGGTAGGTTTGGTATTGTACAAACATTTATTACAAATAAGGGAGGGAAACCTGAGGCCTGTAAACAGTAAATTAATATGAAATAAATATAAAGGTATGTTATCAGGCACTCACAGGAAATAAAGAAGTAGAACACCAGACAACAGAAAAACAACAGACATGAGTGGCTTACCCAGGATTTGAACACTGGACCTTCCGTGCGACAACCCCGCCTAGCCATGCAAGCGAATCACACTATCCGCTCCGCCATCTACGCATCATCAAAAAATGATGTTTCAATGGCAGGTCAATAGTGCGAACCACAATACACGACACCAGAAGTCCTCCATGGGCAGTTCAGCCTATTAATGACGCAATCACTTCTGTTGTATTTCTATCAAGCAGTATAGGCCGAATCCAACAAGACCCTTAGGACCTTATTACTGTGTCCAGTAAATGATAGTAGACTAGAACAGTGAGAACAGAATAGTGGGTAGGTTTGGTATTGTACAAACATTTATTACAAATAAGGGAGGGAAACCTGAGGCCTGTAAACAGTAAATTAATATGAAATAAATATAAAGGTATGTTATCAGGCACTCACAGGAAATAAAGAAGTAGAACATCAGACAACAGAAAAACAACAGACATGAGTGGCTTACCCAGGATTTGAACACTGGACCTTCCGTGCGACAACCCCGCCTAGCCATGCAAGCAAATCACACTATCCGCTCTGCCATCTACGCATCATCAAAAAATGATGTTTCAATGGCAGGTCAATAGTGCGAACCACAATACACGACACCAGAAGTCCTCCATGGGCAGTTCAGCCTATTAATGACGCAATCACTTCTGTTGTATTTCTATCAAGCAGTATAGGCCGAATCCAACAAGACCCTTAGGACCTTAATACTGTGTCCAGTAAATGATAGTAGACTAGAACAGTGAGAACAGAATAGTGGGTAGGTTTGGTATTGTACAAACATTTATTACAAATAAGGGAGGGAAACCTGAGGCCTGTAAACAGTAAATTAATATGAAATAAATATAAAGGTATGTTATCAGGCACTCACAGGAAATAAAGAAGTAGAACACCAGACAACAGAAAAAACAACAGACATGAGTGGCTTACCCAGGATTTGAACACTGGACCTTCCGTGCGACAACCCCGCCTAGCCATGCAAGCGAATCACACTATCCGCTCTGCCATCTACGCATCATCAAAAATGATGTTTCAATGGCAGGTCAATAGTGCGACCCACAATACACGACACCAGAAGTCCTCCATGGGCAGTTCAGCCTATTAATGACGCAATCACTTCTGTTGTATTTCTATCAAGCAGTATAGGCCGAATCCAACAAGACCCTTAGGACCTTAATACTGTGTCCAGTAAATGATAGTAGACTAGAACAGTGAGAACAGAATAGTGGGTAGGTTTGGTATTGTACAAACATTTATTACAAATAAGGGAGGGAAACCTGAGGCCTGTAAACAGTAAATTAATATGAAAAAAATATAAAGGTATGTTATCAGGCACTCACAGGAAATAAAGAAGTAGAACACCAGACAACAGAAAAACAACAGACATGAGTGGCTTACCCAGGATTTGAACACTGGACCTTCCGTGCGACAACCCCGCCTAGCCATGCAAGCGAATCACACTATCCGCTCTGCCATCTACGCATCATCAAAAAATGATGTTTCAATGGCAGGTCAATAGTGCGAACCACAATACACGACACCAGAAGTCCACCATGGGCAGTTCAGCCTATTAATGACGCAATCACTTCTGTTGTATTTCTATCAAGCAGTATAGGCCGAATCCAACAAGACCCTTAGGACCTTAATACTGTGTCCAGTAAATGATAGTAGACTAGAACAGTGAGAACAGAATAGTGGGTAGGTTTGGTATTGTACAAACATTTATTACAAATAAGGGAGGGAAACCTGAGGCCTGTAAACAGTAAATTAATATGAAATAAATATAAAGGTATGTTATCAGGCACTCACAGGAAATAAAGAAGTAGAACACCAGACAACAGAAAAACAACAGACATGAGTGGCTTACCCAGGATTTGAACACTGGACCTTCCGTGCGACAACCCCGCCTAGCCATGCAAGCGAATCACACTATCCGCTCTGCCATCTACGCATCATCAAAAAATGATGTTTCAATGGCAGGTCAATCGTGCGAACCACAATACACGACACCAGAAGTCCTCCATGGGCAGTTCAGCCTATTAATGACGCAATCACTTCTGTTGTATTTCTATCAAGCAGTATAGGCCGAATCCAACAAGACCCTTAGGACCTTAATACTGTGTCCAGTAATGATAGTAGACTAGAACAGTGAGAACAGAATAGTGGGTAGGTTTGGTATTGTACAAACATTTATTACAAATAAGGGAGGGAAACCTGAGGCCTGTAAACAGTAAATTAATATGAAATAAATATAAAGGTATGTTATCAGGCACTCACAGGAAATAAAGAAGTAGAACACCAGACAACAGAAAAACAACAGACATGAGTGGCTTACCCAGGATTTGAACACTGGACCTTCCGTGCGACAACCCCGCCTAGCCATGCAAGCGAATCACACTATCCGCTCTGCCATCTACGCATCATCAAAAAATGATGTTTCAATGGCAGGTCAATAGTGCGAACCACAATACACGACACCAGAAGTCTTCCATGGGCAGTTCAGCCCATTAATGACGCAATCACTTCTGTTGTATTTCTATCAAGCAGTATAGGCCGAATCCAACAAGACCCTTAGGACCTTAATACTGTGTCCAGTAAATGATAGTAGACTAGAACAGTGAGAACAGAATAATGGGTAGGTTTGGTATTGTACAAACATTTATTACAAATAAGGGAGGGAAACCTGAGGCCTGTAAACAGTAAATTAATATGAAACAAATATAAAGGTATGTTATCAGGCACTCACAGGAAATAAAGAAGTAGAACACCAGACAACAGAAAAAACAACAGACATGAGTGGCTTACCCAGGATTTGAACACTGGACCTTCCGTGCGACAACCCCGCCTAGCCATGCAAGCGAATCACACTATCCGCTCTGCCATCTACGCATCATCAAAAAATGATGTTTCAATGGCAGGTCAATAGTGCGAACCACAATACAAACGACACCAGAAGTCCTCCATGGGCAGTTCAGCCTATTAATGACGCAATCACTTCTGTTGTATTTCTATCAAGCAGTATAGGCCGAATCCAACAAGACCCTTAGGACCTTAATACTGTGTCCAGTAAATGATAGTAGACTAGAACAGTGAGAACAGAATAGTGGGTAGGTTTGGTATTGTACAAACATTTATTACAAATAAGGGAGGGAAACCTGAGGCCTGTAAACAGTAAATTAATATGAAATAAATATAAAGGTATGTTATCAGGCACTCACAGGAAATAAAGAAGTAGAACACCAGACAACAGAAAAACAACAGACATGAGTGGCTTACCCAGGATTTGAACACTGGACCTTCCGTGCGACAACCCCGCCTAGCCATGCAAGCGAATCACACTATCCGCTCTGCCATCTACGCATCATCAAAAAATGATGTTTCAATGGCAGGTCAATAGTGCGAACCACAATACACGACACCAGAAGTCCTCCATGGGCAGTTCAGCCTATTAATGACGCAATCACTTCTGTTGTATTTCTATCAAGCAGTATAGGCCGAATCCAACAAGACCCTTAGGACCTTAATACTGTGTCCAGTAAATGATAGTAGACTAGAACAGTGAGAACAGAATAGTGGGTAGGTTTGGTATTGTACAAACATTTATTACAAATAAGGGAGGGAAACCTGAGGCCTGTAAACAGTAAATTAATATGAAATAAATATAAAGGTATGTTATCAGGCACTCACAGGAAATAAAGAAGTAGAACACCAGACAACAGAAAAACAACAGACATGAGTGGCTTACCCAGGATTTGAACACTGGACCTTCCGTGCGACAACCCCGCCTAGCCATGCAAGCGAATCACACTATCCGCTCTGCCATCTACGCATCATCAATATTGTTCTTATCCGGTAAATGAGGGTCTGACAGGGAGTAAGAACGGAAAACATACTCGGAAAACAGTGTTAAGGTGGAAAAATCACTGTACTGATTGACTGTGTTTAACAAGTGATTGAACACTCCTCCCCCCCCCCCTTTTTTTTTTTTGCAAAGAAATATACATACACACGCCCAGTGTATGTCCAAGAATTATTCATTGTCTTACAAAGTTCAATAATTTACAGCAGATACGAGCGTAACCGATAAATGATACTGTGTTTACAGTCTTTAGCTACATAATTGTATTGGTCACGTTCAACTAGGGTTTGGCGAGACATCGTGGAATGAATTCAACACGATGTCCAGATTTAGCTAACAATGGTAAATATCATTCTTATTTAGGATTATCATTAGTTCTATGTGACTGTTTCGTATGTCAAACTTGTTTATTAATTTAACCGTATAGAAACGTTTATATAAACATTTATACTCTTTCTATTTATTAAAATGTACAGAGATAGATTGCGCGTCTGTAAAAGTAATCCCAAGAAGATAAATATAGAAGATAAGTGGCAAATGTGTAATGATTGAAAAAGTACATTTCTTTAGAGTTCCACTTGACATACGATATACCAAAGTGGTCATAACTTACGACGTCACGCAGTAAGGGGGGAAGTGGAGGTCTAATATTTTGTGACGATGTGTGACGATGGAGGGAGAAGAGTTTTTCACAAAACATCTCACAGAAATGCTAGTTAGGTTTGCTTCTTTTATAAATGATGTCGCTACAAAATAGATTTTGTAACCTAAATCCTGAAAGTCTATTTTTATCCGCAACAGTTAACAACTCCCTCGAGGGCACCATATATTAATATCATAATTTCAGATGAAATATCAAACAATTGTTATAACCTTTAACTGTTTTAAACTTTTTCTTTACTATTACGCATTTCATTTTTAATGGAATTGTAATACACCTTTCTAATGAACGATGTTGATCTGGAAGATAATGGATTTCTAGTTCGTTCTACAGAGGACCATCTTACTTTGCTGTGGGATAGTGAAAACAAAGAGAAAATCATTTGCTGATCACTAGTCAACAACCAAAATGTACCAGAAATGAAAATAGCTGATCTTAACTAATTTTGGTATGCTGAAAACGAAAATGACATTTAAAAATGTTGATTGGCTCTAGTTTTCAAGATATATGCTACTAGTTTATTTAATTACGGTCAATTTATATATATGACGCAACTGTTGTGGGCGATTGCATAATTTTTTTCTAATGACCAATAAAAATGTAACTAGAAGTTGATGATGCAATCCTACCTATGATTACATCACCTTTGTGTATAAATATCTTATCTCTGATAAAATTTTGCCATTAGTTAGTGCATTTGTCCTTATCAAAAGTAACGTAGTTAGAAATGCCTAGGACATGTGTGAACAGTGCTAATAATTTCTGTCATATATGTGGTGAGGTGACATTTGTATCACAAAAACGAAATATAACTAAAGTGATTAAGAAGGCATACAGTTTGTATTTTGGCTACAGAATAGGAGATCAAGATAAGAGCTGGGCGCCACACATATGCTGCAACACATTTGCAGCACATCTTAAACAGTGGTTGACTGGCAAAAGGCAAGCTATGCCTTTTGCAGTCCCAATGATTTGGAGAGAGCCCACTGATCATCTCAACAACTGTTACTTTTGCATGGTCCCTCCAATTAGGAAAGGCATATCAGGGAACAGTCGAAGGTAAACGGAGAAGAGGAAGGCAGAGAAAATCCTGGGCTGATAACATCAAAGAATGGGCAGGACACGGTTTTTCCGAGCAGTGGAGGACCCTGTCTGCTGATGCTTCCACCATGGCACCCCTACGACCCATGACCGGTTACGGGCTGAGATGATGATGATATCAAAAAGAAAAAGTGGACTCTGGAATATCCAAACATGCCCTCTGCAATACGTCCGGTACCACATGGCGATGACCTACCAGTTCCCAAAGTGCCAGAATCATTTTCAGCTGCTTCCACTGATGAAGAAGAGGACATTGGTGGTCCTGAACCATCAACCTCAAGCGACCCAGATTTTGAGCAAACTACATCCACTAAACGACATTTAATAACCCAAGGTGAACTGAATGATCTTGTAAGAGATCTGAATTTAACGAAGAACAAGGCGGAGCTTTTGGGTTCCAGATTGCAACAGTGGAACTTCCTGGCAGAAGATGTTACAATTTCTGTGTATAGGAACCGCCAGAAGCCGCTTATTACATTCTTTTTCAAAGAGGGTGACCTTTCTGCGTGCCACAACATTTCTGGTTTAATGGCAGCCCTCAAAATCAATTACATACCGGAAGAGTGGAGGCTTTTCATTGACTAATCCAAGACGAGTCTTAAAGCTGTTTTGTTGAATAATGGTAATGTGTTACCGTCAATTCCAGTTGGTCACGCAGTTCATTTGAAAGAAACTTATGAAAACATTAAGCAGCTTTTGAAGTGTATAAACTACGATCATCATCATTGGTCACTTTGCGGTGACTTAAAAGTGGTCGCTCTTTTGCTTGGACTACAGGGTGGATACACCAAGTACTGTTGCTTTCTCTGTGAGTGGGATAGCCGTGCACGAAGTGACCATTACATCAGAAGACATTGGCCAATCGGGCAGTCATTGCAGCCTGGCAGTAAGAACGTTGAGAACCCAGCACTTGTCGACACCAGCAAGATTTTGTTGCCACCCTTGCACATTAAGCTGGGTCTCATGAAAAACTTTGTCAAGGCAATGGAGAAAACAGATGAGGCTTTCAAATACCTCATCAGAAAATTTCCAAAACTGAGTGAAGCTAAAATAAGAGAGGAAGTATTTGTTGGTCCGCAAATTCGAAAACTTCTTCATGATGACGTGTTTCTTTGCGTGTTGCATGGCAAGGAAAAAGCAGCATGGCTAGCATTTAAGTCAGTGGTGGACAATTTTCTTGGAAACAACAGATCTGATAATTACAATGAAATTGTAGAAAATCTCCTTCTGAAGTATAAGTGTCTTGGCTGCAACATGTCTGAAAATTCATTTTCTGGATTCTCATCTGGATTTCTTTACGTCAAACTGTGGAGCGGTCAGTGATGAGCATGGTGAACGATTTCACCAGGACGTTGCTGCTTTGGAGACAAGGTATCAAGGCAATTGCAGCCCTTCAATGCTTGCTGATTACTGTTGGACTGTGACAAGAGACACCTCATCGATTGACTACAAGAAGCAAGCAAAGAGAGCTGGAACAGCGACTGAATAATGACGGAATGGGTTCAAATGTGCCTTTTAAAAACATGATATGTGAACTTTAAATAATGTTTTTATTTTTTCTATCATTTTATGTTGAAATATCAATTAATTGAGTATGTAACCACAATTTTTATAATGCTAAAGTAGAAAGACTAGCTGTTCACCCCAGAGAATTAAACAAGCATACATTATTTGTATTACTGTAATGGTAATTCATCATTTTAAAAAAACCCAGATCCAATTGGTGAATTTCATTATGATATTTGAAATCAACATGTCAAAATCAATAAGAAATGGTATATTTAATTTCTGGTACAAATAACTTTTGAAAATTTGTTGACTAGTGTTACAAATGCAGTTTTAATACTCTGAAGAATTTCTGTGGATTTTCTCTCAAATGTAACATTAGTTTATGATACTTTCGTTTAAGTAAGAACTGAAGTTATTGATGTGTTTACTTACTTACTTACTTAGTCGTTCCCCTTCTATCATGAGGTGTAGAGGTTTGAAAGAGAGAGCGCCAGACTATCCTATCGGCTGTCTTCCTCCTGGCCTGGTTCCATTCTAGTCCTCGGTCCTTCAAAGATTGTCTAATGTTGTCCTCCCAGCGGACTCTGGGTCGTCCTGGGGGTCTGGATCCCTGGCTCTTTGTTTCCCATGCTTGTCGTGGTAGCCGATCTTCTCTCATTCTGCAGACATGGCCAAACCATCTTAGTTGGGACTCTTCTACTTGGGTCTGCAGGGGCTGGGATTTAAGGCCTCGACGTATCGTCTGGTTGCGGACCATGTCTCTTCTTGTTACTGCAACTACCTTCCTCAGATACCTCACTTCTGAGGTTTAGATCTGGCTTTTGTGGGTTGACGTCGATTCTGATTAACATTAACATTAACATCAGTGCCTTCAATATAGCATGTTTCGTTTTTCTTTTGAAAGCCATGAAATATGTTGGAATAATTTTTCTATGAATATTAAATTATTGAGATTATTTGTTTTTTTTTAATTATTACTTACTTACTTAGTCATTCCCCTTCTACCGTGAGGTGTAGAGGTTTGGAAGAGAGAGCGCCAGACTATCCTATCGGCTGTCTTCTTCCTGGCCTGGTTCCATTCTAGTCCTCGGTCCTTCAAAGATTGTCTAATGTTGTCCTCCCAGCGGACTCTGGGTCGTCCTCGGGGTCTGGATCCTTGGCTCTTTGTTTCCCATGCTTGTCGTGGTATCCGATCTTCTCCCATTCTGCAGACATGGCCAAACCATCTTAATTGGGACTGTTCTACTTGGGTCTGCAGGGGGTAGGATTTAAGGCCTTGACGTATCGTCTGGTTGCGTACTATGTCTCTTCTTGTTACTTCAACCACCTTCCTCAGATACCTCATTTCTGAGGTTTTTTTTTTAATTATTACGTTTGAAAAATGACATCGTATTCATATATATGTGTGTGTGTGTGTGTGTGTGTATGCGTGTGTGTGTGTGTATGCGTGTGTGTGTGTGTGTGTGTCTGTGTGTGTGTGTGTGTGTGTGTGTGTGTGTGTGTGTGTGTGTGTGTAACGATACGGTTGTGCGATCTCAAGTCCACTTCGGCAGGATTGCATTACATTCCCGTGTGAGTGAAATTTTCTTATTTTTCTCTCTCCTGTCATTATTATGTGGCATTTTTTATGCACCATTATTTACTCTCTATGCTGAATCTAGATAGGGAAAGTCTCTAACACTCCACTCCCCTACGTAATTATTTGCTGTGGGACTGTCTTTATCTTGTTTACCACTCCTCATACTTATTTACGTTACACCAGGTGAACTGGGGTATTATCGTAACAATACCAAGTCATTATCACCGGTCAGCGAGCGAGATTCTTATCATGAAAAGACGGTCTCGCCCGATCAATATCTATAGAAGCTAATATTGTCTGTCTGAGATAGCAGTCTGAAGTGGGCAGATTACACAGGTGGTAGATGCGTTTATCGTTTCACGGGACCATCCCTGTGTGTGTGATTATGACGATAATCTGTCTGGAGAGACAATATTGGCGATTGGTAGCATCTGGACATCAAATGAGTTTACAGATGATGTTTATGAGTTGTGCACAAGATGCCGGCGGAAGTCTGACGCAACGATATGACATACATGTAAGAGGTCACGTGTGGATATTAAATTTAATATTGTGAAACACGTGAGGGTATTTTTCGAATTTGAAAACACCCCTACCCAAGTAGTTCTGAACAAGATTCGATTGGATTGGTTCATTTTGAGGAGCTGAAATATACAATGTATTTTATTGGCACACTAGTCCGAAGTGCAATCTGTGATTTGCACTAAGAACTGAGAATATAGTGTGATGAAAACACAGACACAGACACAGAACACAGAGAGTCATATCAGCGACTCCTAAAAGCCAGAAAGAAAAAGGAGACATTGGACATAGAAATTCTACAACTATAAATAACAGATCAAGTATTGGGCAACTTTGGAATTCACAAGTAAACCCGCATTTTTAATACAAGACTGAAAACTTACAGGGGCCTGGACTTTAAAACAAGACTGGAATCCTAGGAATTTGATCACAAGTCATGGAGGAATTTAACAAACGTTTTCCCAGGCCCAGGTGATTTCCCAGAACATCCACCGTCAGAGGAATTAACTCTAATTTCCCAGACCAAGTCATAGAGGAATTAAATGAAAGTTTCCCAGGCCAGGATTTCGCAGAACACCAGCCGTCAGTGGAATTAACTCTAATTTTCAGACCTAAGTGATTTCGAAGCTTCTAAGACAGAGCTCTGTTGAGTCTAAATTTGTGCAAGGAGATTGTGTATTCTAAAAAATTTTGGGGTAAGTCTAAACAATTTATTTACTAATGTAAATTTAACATGGTTTTCTTGCTAAGTGGTTATATATATATATATATGAAGGTGGCAACATCACCATACGAAAATAGTATATGCATGAACCACTGCTGCAAGAGCCGGTGATTGTTTCTAACTAGTCGTGCGGGAAACCCGACAGCAGAGAGACCCCAGACTCCGACGGGAGTAGTGATGAGTAATGAATGATGATTATATCACATGTGCCTATGGTGTAACATATCTTGTGAGATTTGTGTACCTTTTTTAATTGTAATTCAGGCAAATCATTATTCACAAACTCCAGACGCAATTTCCTAGTTAACACCCAGAAGGATATTGGTGAATTTTCATCATATTCCCTGAGTTACACTGTGTGCTCGGGAATTTAATTCTTCTGAGAGGTTAACAATGGTGGGTGGAGCGCATGACAATGGGCCTGTGAGTTTGCGGCGAACAAATGTACTTAGCAGGCATTTGTTTCTTTCTATTTGTCTACAGTTCATGGTTACAAGCCATCAGACGATTTGTGGTATTCACGCCGCTATTGTGAGGGGAAAGCATCCACCTTAACCGCCTAATGTGGAAGAAAGTGTGGAGAAGGCTTCCGTTATCACAGAATTGATGAACCACAGCTGCAGGACTCGTCTGGAGTTAAGTTTTGTTTTTTATTTTTTGACACAGGCAACAGCAAAACATGGACATTGATAGCGCCCCGATCCAACCACTGTGAGGAAAAATTTAATTTACCTTTAACCCCCATTTAATCCTTATTTTAACTTGTTGAACTAATTGACTATTAAATTTGTTATATGTTATTTTAAACTAAACAAATAATTGTTTATTCAGTCATTAGAAGTATGAAAGCAAACATATGAGCAAGACTATTTAATAATTACATATATGTATTGAGAGAGTGAGCCATTACTTATAATAGGGCATTCGTTAGATTACACCAACTGGGGGCTTGAACGGGCTAAACCATTGCTCAAATCCTTCACTGGGACCCAAAGATACAGCAATAGTGAATGCAGTCAGCGACCCATAGCTTGACTGCTTGCATCAAGATCAGCGAACCAGAGCTGGTCAAGACCGTACTCCACCTCCACGTGGTGGTCCTGGAAACAGTCTGCAGCAGTGCAGTCTGGCTGAGCGAGTACGGATCGCAGAGGGAAGGCAAACCCGGTCCCAAAAAATGCCGTGCTGAAGTCGGATGTGTCGATCGAAAGGTGCAGATATCACAGCTACGGCGTAAACAGACACAACGCAACCACCGTCCTTTTCAGGGTGAACGAGGAAGGAAGGAAGGAAGAAGAAATCCTTCACTAAAGGCGACGGACCAGATAATAAGTTAACAAATTGCTCAGTCCTAAACATATTATGCAGGAGGCTCTCTACGATTATAAATCAACCATATCGATTGGAGGCCGACCTCTGTGTAATCTACGTTTTGCTGATGATATTGATCTGATAGCTGGAACAGAATCAGAACTTCAAGACCTTACCTCTAGACTGGAGAAAGTAACAAGAACATATGGGATGGAAAGTAATATAGAAAAAAGCAAGATATTGGTGAATAGCCATAAGAAACATGTTCCGACCAACATTACGTTAAATGGGCAAACGTTAGAAGAAGTTAACACCTTTAAATATCTCGGGTCCACTATATGTAGTGATGGAAGATCAAATAAAGAAATCAAGACAAGACTTGAGATGGCCTCAGCTGCCATGACAAGGTTGAATGTGATCTGGAAAAGTAACATCAGTTTTCCTGTGAAGATCAAATTATACAAATCACTTGTATTATCTATTCTCTTGTATGGGTGTGAGGGCTGGACACTCACTGCAGATACGGAGCGAAGGATTCAGGCTTTCGAGCATAAATGTTATAGAAGAATTTTGCGCATTTGCTATAAAGAGCACAAAATAAATGTCTATGTTAGAGAGAAGATAAACACCTATGCAGGCCATCAAGAACCACTTTTGTCAATAGTGAAACGTCGAAAGCTTGCCTGGTTTGGGCATGTAACTCGTCATGACTCCCTTTCGAAAACGATCCTCCAGGGAACAGTCGAAGGTAAACGGAGAAGAGGAAGGCAAAGAAAATCCTGGGCTGATAACATCAAAGAATGGGCAGGACACGGTTTCTCCACACTTGTACGCATTGCTGAAAATAGAGAGCAGTGGAGGACCCTGTCTGCTGATGCTTCCACCATGGCACCCCTACGACCCATGACGGGTTATGGGTTGAGATGATGATGAAACAGCTTTTGTTCTTGACTTCTGGGAATAGCTTGTGAAAGCTACCTTAAGGTAGAACAGTCATTAATCTTCTATCTACATCTTTGCCAAGAGTGATCTTGCGCGCAGGTAGATACCTTGGAAGCCAATATTAGATACTATTGAGTTTTGGTCACTGTTGGATCACTACTGCAAAGCAGGGGAGGCTATATATATATATATATATATATATATATATATATATATATATATATATATAAAAGAATCGTATTATAGGCCCTTGAGGCATATTGGGAATATGGTGTTATACCCATATTTTCTTGACCCTCAGCACACTAGGGCTGATGTGGTAATCATCACGCCGGCCACCATAACCTTCCCATAGTTGCTGTGGTACCCAATTCATGAGGCTGGGTCGACCCTGGGGCCATTTGCGGTTTAAAAAATCCCACCTCAATATAGATATATACTCGTATATATAAAGTGCATGTAGTCATAACAATAAAAGTGGTACCTGAAATCTATGATTGTGGAGTCGATCAAAAACAAATTACCGACTCCGACTCCGAAACCCGATTCCGACTACAGTTTTTTTATTAGTCATATTTTATAAAAGTATACACTTATTGTTAGTTATATGTATAGGGATGATGTATTTGAGAATAAATGAATTCGTCGCTTTAGTAGATAGCATTTTAAACTATTCATTCATTAATTCAAATGAGCATAGGCCTTCAATGAATTTCTGCCAAGTCTTCCTGTCACGTGCCATCTTCTCAATGTCATCTTCACCCCCTTCATTACTGTCTCCAGTTCTCATTTCCCCATGTATTATTTGGTCTTCCTCTATCTCTTTTACCTGTGAGGATTCCAGAACATAGATTGTCTTATAATGTTATCAGCAGGCTTTCTCTATGTGTGCACTATCCATCTTCAGCGTCTTCTTCTCATGTGTTGTTTCATATGTGCTTGTCTAGTTCCACATTAGTGATCTTGTCAGACGAATTCAATCCTTCTATCGTAAGTAAACATCCATTTTTTTGTTCTCCGTGTTTCAGAGCCACACATTAGGACTTGACTTGACCTTTGAACTGAAAAATCTTATTTTTGTGTTGGACATGATTTCTCTTGATCTCTATATATTTCCAAATTCAGTGAAAGCTCCTCAAGCCTTTTGCATTCTTGTTTTGATATCATTGTCTGTCTCTCCAACTTTGTATATATTACTGCCAATATATATATATGTGTTACTACATCTTGTAGTTGTGCCGCTTTCACATCTCTTAGAAGCATTATGTTTTTCTTTATTTCCTCCTTCGTTAATCTTTCGCAGTTGACTTGTAGCTCTTCTTCTGCCGGTTTGATGTCTGGGGGATTTTGTTGAGCTGATCTATTGAGAAGGTCTCAAAATGTTCTGTCCACCTCTTCATGTGCTCTCGTGTATTGTGTAGCAGTTTTACATTCTTGTCTGATTGGGGTCGGAGTGGCTAAGACGTATGGCGTCCGCGTCGAATTCTAGAGCTATCGGGTTCGATTTCCGGTAGAGTGAATATAATTTACGGAATTTTTTTTTTCAGAACCAGTGGTCTTAATTAAGTCATACTTCCATCCGGTCTCATGGGTAGTGAGATCGGATGCCTAGCCTTCTCGGATATCGATCTTCCTTTTCAGTCATTTCTGACTATAGGAGCGTACCAATACCCCCGAGACAAAGTCTCGGTGGCACGATGTTGGGCACTTGAAAACAGAAAGCGGTCAAGCTGTTGCCCATGCAGCATGCCTCTGCTGGTGCGATTAGAGGAACATCGCTGTCGTTACAGTCTGACACCAGAGAACTTAAATTTACTAAACCTCATGTCATGATTTTTGTGCTATACTTCATGTCTTTTTTTGAACTAATAAAACCGCTCTTTCCGCGAGGGTCGGAGCTTGGTAAGCATGTATTAGCTCTAGAATTGCCACAGTTATCTTATTAGGATCGTGTAATCTAAGGAACCTCGACTGATTTAATGAGCCATTCGCGGTTTCACCGTGAGACAGTGCGAACTTAGACATGCATGGCTTAATCTTTGAGAAAAGCATATGGCTGCTGGCAGGATCAACCAGATAACTGTCCGGACAGACGTGCGTTTTCTTCCACCTCTCGCGCGGGGTGGGAGACTGCGCTCTGTGCAAAGTGGATCTCAGCGGCCCCGGCGATTTTATTCTTGCTTTCTTCGACTCAGGCGAGAACCACTGGCCGCCTGCCGACAAGACGTTCACCTAGTCGGACAGGACAGTCCGAAAGCGATAACAAGTGCGAAAAAATAGAAGGTCCCGGTGTGCAAGTTGCGAATGTTAAAAAATCCTTCGGCAGTTGGAAATCGTAAACAGTAGGCCATAAGGCCGCTGCCCCGGCAAAATTTAAAAACTTAGACACCTACCCTCCAAATATATTTATAGAATGTGTGATTCCTATATAAACACATTGGGATTCTCACCGGTTCTATGGAGTTCGTGCACTGTGCTGAGATCCTCCTTGTGTGATCTAAGGGAGCAGATCGGAGCACTGATAGAGTTGTCCGTGTGCAATAAAGATAGTCCTTAAAACAAAACCAAACCATTCTTGTCTTTGATGAGGCCGGTGTCTTGCTTGTGTGACAGTGTGGCCAGAAAGGTGTAATTTTTGACTGAGTGATAGTTGTCGATCTAGTCTACTGTGTATATTTGTGCTCATGTTGGCATTCTCACACGGGAATAGCCGATCTAAACGAAACACACCTTTGCCATCTGAAAGGAAGACAAACGTGTGAGACGCAGAAGATGTAATGAGAGACGGCCCTTGGTTTTAGACATATCGGCGCTGTCTGACGCCAGAAGAATACACCTTGTTGAGCACAAAACGTGAGAGGTGTGACTACGGGCAAGAGTTATCATGGGAATGTAACCTCTAGTGGGTGGACCTTGAATTGTGTACGTTTAGGAAGATAATCCTTACTAAATTGTGATCTCATGTCATCCAAACTGAGCATAGGACTCCTGATTTGCTCCCTAGAGGGATGGGCGGAGCTTTGCCTGACATTTTGACGTGGCTGTCATGTGGTACAGGGGTGGATATGTAGATTTAAACTGAAACATTGAAGGAGTCGAGTCAAGAGTTGAGAAGGAGCCAGATCGTCTTCGTTTGCGGTATGCATCCTCGGTATAATACACCAGTGAGGTAGAGGATTTGATATCGCATATGTTACGTCTGTGCTAAGAGAACTAACGACATAGAGGTATGCTTGCATATGAGTACATTTTTATAATACTTTAGATTTAGTAATATTAGACGTTTCAGATTTAGGATTTATTGCTTTTTAGAGTTTGTCTATCTATAACAGTTTGATAGAAGCTGATTTGCGATGCATGTGTTTTCTAGTGTATTTTCACGTATATCTATCTCATTGCTACTTTCAACTGTGCGACTGTGTTAAATGTGTAAAGTATTAAGTGCATTTATAAGAGGAATTCTAGTGTCGCACTGCGCTGTATACAAGTGTGTACTTATTAACATTATTATTATTTGTGTAGTGTTAAGTAATAGTTATATTGCATTCTTGTGAGCCGTAAGTGTGGTTAATTTTACATCAGGGATTTTTGTGTGGAAGATTAGCATACCCTCTGACTCCGTGAGTGGCATATGCCTATTACATTTAGTATTGAGCTGGAAGAATAGAGTAAGTATATATATATATATATATATATATATATATATATATATATATATATATATATATATATATATATATAGATATATATATATATATATATATATATATCTGCTTGTTGTTTAGAGCAAGTAGGCCTCTAAGATACTGATCGAATGGTGTCATTTAGACCAGTGCGCTGTGTATAATATTTCATCATAGACAGAAGTGTTTCATTTACGTTTTCTCTCGCGTGATGATGTAGTTAGTAATTAACAGGAGTATGAAGGCATTATTGTTGACTGAGATAACAACTATCCTACTGTGGAAAATAAGATGCTTTCCTAAGTTAAAATCTGATATTCCAGGCATTGAAGATAAGGGAACACAGACAGAAACACAAAGAAAGTGTATAGCAACCAAGTATATTGACCAAACATTTCCAGCAAAGCTTTGGACACATGCATATACTGATGGTTCGGCAACAAATGCAGTTGAAAATGGGGGTGCCGGCATCCTCATAAAATTAAAGAATAGAATTCACTCTATGGCAATTGCCACTGGAAAATACTGCAATAACTTCTGTGCTGAAGCAGAAGCCCTGAAACAGGCAGCTGAAACTCTTATTGAATGCAAAGAACAGGCAGAAAAACAGATAGTAATCTTTTCAGAAGCCCTCTCAATAATATCAGCGCTGAAGAGCCACCAAACTAAAGGATTGAAAGATCTGATAATCTCCCTTGAAAGACTAGCCGAATGCTTCAAGAAGTGCACTATCCAGTGGATACCAGCCCATTGCAACATACCAGGAAATGAGGAGGCAGATAGACTTGCTAAGGAAGGAGGTGCCTTACAACAAAATGATATAGAGACAACTTACGCAACGGCAAAGACTACTATAATGGCTACATTCAAGTCCAAATAGGAAAGAGAGCACCCGGGACATTTGAAAAATGATGCATATCATCAACTATCCAGAAAAGAACAGGTCATCATTTTTCGGCTACGCACTGGTCACAACAGATTGAGATACCATCTGTACCACAAATACAAAATTGGTGCAACAGATCTCTGCACCTGCGGTACCAGCCCAATGACAGTCGAACACCTGCTGCAATATTGCCCAACCTACAGTAATGAACGGAGTAGCATATGGCAACAACCCACTTCTGTCAACGAAAAACTGTTTAGAGATGTCGGGAACCTTGAGTTGACTGCTGCCTTTATTAGAGTCATAAATGTGGAAGTCTGAAGGCGAACGAGGAGGAAGAAGAAGAAGATATGTTTACTGTTGATTACACATACATACAAGCACCACACTAACACTAAATACACAACACTTACACACATGGACACATAAGCACATCTACTAGCATATTTTCACACATATGTAACACCACACACACAACACGGACATATAAGCGCATATACTTGCAAGTTTTCACACATATGTATGTATTATTACGTAGATGATGTTTGTCCATTAGAAAGATGCTAGTTTATTTTGTTTCATTTTATTTTAGAGAGTCCCAGCAATCTGTGCTGGGTTATATGGTGTTACGTAGAGAATACCTAAATATCTAGGTTATACATTGTTGCTTAGGAATTGCCTTCAAAGTAAACTTGAGGACAACATTGTTTTCTGTATGATTCATATGCTACCTGATAGAGTTTCATTAATAAAAGTGGGACCCTGAGCATTAGCGTCACTGGCAACGAAAAGAGACGAAGTGAAGACAAAGCTGATTCTCCATATTGGGTAGATACGACACTAGGCCTACCTGCGGCACCAGCTTTGCCAGAGGAAACAGACCCTGATGAGGACGCACATGGTTTAACGCCCAAACCAGGCTGGTATGCCCTGCAGCCGATAGAAGGTCCTGCCCCGAGACGTTCTGAGAGATTACGACTGAAGCGCCTAGCTTAGTGCAGTTGTCGGGATGACAACAAAATCAGGCGGAGAATATGTAACAGCACCATCTTGTCATCGCCATTGTGCCCGTGGTTCTTTACCTTTTTACCACAACATCTTAAAGAGGAAGATGTATTACTGTGCCACAATAAAGCCTAGAAATAGTTGGGTTCTATATTTGTGTTTTCGCTCCTCCTAGAGCATCCATCGCGTGTGTTATTTGCGTGGCCCAATTACTACGCGCGCGCACTACTCTTGTGAGTGGTTAAGCTTAGCGGCCTAGATAGTGAAGCGCGCTGGCCAGCAGAGGCCTTTTTCTTCGTCAGCCGCCCCAAGGAAACCAGAGTCAATCAGAAGTTGCCTTGAACACATTAACAATTGTGTACTGGCTGGGTGTTTATTTACTGTTTTGTTTAGCATTCGTTTATTGGCTTTTTGTCGCTGACAGGGTTGTATAAATAGATACAGCCCCTGCCTTGGAATCAAGAGTTTTATTGTCATTCGGGTCGGGTGCGAGTGTGAAAGAAAGTGATCACATATCACAACAGCATCATCATCCCTCGCCCACCCTATCACACTTGTATTTCTCAGGTGGCTTATCTATGATGTTTCTACAGGTCTCGCATACATTCGTACTTCCTTTGGCTGCAGTTTTTAACTGCCTCTCTTGCTAACTCCTCAGTATATTTGCTCTTGCATATTTTTTATAATTCTTGTTACCTCTTTAATCGCTTCTTCGTGAGCCCCGGCTTTGGAGTCGAGCCCTGTTTAAATCTGATTTCTTTTTCTGTCTTTTGTTCTGTCTTTTCATACAATATACTAAACAAAAATTTAAAAAGTATTTTAAAATTTGACAGGTTTTAAAAAAATCCCAGTTACTTCTTAAAAAAAAAGATCTGCCAGGACTTTATGTCCAGAGTCGGGACATTTTTTACCGACTCCGGACTCCACTAAAAAACGATCAACTCCACGACTCCGACTACACAGCCCTGCTAAAATCAGGGGTTTTCCATTGCTTTCATTACATCTAATTGAATATATTGAGTATTTATTTTCTACTTTTTAATACACTTGGTAACAACAGTAAAAATGGTACATAAATCGTGTTTTGTTAGTGTGCTTGTTTTGTTTTTATTCATTGCCATTATTTTTGTCTCTTAATTTTAAGTTATAACTGAAAATTTCTTTACTAAGAAGAGACAAGGTCCACAACCAGACGATACGTCAATCCCTAAAAACCCAACCCCTGCAGACCCAAGTAGAACAGTCCAAACTAAGATGATTCTGCCATGTCTGAAGAATGGGAGAAGATTGGCTACCACGGCTGGTATGGAAGGCTAAGAGCCAGGGATCCAGACCTCCAGGACGATCCAGAGTCCGCTGGGTGGACAACATCAGACAATCTTTGAAGGACCGAGGACTAGAATGGAACCTGGCCAGGAGGAAGACAGCCGATATGATAGTACGGCGCTCTCTTCCAAACCTCTACACCTCACGATAGAAGAGGAACGAGTAAGCAAATAAGTAAGTTAGGGCAAGTAGTAGAAAGAGCACAATATAATTATTTCTCGTTACGTGACTTACTTAGTTACTTAGTTACTTAGTTACTTAGTTACTAAGTTTTTCCTCTTCTACTTTGGGGCGTAAAGGTTTACCATATAGAGCACCTTCTGTCCTATTTAGACCTGGTTCTAGTTAGAGATTGTCAATTGTTGCCCTCCGGGTGAACACTGGGTTGTCCTGGAGGTCTGAATTGTGTCCTGGTAGAGGTCTTCTCCCATTTTGTAGACATGCCCAAACCATCGCAACTGGGACTGTTCAACTTCGGTCTTCAGAGGCTGGATTTCGAGGCTATGACGTATCGTCTTGTTGCTGACCAGTCTCTTCTGGTCACATGGACCACTTTCCTCAAATATCTCATTTCTGAGGTTTGAAACTGGTTCTTGTGGATTATAGTTATTCCCCTTGATTCAGTCCCAATTAAGATGGTTTGGCCATATCTGCAGAATGGGAAAAGATCGGCTCCCACGACAAGCATGGGAAACAAAGAGCCAAGGATCCAAACCCCCAGGACGACCCAGAGTCCGCTGGGAGGACAATCTTTGGAGGACCGAGGACTAGAATGGAACCAGGCCAGGAGGAAGACAGCCGATAGGATAGCCTGGCGCTCTCTCTTCCGGACCTCTACACCTCACGGTGGAAGGGGAACGACTAAATAAGATTCACATCCGCAGGTCAAGACCGGGGCATAGGTAGGGCAGTATACATCCATCTGAGTCTTCGTGCCAATTTCTCTTTCGCTGAGGAATCCTCGGTTTAAGGCGTGGAAAAGTATCCCAGTCGCTGCTCTTCGGGTAGCCAACTCTTCTTTGATGCCTCCCTTCCAGTCTATTACAGCACCGAGGTATATACCCTGATTGACCTGCTCCAGACCCTGTTCTTTCGACTTGTTTTGGCGGGTTAATTTCTCGCTTAAAAAAAAGAAACATGGTCGGCTGTTGAAAAATGCGAAATTGACCACAGGAAACTGGCTATCAGAAATTCCACATGGCTTGATAAGTCCGACATGGCTGTGCACATTATTATTGCTACTCAAGACTTTAAACGCTCTATTCGGAGACTTGCGAATAATGTATATTTAATAACTAGACCACAAATACCTTTATATTTTGATATACGCCCTAATATAACTGACAGACCTTGTGTCTAGTTTAACTAGGCACGCCTGGCCAAAACAAGGCAAAGCTCCTTTTGGGGAGGGGGGTGTCGTAGATTTTTGATAGGGGAATTAAGATCAATTATGGTCCCGTCTGGATAGAACTAGAACAGGTGATATCTCAGTGGGAGATAATGTAAAGAAATAGATTTTCACGAGTGAAATGGTGAAAGGTAAAGTCTGTCCCTGGATTTTAGAGATAATCTAATCCAGCCTAACTGTTACGACTGAGATTCTTAGATCAGACAGTTTTTCCTATAAATATATATATATATATATATATATATATATATATATATATATATATATATATATATATATATATATATATATATATATATATATATATATATATATATTCAACCACTCACATCTACACACAAACAGATAAGTGACGACAATTAGACGCACAGACGGGAAAAACTATATCTATTAAATAGGGATTTTTTGTGACAAGCTGACCAACACACGTAAATAAAGTTTATGTAAATTTTATTTATCATAAAGAACTTCACAACAGCAATATTTTTGAATATCAAAATCAAATAAAAATAAACATTAGTTAATGAATTAATTAAAGAGTTAGACTCATTGGTGTAATCCTCCCTCCCTCTGTTGGGACAAGATCCCGTTAGACGAAAGTTATTAACCCCAAAGAGTCAAAGATTTATACGCTATGGTCTAGTATTTCCCTCTACAGTAAAGAACAGAGTTATACGTTAATCTCTTCTGGAAAGGGACAGCATAGCAAAACTTGCAATAAAAAAACTACACAAAGTGAGTACATGGATTCTACAAGATATATGTGAGAATTATTCATTCATTCTTCCTCTCTTCTCAGACAACCGTGGCCACGAGCATTCTTTCTCACCTAAATACTTGTGTTGTATCTTCTGGAACAATCTTTAGGACACACATGCACAGCAACTCCAGTATTATATTTGGCAAAGAGAACCCCAGCTCCTCAAAGACAGGTTAACTTCAATTCTCCGAGGAGCGTTCCCTTTGTTATGTTTTATTTAGAATTAACTGTTTATGTCACATTAAATTTGTCCAGGTAAGAAATATAACAGCGCTCACAGTGTCAATAGCTTGAGATTTCCAGTACATAGAAATGACAGGTTGGTAACTTCTCTCAGTATAAAATTCTTGGTCACACCACAACTGGTCAAATGTCGGGAAATGGTAATGTTTGTTAAGTCACCTCAACGGGCTGACTGTAAATGAAATTTGCAAAGAAATCTGGATCTATATGCCCAGTTACAAAGTCACTCTTAATGTTCTTTGGGTGGTATTCTGTCTCTTTCTGGGTGTAAACACAACCTCAGACAGTTTTTACCTTGAAGAAACCCAGATACTAATTAAATTGTTCTTTTGTATGGTTACTCTCAGATTTACATGGAGGCCGCTGGTAAGGTTTAGGGTTTGACCCAATACTGTGTAAAGGAGAAAAAATACAAATACTGAACAATAATATAGTATTCACAATCCTACCCTTAACCTGCGTAAAATAGAATATATTTATCCACTTCGTTTATTTAACTTAAATTGAAACTACAAGCTTAGAGCATGCCTCATCGTTTAAAAACTCCCGTGAAATAAATTCTAGTCATTTAAAAAAACTTAATCATCATGAATTAGAAATAAATACATATTTCGTCAATACTCATGATGAACCGTGCATTACTAGTTGTTTAAAATATTCTCTGACTGGTTACTAGCTATTAATTAAATTTATTTTATAGCTGGAATAGTTTAGCTAGAAATTATTATTTGTTCTGCTAGCCACTGTAACTCAATAAACCTAGAGAAATATAAATGACGGACCTATCTAGTAAATCACTCTGCACAGAAAATCTAGTGAAATATAATCGACGATTTTACCACTTAAATCACTCAAAACTACTAGTATAGTATTTACCTTCACACAAACTTCTAAAACTATTTCCACCGAAAACTAAGAACTCTACTTAATACAAGTGATTCTAGAATCGTAGCTAGATGTCTTCTGAATCTATGGAGTACTGGATAAATTGAGTTAGAATGCCGGGGTTTATATCTGAAATCAAAGGGAATATACACTATGCACCGAAAACCAGACTCTGCCAGATTTAGCACCTACGGGGAAATCTCTGTTCAAATTCTATTATCAAAAGGAATCTACACACTATTACCGCTGCAAATTTGAGCACAGAGCGAACGGTCTCTCTTTAAATCAGGCGTAACGTAATTGACCAGACCGTGCGAGATTTCTTCGATCGTAAAATCACACTATTTACCCCTGCAGACGTGGTCATTGAACGAAATCGAGCGAAGCCCATCCTTTGATCTGGCTATTCTCACCGTGTTTAATTACTTTCAAACGAACAGTTCAGGGGAAGGTAATAGAAATTGTCTGCCCGTTTGTTCCAAAATTAACTGCTCTTTGATTGCTGTCTGATCCTATCCAACGATTTTCAATCGCTGGCGTTAAAACTTACAGATACCCCGCTCGGCGTTTAGCTAATAGGTCTGCTCGTGAACATACATCAAAGAAAATAGCGAACCGCAATAAAATGCGTGCTAAATAGAAAAAGAGACAGATCTCTGAGTATTAGAATGGTTTTATGTTAACAAAACAGGCGTAGGTGAAAGCTAGGTAAAAGAAAAGTGTAGATAAAGAAGTAGATAGATGAAAGCTATTTTCATAATATGTCACAGGGGGTCAGAACATACAGAACAACATTAGGTATGTGAAAATGATTATATTAACAAACAATACTTTCAGCTTTAAAATTGTGCATACACTCAATTTAGTGCGCTGTGACGAAATGGCTGTCCCTGTCCTTTTGTGTGATTTCTCACATCTTCAGCCCACCGGCAATAAACTTTTTTTCTTCATTATTCACTTGTTATTTGGCATTTCATTTAGCCCTTTCATTCATTTTACTCTTTATGCTGGACATAGCATGGTAAAGTCTCTAACACGCCATTCCCCTATGGCAGTATTTGCTACGGGAGTAATTCGTATCTTATTGTCTCACACTTCACTCCCAGACTGTTGTTACGCTCCGCCAGGTTTTGTGACCGACCGGCGATAATATTTTATCGCCTAATCCGTCTGACCACCTGTGGAAACATGTCGGTCAAACCTTTGACCCCATTTGAAAGCTGTTGATCATGTTGTCAAAAGCTTGCGTACGATGAAAGAAGACAACACTGTCTGACCAGACATCTGTCTGGCGGAGGCACGCAGATAAAGGGGATAATTAGATAATCTGTCGGAATAGACATCTGGGCGAAAGGCACATTACGCCAGTAAAACACAGTCACAATATTGTTATAGACAGAGGTGCGCCGGAAGTCTTACGTAACGATATGACATCACTGTTGTAAGAGGCCACGGGTGTATATTAAATTTTATATTTTCAAATACGCGTGGGATGATGTAGCAAAATGATTTTGTTGTTTAGAGGGAGAAAGTGTACGTATGACAGACTTGATGGAAGAATAAAAGATAATCTCTAGAGGAAACTCTTCCAGACTGCAGGTTGAATGCACAGTCTCTCCTCGGGAATTAGTCCACTCAAAAAAAACTTTCCAAGAGAATTCAGGTGAAACTAAACAGGATATTCTCTAGGCGATAAATTCTTTATCCGATATCCTACAAAGGACTATGTATAGTACATATAGATGGATAAGAGATTTGGTGCCCAGCCACATTAAAAATATCCCGACCCACTAGTGTTTATTAATTTTGGCTCTGCCCCCAGTGTGTAGATTTACGTTACTAAAACTATACAACCCAATTAAATATTACAAAGAAAATAACAACAGACTCCGTTATGTAAAGTTTACAAAATGAAGATAGAATCTCACATATAATATATTGTAAAGTGCTGTAAAGTGTGTGGTGTATGGTGTGTTCTCTTTCTTCGGTAAAGCTCCACTATCAATCACTGCAGCATGTTGTTTGTGGTGCCACTACTGTATATGTCCATTTTAGTGTACCGAGTTGTTGAGATCAGGCATGCTCCAGTCTACCCAGCTGTAAATGGGTAACTCACCCTAGTCCTGAGTTAGGGAAGGCAAAGGCACTGTAAGCAGTAGTTTCCCTCTAAGGCTCCAGGGGAAGCAGGCCCTAAACTTGGTCAATTCAACCGACGCAGGATGGTGTATATATGGAGTAGAAGTGTAGAGTGTGATTAACGCGAATGGTGGACTGTTCGTGTTCTGACCAATCTAAGCACTCATTCACTTGTGTCTACAAGGCACCAATGCAGACTGCTGGAATCTTTGTTTACACAGTTTATTTAGACGCACACACTGGGACATAACGAGTAAATCATGGGTATAGGTTGACACATCAATTTGCAGGCATACATAGTAGATCCCAAGTCATGACACATTCATAAATAATGGGTAGTACATCACTAGCTTCCAATGTCATGATACATTATGGCCGCATCCCCTATCTGACTAAACGCGTCAGTGAAGGCGGATCGGTAAGTAACTAAAGTTGCTTTATGTTCATAGTTTATATCATATTATGAAACCACGATAAGGGGTTTCTATCAAAATTGAGATCTCCTTGCCACTGTCCGAATAATAAGATACATGACCCGTTCTCTAGACAGTGATCCAAAAATATGATGACAGGAATGTAACATGGCCGCCTTCCTGAGTTGTCGCTCACTCACTCACAGGAGGGTATATATAAGCCAAAGTTAATTTGAAATGCATATGAATAATTTCCTAAAGTTTCTCCATACAGTTCTACAGTAATCCAGTTACTTCACGTAGACATAACTGCTGTATGGAAGCCCGTCATCTTCGTCGATACAAACATGACCCTAGCGTTGCGAAGCACAATATTCCAGCTAGGTCTAACCGACATGAGATCATCAAAAATAGGGTCTGGCATTACCTGGAGTCCGAATCATACATGATATCGTACATTAGGAGAGTCTCTAACACAAACTCTAGTAGAGACACAATCTCCTACAGAATAAAAACCACTTCATAAATCAGTTTTACTTAAGAATGTACCAGCCCTTGAAAAATGCGTAACCCGCCATTGTAAACGGTACATCGGAACTCATCACGACTTGTCAAGACAACTCATACTTCCACTAGAGCGGCATAACAAGAATATAGTCCTGCCTACCCATCCAAAATATACAATATAGGACTGATTCTACTTGTACTAATAATATGTAATACATATGAATTCAGGCCATAAACATAATAAGCAAATTAATCTATTTTCTGGCCCTAACAAATAAGTACGGACATGAGTGCAATATCCATGCGCCGGATCAATATCAAGAACGATTACTCCTATAATCAAAAGTGTGAATCAATCATGAATTATCTAGCTTTACCATAGACAGCATTTTCATACACAAATGAATGAATGTCTATATCTTTTCCATATTAAATAGCCATATCGATTTTTGTAATATGTGCGTCAAAATATGCACGCAACATATATGATATATTCAAATGTACAACTATAGGTTCCCTAATCTATCAATGGTTCTGAACCATGTCAGAATTAATTTTTCATCATAGGACAATAGGATTATTCTGTAGTGGTTCTGCTGGCATATTCAGATACTCATCTCAAATGCTGATGTAGTCTTGTTGCCAAGGGTTCAATATGTCCCAGCACTCCAGGTCCCGCAAGTTCTTTTTAGGGTTTCAGAGGATGGCAAGTTGCTTCTTCTCCGTCTTGACACAGGGCTCATCACCAACTGGGATGGAGTATGTCTGCCCTTGAGAACACTGCATATGCTTTAGTCTTCTGGTATGACAACCTGATAGGACTGGATGGACAAACAATCGAAGCTCCATTAGTAATCATGCCAGAGCAGTCATTTCCCCTATCTGCTGGACGCTAATCGTCCATCAGAAATCTAACAAACATTCATAGTTAACATCACTAACAAGGTGCTCTCTATTATCTATAAAATATTATAGCATAACTGACATTATAAGCCTACAGTTGGGTCTCAACCTATATCTGGCTTCCAGCTTTTTTAACGCAGTGATTTTCAACATATGGGCTGTTAGCTTCACCAACTGTGAAGTTTGAGGCAGTGGTCATCAAAAGTTTGAGAACCACTGGTCTACCTTGTGCCCATGGAGCAATAAAATCAATTTGGGGGTTCTGTCAACAATGGTTTGAGAACCACTGGGTAATAGTTTTCTATTCTTCTGTAACATGTTGGGGTGTCATTGCTGCTAAGGTTTGAGAACCACTGAATTACAAGTCAGTCAACATATTCATTTATAAAATTGGCTAGTGCTGTTGCCCATTCATTACATACTTCTGTGTTTATGTGATAGGCATTCATATACCTTATTAATACCATCATAACACATTAAAACATAATAAGGATGTTTGCAGAAATCAGTTCAGGATTAAAATATGACAAGAATAATCATGGCTGAAATCATACAGTAGAATTAGTAGAAATCATTCAGTATAAAACAGGACAAGGGTAGTTCATACATGCAACTTTCAGTATACATAATGTTGTTGTCTCCTGTACAAAATCAAGGATATTAATTTCTGTCACAGTGAAAAACAAAAGATACTGACATGATATGTTGTAGATAAACATATGATTAATTCATGTTATTCATATAACAATATAGATCACTTACTCGCTCAGGCAAGCACCCTTGCTGTTTTAAAATGATCGGGCCCCTCTGTATTTCATAGACAGGACCATCTTTGTCCAGGCTGGTCGGTCCGCTAGTCTAGGCTGCCGCTTTTTGAATCCTGCGCTTCGAGAATCGCGCCTAATTCCTCCAGGTTTCTGTTTGGTGGCCTTCAATTTGCCTACGTTAGGGGTGGGGTGCCTGACCTATTTTTGATGTTACGTTCCATCCCCCCCAAACTGGCCATACTCCATGGTGGTTGCTAAGGTCAAAGGTCAAAAGACAGTATACAGTGCTCCTATCCATTGGCTAAACTGTAATTATTCAGGGCGCGGAAGTTCACAGCGGTAAAAGGTCACAGTGGTTTGCTGGTAACCTCAATTAAAGAAAAAGGAATCTATTTTCCGAAGCAAATGGGAGATCTCCTGATGTGTATTTATGAGTGGTAGAGATTCTAGAGAATTTAGAGAGAAGGAATGTTTAGGTATGAGAACAGATTGACAGAAAGAAAAGAAGGCGAATACACTTCGTGACAGATGAGAAATGATAAACTTCCCCGCTCAAACAGTCCCAGATAGATTTGATTGGTTCGCCAGAATCTACAATGGATTTGATTGGGACATTCGGCGGAAACACAGCTGGAATTTGATTGATTATCAGACACACACTGACAGACTGACGAAAGAGTGTGCGTTGGTTATGTCAGTTTAGTGTACGCGAATACACACGATTGATTATGACGTGTGTGCGTTGCTATATGTGTCACGCACCGTGACTAGGTTACCACACCCCTTTCTTGTATGACCGTCGAACGGATAAGACGTGTCCTTGTATTCATGCAGTGTCGGGCATGGAGTGCCACACAGATTATATTATAATTAATGATGGACATGGGTCAGTCCAATGTTATGATTTGGAAGAAGAATGTTACAGGTTAGTAAGTGACTAAACCTAAGTCGAGATAGATTTATAATTATTGACGAACGCATAATCTCACTGTCGGTCGCTGGGATCACTAGCCACGCGTGCATACAGTTATGTCGTTCTGTCTATTTGTTATTTGACAAGGACTGAATTGAAGATAAATCATAATTCAAGGAAGGAACAGAACTTTATATATTTATGCTTCATGACAACCATTGTTTGAAATATTGTCTATAATCTTCTATGTAATAAATACATGTGGACTCATAAAGGACTTATCCCATTATTGAATATCAGAAGTTCAACCGTCAGTATAATGGATACAAAGCTTTACACCACCACTTGCGAAATTAACCATCTATCAGCGCGATGCTCTATAATGATCATGATTGACTAACTCTCCCCGCAATAACATAACACCCAGCCTTGCAACGAGAAAACCGTTGGGCCCTTACGCCACAACAAGAAGAGGCGTACCGCCACAACTAGAAATAAACCGCCACAAATGGTTGGCCAGCGATGGGGAGCGAAATAAGAACGAAGAAAAAATTTTTCTTATTTACAAATTGATAGACTGTTTATCATTACAAGAAACTATTCAAGTCACATGATTCCGAACATGACGTGGCTTGTGTAACTATGCAAATCAGTGACGTCACAATATTCTGTGTACAAGCCAACGATCGAAGGACGAAGCCAGCTCACCTACTGTTTCATTGAAGAATACAACTTCTCGATAGACCAAATGATGGAAAAGACGTTATTTGCCAACAAGGAGCAAACAGTCCTATACACTAGTCTAGTCCGTTGGTGAAGATCGCATCGGACGACGGGTTAAAAGATAAGTCTCATTTCGTGACTGTTGTCATTGAGAAGAAACATTACTGAGTCTAGTTCACATTTGCAGGCATGTCCATTCTATATGTTATATATGTGCTTTATATCTGTTTTTCATTGTTTGTGCTGTGCCTAATTCGTGGGAGGTTGGAGCGGAGATTCGGAATGAATAAATATGGCTCTAAGGATTGCCGATATTCATTCTGAATGTTCTTTAGGGCGGTGAATTAAATTGCATTTCGCGGAGAACGCGTCGACGACATTACCGGGGCTTGTTTCGTTCGGGATTGCATTTAATTCACATTATATGTTAGATGTCTAGTTCTGTGAAATAATCGTTGTATTTTATTGTATTCAGTTTAAATTTTATTTAGTTCTGTAACAATGTTGGTAATCTATCATGTTTTTTTTTTTCTGATCTTGCTATTATTCAGTTCATTTTTTTTTTGTATAACCGTCAATGAGTCCATGTTTGCGTCATTAATTTTTGTGTACACAGATTTAACTCTATATTCAGTTAACCTTCACCCTGCTCTATATTTCCGGTTAGTAGATTTGGTTTTATAATATCAATTTTTATTGTAGAAATGTCTTGTCTCGTGGTAATATTGTTTGTTTATCCTTGGTTAACCCATGGTATTGTTTGTATTCATTTCATCCGTCTATAAATTAATATTAATGTCATAATTTCTTCATTAATAATATTGTAGATTAATATAAGTAAATTTTTTATGAGTTTTAATGAGGAATTGGGGACTTTGCACCAATTTGCAGTAGTGGTCCTAGAAATGGGCAATGCACTTTATGCCTCATGATTAAGGCATAAATTATAATGATTAATTATTAAAACTTTATAACATATTAATACATATCTAATATAAATTAGTACACTTTCTCAGTACTATATTGTGAACTTAGTGACAATTAAGACTAATTATTTGGGGATAATACACATAATTATTAAATATTAATATTAAGCGCTTGATATAATTTCAGCAGCTTATATAATTAACTATCATAACTATTTATGATAGATATTCAGTGAGTATATATATAATATTTCTACAAAATATTATAGTTTGTGGAACTTATACATAACAATACAGTAATATTATTATCGACATAGATTATATTGTCGATTACAAGACATAAGTAATTGAATACTTAAATAATTAAACTCCAAGAATGCTTACCTTGGACCATTTCATTAAAATTGGAAAAGAGTGTAATAAAAAGGGAGAGGCACTCCTTGAATTTGCTGAACAACAACTGTCAAAATATAAGGCAGAAGAGGAGGAAAGGAAAGCTATTGCTAAAGCAGAAATGGAAGAACTTGAAAGAAAGGAGGCTGAAAAGAAAGCAGAATTAAGACAAGAAGAAGAAAGAAAGGTGGCAAGAGATGAAATCCTACGGATTGAAGAAGAGAATAAATTGAAACGACAAGAAATCATACTGCAGCAAGAAATGGAACTGCAACGGCTTAAATTGGAAACAGCAAAACTTAATTCGCAGAGTGCTGCATCAAGCCAAAATGATAATGCTCAATCTGGATCTTCATCCACCCGACTTAAGGGCAATTATTACTTTAAACTACCACCATTCAAGTTACACGTGGATGACCTATCATCGTGGCTGGCGCGCTTTGAGGATATATGTAAGGTCAATAACCTTGACAAAACTGCATGGGCACTTAAACTTAAGGAATTTCTGGATGGCGAACCTGCAAGTGCAGCACAAAACATTAGATCCAACATTATCAACAGACTATGAGGCCATTAAGACGTTGTTATTACGCCGTTTCCACTTGAACGAAGAGGCATGTAGATTACGTTTTAAAAGTTTGTTGCCAGATAACAATAAAGATTTCACAGGTTTTATTGCTAACATACGCAATACTTTTAACAGATGGGTTGAACTGGCAGGTGTCAACAAATCTTACGACAAGTTAGTTGATTTGTTATTGAGGGATAAAGTATTATCTTCTGTCAGCCAACCATTCTTTGCTTATCTGCAAGAAAGAAAACCAGAATCTATTGATGAGTTAGAAAAAATTTCTTTAAATTACTGCACAGCTCATCCGAATGCTAATATTTCTGGCTCGTTGATAAGAGAACCACTTCCTGTAGCCTCCAATATGGCATATCATAATCATAACAAACCTAGAACACACAGTGTGGACAGAGGTAGGTTCAAAGGAAACTATGACATTAATTTTCATAAGGGACAGAATAACTTTAACAATAACTTTAATAGAGGAAGACAACAAACCAGAAATTTTTTCACCTCAGTCAAGATACAACAGTAATCCACGTAACTCAAGTTATAATCGGTCATATAATTATAATAATGGTAACAAGTGGAACAATAGCGATAATTATAACTCGAGACATCGAGATAACAGTTACAATAGAGGACAACGGGATAATTCATCTAATTATTCTCGTCATCGTTCTCATTCTCGTAGATCGACAAATTATAACCATAATACAGGGGCAGCCGTTACTACTGCTACAACCCCTGGTGTTCAGAGTTCACCTACTGATAACAAAATACAGTCTTCATCTACTTGTTTTGCAATGAATTATAACGTGGCAAATAGTTGCCCAACATGTAATCTTATATTTCAGAAAGCAAAAGAGACAGTTCTGAACTGCGGACACATTCTACCAGAAGTCAGTCTAGCAGTCAATGACGGAACAGGCTCGCTGATCTTCAACAGAGGAAAAGTTAATGGATCCATCGTCTCAGTCTTAAGAGATTCGGGATCGACCACGATCGGAATCCGTCAGACACTTGTTCATCCGAATTGTGCAACTGGAGAACATGTCAGGTGTATGACCTTTGGTGGAACCATAGAATATTATCCAACAGCTATTATCTATATTGATACACCTTTTTTCACAGGCAACGTTAAAGCATGCATGTTAAGAAACCCAATTGCCGACCTTATGGTGGGATGCATACACGGGAGTAAAGATTGCACACCAGAAGAGATTATTGAATGGGAAAAAATAATCTATGCATCGGAAATGCAGCAATAACCAGAGCACATACGAAACAATTAGAGACTATGGACACTGCAAACAAGGAAACAGACGATCATGAAAGTATCGAGATTCATTCTGCTATTGACCGAGTATCCTTTGCTGCAAAACAGAGGGAAGACAGGTCACTAACAAAATTTTTTTCACTGGTCAACAAAGTTGACAATCTTGCTATGAACAAAAATAATAGTCATTGGTTTAGTATTAAAAATGACATTTTATTAAGATGTTTTATGGATAAAACTCAGATAAGACAACAAGTCATGGTACCTTTTGCTTTTAGACGGTACATACTTCAACACGCACATGATTCTAAGTGTGCAGGTCACATGGGTTATACTCGTACACGTTCGCGAGTATTATCTTCTTTTTTTGGCCGGGAGTATCACGAGATATTTCACAGTACGTACGCTCCTGTACGATATGCCAAGAAGTGAAAGCACGGGGAGCCTTTCACACGGCGCCTATTCAGGCTTGTGACATATCTGTGAGACCTTTCGACAAAATGGCCATTGATATCATTGGCCCACTTCTACCATCAGCCAGAGGACATAGATTTATTCTCACTTGCATCGATTTATGCACACGATGGCCAGAAGCCATCCCATTGAAAACAACCACCACCACAGATGTAGCTGATGCACTACACCTGATCTTTTCTAGAGTAGGTTTTCCTAGAAAACTTTTGTCAGATCATGGTTCTCAATTTATATCTGAGACTATGACGGAGGTAATGAAGACTTGGCAAATAGATAGAAATCTCAGCAGCATTTATCACCCAATGAGTAATGGTGCTGTAGAAAGACTTAACCGCACACTCAAACAAATGTTACATAAAGTTACAGTTAACCATCCACAGGACTGGGACAGAGTCCTACCAGCTGTGTTATTCGCTTATCGAGAGGTGCCACATGAACAAACTGGCTTCTCTCCATTTCAACTGGTCTTTGGCGCTCCACCAAGAGGTCCTATGGGACTAATAAAAGACTTATTGATTGACTCCGAGATGACTCAGGATACCCAGTCATCCTATGAGTATGTAATTAATCTCCGGAATAACATTATTGATGCCTGTAAAATGGCAACAGCTTCATCTGAGGCTGCGAAAGAGAAAGCTAGAACTTTCCAAAACAGTAATAGACGATTTCGTCAATTATTTCCAGGAGATCAAGCTTATGTGTTATTGCCACATAACAATAATAAACTACTAATCTCGTGGAACGGTCTGTTGCGTGCATATTTTGACGCACATATTACAAAAATCGATATGGCTATTTAATATGGGAAAAATATAGACATTCATTCATTTGTGTATGAAAATGCTGTCTATGGTAAAAGCGAGAGAATCCATGTTTGATTCACACTTTTGATTATAGGAGTAATCGTTCTGGATATTGATCCGGCGCAAGGATATTGCGCTTACGTTTGTACTTACTTTTTAGGGCCAGAAAATATATTAATTTGCTTATTGTGTTTATGGCCTGAATTCATATGTATTACATATTATTAGTACAAGTAGAATCAGTCCTATATTGTATATTTTGGATGGGTAGGAGGGACTAGATTCTTGTTATTCCGGTCTAGCGGAAGTATGAGTTGTCTTGACAAGTCGTGATGAGTTCCGATGTACCATGATAATGGCGGGTACGCACTTTTCAAAGGGCTGGTAGATTCTTAAGGAAATATGATTCATGAAGTGGTTTTCTTCTAAAGGAGATGGTATCTCTACTATAGTTTATGTTAGAGACTCTCCTAAGGTACGGTACAATGTATAATTCGGACTCCATGTATTGCCAGACCCTATTTTGATGATCTCATGTCGATTCGACCTAGATGGAACATTGTGCTTCGTATCGCTAGGGTCGTTTTTTGTATCGACAAAGATGACAGACTTTCCTACAGCGGTTATGGCTACGTGAATTAACCTGATCACCGTAGAGCTGTATGGAAACATTTATGAAATCATTTATATACCCATTATAAATTAACTCTGGCTTATATTCTCCTTCCTATGAATGAGTGAACGACAACTCAGGGAGGCGGCCATGTTAGATTTCGGTCATCATATGTTTTGATCACTGCCAAGAGAACAGATTATTTATCCTATTATCGGACAGTGACAGGGAGATCTCACGGTAAATAACTATGGACGTCAAGTAACTTTAGTTATTTACCGATCTGCCTTCACTGACGCGTTTAGTCAGATAGGGGGATGCGGCCATAATGTATCATGACAATTGAACTTTTGATGTACTGCCCATTATTTCTGAATGTGTCATGACTTCAGATCTGCTATGTATACCTACAAATTGATATGTCAACATACCATGATGTACTCGTATGTCCCAGTGTGTACGTCTGAATAAATTGAGTAAACAAAGATTCCAGCAGTCTGCATTGGTGCCTTGTAGACACAAGTGTATGAGTGGTTATATTGGTCAGCACACGAACAGTACACCATTCGCGGTAATCACACTCTACACTTCTACTTCATACATACACCATCCTGCGTCGGTTGAAGTGACCAAGTTTAGGGCCTGCTTCCCCTGGAGCCTTTGCCTTCCCTAACTCAGGACTAGGGTGAGTTACCCATTTACAGCTGGGTAGACTGGAGCATGCCTGATCTCAACAACACACCACTCTTCCTTACAGAGCATACAGACTGACACTTTACAGAGTGGGAAATAAACAAATAAAGAAGAAAGAAACTTTACAGTGGCGAGCCAGATTCCTGGGTCCAGCTTACGCAGTTTTGTGTTGAGAATCACAGTTTACAGCTGAAAGAACATTTGTTTGAACACATCAACACCAGTAGGACAGCTATACAGTCGATGTCAGCTTGACCTGTATTACCGATAGGATGCTGTATCTAGGTCAGCGCTTGTTGACAGTTTTTCGCTGTACAGACAGTATTACACAGGACAGTGGTATCAAGTGTAGAAAATATCTGGAGCAGTATTGTTGACATTTCTCAACGTACAGAAGAATCACAGTGTTGTTGAACATAAAGTGCATAGTTCATCGTTGGATCTTCATATGCTCAACAGAGAAAAATTGACAGTGTAATAGTTTAAAATTAAATCTATTACTGAATAAAGTGGCAAGTTATTAGTATTAAAATAAACTGTGCCTGCTTTACAACACTATACCTGCAACACATTCCATTCGTGACATAAATTATATTGTATGCTATATGCTATTTATGCTTACATGTTATTTGTTATGTATTAAATTAGTTTATGTTCTGTGTGACTAGTACAAGGTATGCCGAGTGACATTGGTCTGGTACTAGTATTCTATAGGTACACATTTTCTTAATTGGAAATTTGTTAGCAACAATTTGCTGCTATTTCTGTTAGTTGTGATGCGGTGTTCTTTTCTTCGTTGTTTTTGTTAATAATTTTGTGTTCCTTAGTTTTGTTTGATTTGTTTGTATAATTGTAGGTCTCATCTTTTCTATTTTTGATTTCTTTACACCCTTATGTTTATACACTGTGGCGTTATTTGTCTTGTTATATTATGGCAGTTATCATCACGGTTTCTGTGATCATTTTTTTCATTTCTCCTATTTAATTTAATTTGATCTCTGCAAATGTGTTCATATTGTCTTTTCTTGTTTGTCCTTTGTAATGTCTTTAGTTGACATATGACATAGGAGTTATAGTGGTATACACTGATAGTATAGTACAGATCAGTACTTTATGATTATTTTCCACGGGTACCCAAGTGATCTTTGATTACATTGAGATATACAAGACCTTTGTAAGGCTTGTCTCCCACAGTATTTGAGATACAGTTATTGTTGTCCACAGGTACTCAAGTTATCATTGGTTATTATAAACCATACAAGTTTGGACTAAGACTAAGTCTATGGTATAGACTTGTCTCCCATTAAAGTGAAATAGGGTAATTTATTTACTTTTTCAAGTTTCTGATTTAAGAAGACAATATGTCTACATTAGATTATTTCATTGCACAAGGAAAATCTCTTGATAAGACTGGAAAAGACTTAGAACAATGGGCTGTTGCTCAATATGACAAAGCATTAGCTGCAGAAGAGAAAAAAAACTGCTGCTGCTGTTGAAGAAAGAAAAGTTGCTGCTGAGGAAAAAAAAGCTGCGGCTAAGGAGAGAAAACTTCAAGTAGAAGAAAAAAAAGCTGCTGCAGAAGAAAGGAAAGCTCTAGCTGAAGAAAAAAGATTAGAAAAAGAAGCTGATACTGCTGCTGAACTTAAGAAATTGCAGATGCAAGTGGAGGAAAGGAGATTTGAGGCAGAACAGAAGAAATTGGAAGCTGATGCAGAGCAGAAAAAATTAGAAGTTGCTGCAGAACAGAAAAAATTAGAAGTTGCTGCAGAACAGAAAAAATTAGAAGTTGCTGCTGCTGCAGAACAAAAAAAAATTAGATAGAGAAGCTGAAGAGAGAAAAGCAATAAGAGAACATGAGTTTGAATTAGAGAAATTAAAATTGACATGTATGAGTAATGTTAATCAGGCATCTGGTGGTAATGGTAAACCCTTTGTGTACAAGGTCAAGGTACCAGCGTTTAACCCTACCAGTGATGACATAACATTTTGGCTTTCTAGATTTGAACGGGCTTGTCGATCTCATAATGTTGACAAATCACAGTATGTGAATCAGTTGTCTGAAAATCTAAAAGGGGAGTCCCTAAGTAAGTTATATTTTGTTGAAGAGGCCGACAAAGATAATTATGATGCTGTTAGGGCAGCTTTGATAAAGAGATATCAGCTGTCTGAGGAAGGTTACCGTCTTTTGTTTAAAACAATGAGACCTGAGGTAGGTGTAGAATTCTCAGATTTCATCTCAAAAGCACGAATTACACTTTCACGATGGATTGAATTATCCAAAACAGAGAAAACATTTGATGGTCTTACGGATTTATTGCTAAGAGACAAGGTCATGTCTTCTGTAAATAAATCATTCCTAGAGTTCTTACATGAGCGTAAACCTGGTACAATAAAGCAAATGGAAGAATATTGTGACCAGTATGCCACGGCACACCCTGACATGATTCTTAGTAACTCTAACATTAAAGAGAATATGCCAGTTGCTTCGGCAACAGAATATAATCAGAATTACTCACACAAATTCCAAGGAGCTAAAAATAAATTTGATAAAAAGGTTAATTGGAATAAGTATCAAAACCAAGATAACCACTCAAATCAGGGTTCTTCTTCGAAGAACTGGAATCGGGCTGATAGTCCTCGACACACGAGGGGTACCCATAATGTTAGAAATTCTCGGAAAGGGAGTAGCTATAGGAACTACCCAAGTGCTTCATGGAGACAAAAGAAACAATATTACAGGGATACTCAATATAACGAGCATGATGATTATGATCATGAATATTATGATTCAAACCCAAATAGGGGTTATAACAGAGGCAATAATAATTATAGAGACAATTATAACCGAGGTAGATCACAACACAAAAGACATGGTAAATCGTATTACCAGGCTAACTCTGCACAACAGGAGTTCCACGACACCGATAATCAGAATAATGATAAAAAAAGACTCCAACAGTGTAGCAAATTCCGCTTTCGATTTTGCTAGAGCATCTGAGTGTTCGCAATGCAAAACATTATTCGATCCAACCACAGTGTCTACTTTAAGCTGCGGTCACCCGCTTCCCGCTCTCCATGCGTCAATTGCGCATAATGGAAGGGGTGCTCTTGTCTTTAATAGGGGCCTAATAGATGGTACTCCGGTATCAATTCTTTTCGATTCGGGGTGCACTACCATTGGAGTGAGGCAATCACTCGTAAATCCTTCTCGAGCTACAGGCAATATAGTCAAATGTGTAACATTTGGTGGCACATTGGAGAAGTACTCCACTGCCATTATCAATATTGCTACGCCTTTCTTTACAGGAGAGGTGCAAGCATGTCTCTTGCCGAATCCGATCGCTGATCTTATCATCGGTCGCATTCACGGGGTGAAAGAATGCACTCCACAGCAAATTTCTAATTGGGAAAATGTTAATATGCAATCTGCTAATGCAGTAATCACTAGGGCTCAAGCTCTTAATATGCCACAATCTTCACATTCTGAAGATAATGATGCGCAGATCCGAGATGATCCCTTGGAGATTTCCCACGATTCCTTTATCAAACAGCAGGAAGATGATCCTACTCTAAAGAAATTCTTTATTCTGGCAACAAAAGGTGATCCGAATAAGGATACTAATCGTAAATCTTGGATTACGATGAAGAATGGCGTACTTGTACGTATGGTACAAGGCTCCGCTAAGTCCATTCATTCTCAAATCCTTGTGCCTAAAAATATGAGAGTTAAAATCTTACAGCACGCTCATGATTCGCAGTGTGCTGGACATATGGGTTTTTCCCGTACTAAAGCTAGAGTTCTTCAATCTTTCTTTTGGCCTGCTGTGAATAAGGACATACGAATCTATTGTCGATCTTGTAAAGTATGTCAAGAGATTAAATCCAGAGGTCCACGCCATGATGCACCTATTCAGGCTGCAGACATTCCCATTCGGCCATTTCAAAAAATGGCGATAGACATCATTGGTCCATTTAAGATAAAGTCTGCTAGAGGACACCAATTTATTTTGACGTGTGTTGATATGTGCACACGTTGGCCGGAGGCTGTTCCTCTAAAGAGCATAACTACTGCTGATGTCGCAGATGCTCTTTGGTTAATATTTTCTCGTCTGGGGTTTCCAGCAGAAATATTATCCGACCATGGTACCCAACTCATATCGGATACCATGTCTCAAGTAATGTCGACTCTGAAGATAGAGAGATCGCTGAGTAGTATTTATCATCCTATGTCCAATGGGATGGTGGAACGTTTGAATAGAACTCTGAAAAACCTACTAGGTAAGATAACGGAAGATCATCCTCAGGATTGGGATAGGGTTTTACCCGCGGCTCTCTTTGCATATAGAGAGGTCGCCAACGAACATACAGGATTTTCTCCCTTTGAACTTGTCTTTGGCGCGAAACCGCGAGGTCCTATGTCCTTACTTCATGATCATATAACTGCTGATAATATTGTCGATGACACAAAATCCTCTTATGAATATGTCATCGCACTTAGACACAAGATTATTGAAGCATGCAAATTGGCAACAGCTTCTTCTGAATTTGCGAAACAGAAGGCAAGGGAATTTGCCAATAAAAAGAGATGTTTGCGTCAACTTTGTCCAGGTGACAAAGCATTTGTCTTGCTACCTTGTAGGGAAAATAGACTTCTCATTTCTTGGAAAGGTCCGTACGATATAATATCAAAAGTTTCCGATGTTGACTATATCGTCGATATTGACGGGAAGCGTAAAACCTTCCACATCAACATGCTCACGGAATTCCATGAACGTCCTGATTATTTACAACCTGTTTTCCAGGCAACGGACGATTTTCCAGTCCAACATAAACAGTACTCATCTCTGTCAGTAATACAGGATGAGGAAACGAGTTTCTCGGATGTAAATTTACCTTTTCCAATGATTCCTCTTCACTCTAATGAATCATGGAAAGATGTTGCAATTTCTCCAGAATTATCTCCAGGAGAGCAGAAACAAGTTTCTACTTTGTTAGAACAATTTCAGGATGTCCTTACTGACATTCCTGGTCAAACGGATGTCATTCAACATGACATTATTCTTACTGACCATAGTCCTATAAGAGTCAGACCGTATCCTATCCCGATACATTTTCAAGCACAGGTAGAGAAAGAGTTAGATGAGATGATAGAGTTAAAAATTATTGAACCATCCACATCAGCATATTCTTCGCCGATGGTTATAGTACGGAAAAAAGACAATAACATACGTCTTTTGCGTGGATTATCGCAAATTGAATCAAGTGACTAAATTCGATGCTGAACCTATGCCTTTACTAGAAGAGCTACTTACGAGACTATCGAATTCTCACTTCTTTACTAAACTCAATTTGTCTAAGGGATATTGGCAAGTTCCACTATCCGAACACGCCAAACCGTTTACTGCTTTTTCGACGCCTAGGGGTCTATTCCAATGGAATTTCATGCCTTTCGGTCTTATGAACGCCCCTGCTACATTTGTACGCATGATGCGTCGAATCCTATCTCATCGCTCAGATGTCATTGCGTATCTTGATGACATCTGTCTTTTCAGTGATACTTGGAACGATCACTATAATGGTATAAATGAACTATTGTCTATCTTACGCGAGCATAACCTGACAGCGAAACCATCGAAAGCATGTATTGGTTTTAGCAAAATATCTTTCTTAGGACACCGTGTTGGTCATGGGTTCCTAAAAACAGAAGACCATAATACAAGTAAGATACTTAACATTTCTATTCCTAAGACTAAAAAGCAAGTACGAAGTCTCTTAGGTCTAATACAATTTTATGGACGATTCATCCCGAATCTGTCCTCCATTATGTCACCTCTTTCTTCCTTGCTAAAGAAAGGGTCTCCTAATGTAGTTCATTGGACTCAAGAATGTCAATCCTCTTTGGATAAGGTTAAAACTATGTTTTCTACTTCACCTATCCTAGTATTGCCTTCTAAGGATAAGACAGTTATTCTTCGTAGTGACGCTTCATCCACCGGGATTGGAGCTGCACTAATGCAAGAGTACTCTGGAACTCTGCATCCTGTGATGTATATTTCTCGGAAATTAAATGCCGCAGAGAAGAATTACTCGGTCCTAGACCGTGAATTATTGGCTATGGTTTGGTCAATCCTTAAACTGCAAAGATTTCTTCTGGGCGCGCATTTCATTGTGGAAACTGACCAGAAAGCTCTTACGGCTATTCAGAGTAAAAATCTGAAGAGCGCGAGATCAACGCGATACGCGATTGCTCTACAGCCATTTCATTTTTCGGTGCGAGCTATCCGTGGGTCAGAAAATGTGATGGCAGATATTTTGTCTAGATGCCCACATGATTCATAACTGTTATACAACTTTGATACAGTTGTTTCTATGTTTAAATGTGTACACATATGTAATATATCATATATTGATTGTAACACTACTTAGCGGTTCATTGATATTTATTCACCGCTGATCTTTCAATGTTTTGCGTCTTTGATGATCATGATGTTAAGATATCTTAGATGAAATTTATGTATAAACTAATGTGGAAATTGGGTCATTGCTAATATTGTAGTATGCGTTGGTGACACCTCTCTGGAAATATTAATACTTAGAGAAGTACCTTCTCTAAGGTCATAAAACTTATGCTTATCATCTGCGCATTGTTATTGGTGCGTTGTGAGCCTATTGTATGTTGCTCCTAGATGTGTTTCCAAAAAAAAAAAAAAGTACCATTTTTTTTTTCCCGAGGGGTGTGGTAATCTGTTGCGTGCATATTTTGACGCACATATTACAAAAATCGATATGGCTATTTAATATGGGAAAAATATAGACATTCATTCATTTGTGTATGAAAATGCTGTCTATGGTAAAAGCGAGAGAATCCATGTTTGATTCACACTTTTGATTATAGGAGTAATCGTTCTGGATATTGATGCGGCGCAAGGATATTGCGCTTACGTTTGTACTTATTTTTTAGGGCCAGAAAATATAATAATTTGCTTATTGTGTTTATGGCCTGAATTCATATGTATTACATATTATTAGTACACGTAGAATCAGTCCTATATTGTATATTTTGGATGGGTAGGAGGGACTAGATTCTTGTTATTCCGGTCTAGCGGAAGTATGAGTTGTCTTGACAAGTCGTGATGAGTTCCGATGTACCGTGATAATGGCGGGTACGCACTTTTCAAAGGGCTGGTAGATTCTTAAGGAAATATGATTCATGAAGTGGTTTTCTTCTAAAGGAGATGGTATCTCTACTATAGTTTATGTTAGAGACTCTCCTAAGGTACGGTACAATGTATAATTCGGACTCCATGTATTGCCAGACCCTATTTTTGATGATCTCATGTCGATTCGACCTAGATGGAACATTGTGCTTCGTATCGCTAGGGTCGTGTTTTGTATCGACAAAGATGACAGACTTTCCTACAGCGGTTATGGCTACGTGAATTAACCTGATCACCGTAGAGCTGTATGGGAACATTTATGAAATCATTTATATATATACCCATTATAAATTAACTCTGGCTTATATTCTCCTTCCTATGAATGAGTGAACGACAACTCAGGGAGGCGGCCATGTTAGATTTCGGTCATCATATGTTTTGATCACTGCCAAGAGAACAGATTATTTATCCTATTATCGGACAGTGACAGGGAGATCTCAATCTTGCTAGAAACCCCCTCTTTCGTGGTTTCATAATATATGCTACAAACTATGGACGTCAAGTAACTTTAGTTATTTACCGATCTGCCTTCACTGACGCGTTTAGTCAGATAGGGGGATGCGGCCATAATGTATCATGACAATTGAACTTTTGATGTACTGCCCATTATTTCTGAATGTGTCATGACTTCAGATCTGCTATGTATACCTACAAATTGATATGTCAACATACCATGATGTACTCGTATGTCCCAGTGTGTACGTCTGAATAAATTGAGTAAACAAAGATTCCAGCAGTCTGCATTGGTGCCTTGTAGACACAAGTGTATGAGTGGTTATATTGGTCAGCACACGAACAGTACACCATTCGCGGTAATCACACTCTACACTTCTACTTCATACATACACCATCCTGCGTCGGTTGAAGTGACCAAGTTTAGGGCCTGCTTCCCCTGGAGCCTTTGCCTTCCCTAACTCAGGACTAGGGTGAGTTACCCATTTACAGCTGGGTAGACTGGAGCATGCCTGATCTCAACAACACACCACTCTTCCTTACAGAGCATACAGACTGACACTTTACAGAGTGGGAAATAAACAAATAAAGAAGAAAGAAACTTTACACGGTCCTTACCAGGTTATCAATAAGATTTCTGATGTTGATTATGTCCTGGACATTAAGGGACATCACAAAATATTTCACATAAATATGCTCAAGCAATTTCATACTCGACCTGAACTTCTACAAGCTATTTTTCATGAACTAGATGACACTTTCGTACCTAGATGTCACTATTCTAATTTGTCTGTTATCCAGGAAGAAGAATCATCTTTTCCTGAGGTACAGTTAGCATTACCTGTACCTGTAGTACAGCCTAGTGAATCTTGGCGGGACGTAACCATCTCCTCGTCGGTTACACCGCAACAGCATCAACAGATTGCTGAACTTCTACAATCCTATCAAGATGTGTTAACCGACATTCCAGGTCGCACATCAGTCATTAATCATGACATCACTCTTAATGATGATACTCCAATTCGGGTACATCCTTATTCTGTTCCTCTACACTTTCTTACTAAAACTACTAAGGAACTTGAACAGATGTTATCTTTAGGAATTATCGAAACTAGTAATTCCCCATTTTCTTCTCCATTAGTTATTGTCCGAAAGAAGGACAATAACATTAGACTATGCGTCGACTATAGAAAATTAAATGCACAAACGATAGTTGATAGCGAACCACATCCACTTCTCGATGACTTACTGCCACGTCTATCGACAGCAACTATATTCAGTAAGATAGACTTAACTAAAGGTTATTGGCAGATACCACTAACCGAAAAAAGCTAAATACTACACAGCGTTTTCAACTCCGCTAGTCTATACCAGTGGAATGTGATGCCTTTTGGGCTTGTTAACGCTCCAGCTACCTTTGTTCGCATGATGCGACACATTTTTTCAGGTAGACCAGACATTATTACATACATAGATGACATATGCTTATTTAGTTCATCTTTTGAGGAACATGTTTTGGGTCTCGAATACGTTTTGGATACATTAAGAAATAACAATTTAACTGCTAAACCCACAAAATTACAAGTAGCGTTTCACGAAATAACTTTTTTGGGTCACATTATTGGAGCAGGATATATCCGAACACTACCCAGTACAGTTTCAAAAATTTTAAACATTTCCGTTCCTCAAACGAAGAAACAAGTGAGAAGCTTGTTAGGTCTAGTCCAATATTACAGTAGATTCGTACCTAACTTGTCATCTATCATGGCTGTCTTGTCCTCATTACTAAAGAAAGACATGCCAGTGAAGGTGACATGGACTGACGAATGTGACAGAATTTTTCGGCAAATAATTTATATATTTTCAAATCCACCTATTTTGAGACTAACTGATGCTTCTAAAAAGTTCATTCTTCGTACAGATGCGAGTAACTACGGAATTGGCGCAATTTTGCTCCAATACCATGACGATATCCTCCACCCAAACCTCTACATCTCACGGAAACTCAAACCACCAGAAGTGAAATACTCTACTGTTGACCGCGAACTTTTAGCCGTCGTGTGGGCGATAACCAAACTTGAGAAATTTCTACTGGGAGCCCCTTTCGTAGTACAAACTGATCAGAGGGCCGTAGCATCACTACGACGGGCTAATCATAAAAGTCCAAAGCTCACCAGATTCGCTATTCTCCTTCAACCATTCAACTTTACGATTGAGTACATTTCTGGGACAGACAATATCGTCGCAGACGCACTATCTAGAAATCCTTTGGATATCGAGTAATCAACACTGACACTTTTCTAATACGTCAACCGAAATTACGTGTCACAGAAGACTGTACCCTATCGCTAAATTCTTAACATGGAGATAAACTTTTGCTTACGATTCAACTAAATAACTTGTACAGACGATTGCGAAAACGAAATGAACTAAATCAAGAGACAGTGTGTTCGTATTTTACGCCGGGACTTTGGCTAGTGTCCGTTCCGGATAAAACTGGTTGAAACAACTTTGATATTAATACTTGATGACATTTCGAACTAATTGAAGCTTGTGATATGAACTCTTGGACGTTAAGAATATCGATACTTATTCTAAATCAGAACACTTAAATACTCTTCTCTTATCGTATTTCACAAGGATCAAGCCTACGTATGGATCTTCATATCCAATGTTAATTACTTTTAATTTAGTCTTTAAAACTAGTCCACATTAAAATGACAAGTGAGTTGAATTTTAAAAAAAAATGGAACTTGAAAAAATGGAAGGAAGAAAAGAAAACTCACACAATTCTTTGATTATATTCTTAGAATTACATGATTATATTGCGTATTTAATAATTATGTCAATACATCACATACTATTGTTTAAAGTAGTTAGATAGGTATTAATAACTTAATACTACACTTACTTGATGTTCAACACACATAACTTATTTCAATTTATACATCATTTTTTTTTCTCTCCTCTACTTTATTCTTTATTAGTTATTATGTCTTTCTTTAACATATCCTCTAATTTTTTCTTACATTAGATTTTCAACAACTTTATTTTTATTCCATACTTAGTATAGTTAATTAGTTTAATTTTAACTCTTTAGATTAGTCTGACATGACATTTCATCACGACATATTTTAAGTTAATTAATTATTTAATTAGAGATCAACATTACCATTCTCTTTTAGTTCTTATTACAATTTATATTTATGTATGATATAAATAATTAATATATTACATGACTGTTAGTTAGCCGACATGACCATGACATTGGTTCTAGACAGAACGTCGTAGGCCATATGCCGCCATTTTGTAAAATTTTTTTTTTTTGAGATTGTTAACATTTTTGGTATTCATTCAGATGGGTTTTTTTTAAAAAAAAAATCTATCTAATAGATTTTTTTTCCCCCAGTGGACAGGGAATTGTTACGGTATTTTATTGGCATGGTCTGCTAGAGGTTAGCAGCATAAGATTAAGAGGTGACCACGTTTAATATAATGTAAATAATTGTTAGTTTAGTGTACGCGATACACACGATTGATTATGACGTGTGTGCGTTGGTATGTCACGCACCGTGACTAGGTTACCACACCCCTTTCTTGTATGACCGTCGAACGGATAAGACGTGTCCTTGTATTCATGCAGTGTCGGGCATGGAGTGCCACACAGATTATATTATAATTAATGATGGACATGGGTCAGTCCAATGTTATGATTTGGAAGAAGAATATTACAGGTTAGTAAGTGACTAAACCTAAGTCGAGATAGATTTATAATTATTGACGAACGCATAATCTCACTGTCGGTCGCTGGGATCACTAGCCACGCGTGCATACAGTTATGTCGTTCTGTCTATTTGTTATTTGACAAGGACTGAATTGAAGATAAATCATAATTCAAGGAAGGAACAGAACTTTATATATTTATGCTTCATGACAACCATTGTTTGAAATATTGTCTATAATCTTCTATGTAATAAATACATGTGGACTCATAAAGGACTTATCCCATTATTGAATATCAGAAGTTCAACCGTCAGTATAATGGATACAAAGCTTTACACCACCACTTGCGAAATTAACCATCTATCAGCACGATGCTCTATAATGATCATGATTGACTAACTCTCCCCGCAATAACATAACACCCAGCCTTGCAACGAGAAAACCGTTGGGCCCTTACGCCACAACAAGAAGAGGCGTACCGCCACAACTAGAAATAAACCGCCACCTATTTTTGATGTTACGTTCCATCCCCCCCCAAACTGGCCATACTCCATGGTGGTTGCTAAGGTCAAAGGTCAAAAGACAGTATACAGTGCTCCTATCCATTGGCTAAACTGTAATTATTCAGGGCGCGGAAGTTCACAGCGGTAAAAGGTCACAGTGGTTTGCTGGTAACCTCAATTAAAGAAAAAGGAATCTATTTTCCGAAGCAAATGGGAGATCTCCTGATGTGTATTTATGAGTGGTAGAGATTCTAGAGAATTTAGAGAGAAGGAATGTTTAAGTATGAGAACAGATTGACAGAGAGAAAAGAAGGCGAATACACTTCGTGACAGATGAGAAATGATAAACTTCCCCGCTCAAACAGTCCCAGATAGATTTGATTGGTTCGTCAGAATCTACAATGGATTTGATTGGGACATTCGGCGGAAACACAGCTGGAATTTGAAACTAAGGATTGTGAGATATACTGTAGAAATCAGACACACACTGACAGACTGCATCGCAGCGTTAACGAAGCACCTCCAAAAAAAGCCAGAGGAAAGAGAATAGGACTTAAAATTCCACAACTATAAGTACCAGATTAAGTTTTGGGCAACTTTGGAATTCACAAGTAAACCCGCCATTTTAATACAAGACTGGACACTTGAGAATTTTATCACCAGCGGTCAGAAGAATTAACTCATATTTTCCAGACCCAGTCATAAGAGGAATTATACCAACAGTTTTCCCAGGCCAGTAATTTGCAAAACACCAGCCGCCAGAGGAATTAACTTATACAAGGTATTTCCAGACCTAAGTGATCTCGAAGCTCTAATACAGAGCTGTGTCCATTCTAAATCAGTGCCAGGTGAAGTGTGCATTCCCAAAATTGTGGGGTAAGTCTAAACAAATTATTTACTAATGTAAATTTTACAGGTTTCTTGCGCTAAGGGGTTATATACGAGGCTGGCAACCTCAACATATGAAAAAAGTATATGCATGAACCACTACTGCAAGAGATGGTGTTGTTTCTGACTAGTCGTGCGGGAAACCCGACCGCAGAGTTGACCCCAGAACTCAGACGGGTGTAAGGACGAGTAATGAGTGATGATTACATCACATGTGTAGCCGTGGGTTAAAGTATCTCTTATATTTGTTTTTATTTTCCCATTCCAAGTTAGATATTTGACTGGCTTGAAGTCCGTCAGAGATGTAATTTTCTTGGTTTATGTTATTAGGCGCCAGTCCGTTCTTTCCTCTATTCAGATGTTATAGTTTGGAGAAGATAGTGGTGTGCATTATTTAGGCCTAACTTGCATTTCTCTAAATCTGTCCAACTGTTAAGGAAATCATTCAACAGCCTTGTCAGTCAAAAGATGAGTTTTTTTTTGAACAGAAACAAGCAGTGCATAATGCAAAAGTTTATGTTACAACATAGCTTCAAACATTTCCAACCAGGCATTTTAATCATCAGTGTTCATGATGTATTTTCCATTTCGTTGCTTCAATACAGTGAGGTGTATAATATTCATCCACCTTATAAAATTCCTCTAAGTTTCCATTTAATAATATTCTCAGGGTTAAATATTTCCTTGGTAAGTATCCCTGCAACCTTTCGTTCATTTAATATCCTCATTTTCCTTTGGTTCTTTTGTTTAGACTACTGCTTATATTTGTGTCATATGTGTCGTTACAAATTCAAATACCAGACGAAGCTGAAATGAAAAGCGATACAAGATTTGGGTCTACTTACGTGGTATAACCACTAAGCTAGCATCTGCAATGTGCAAATTTGTACACATATCATCTTCCTGCGTTAGCAGATATAACTTGAAGAATCTCGAAATCCTAACACATATCATTGAGTATCTCAATGTGGAAGTAAGACGCTCACTAAACGCGTCCGCATACAATGCTTAACTTCTTCTAACTCTGCCACGAATATTTACCCGGCAGCTGACCTCGTAGTGCGGGTTTAGCTGGCTGCTTTCTATTGGTTAAGGCTTTCTTCTATATCCTTTTTATTGGTCAATCCGTCATTTTATCTCAAAGGGAGCAATGCTGTCCCTGTGTACGTCACTGAAATCACGATGGAAACTCCCGCCAAATTAAGGCGTGGGTTATGTCAAAGTTAAACTAGTTTCCACTTCACCTCTTTTCACCCTGCTCTCAGTGTGTGACGTGTATTTTTTTCTTTTCTTTTCTTTTTTTTATTTATTTGTAGAAAAAAAAATCTTACTTGCTTATTTATCATACTAGCGAATGATGGTTTTATTATTTTATATAACTAGACACTAGCATGAAAAGATGCTATGGTGGTCGGTCATACGGCCACACATGTACCTAAAGTATATAGAATTATTTTGTGAGCTTTATATACCTTTTTTAATTGTAATTCAGGCAGATCATTATTCATGCACTTCAGACGCAATTTCCTAGTTGACACCCAGAAGGATATTGGTGAATTTTCATCAAATTCCTTGAGTTACATTGGGTGCTCGGGAATTTATATCTTCTGAGAGGTTAACATTGTTGGGTGGAGCGCATAAAAATGAGCCTGTTAGATAGCAGAGAACAAATGTACTCAGCAGAAGGCATTTGTTTTTTTCTATTTGTCACAGTTCGTGGTTACAAGCCATCAGACTTAAGTATTGTATTCCTACGCCAATAGTGTGAAAGAAGAGTATCAGCACAAAACCGCCTACAGTGGATGAGTTATGTAGAGAAGTGTACTCATCACCAAAAAGACGTGACAGAAACCACAGCTGCAGGACTCATCTGGAGCTACGTTTTTGTGTAACAGGCTACAGCAAAAATCAAAGACATTCTAAACCTCCGCGAGGAAACTTTAATTTCAATTTTCACCCAATTTTCCATATTTATTTTCCCATGTTAAAGACTAATTTACTATTAAACTTGTTGTATGTTATTTTAAACTAAACAAATAATTGTTCATTCAGTCATTAGAAGTATGAAAGCAAACGTATGAGCGAAAATATTTAATAATCATATACATATATATAGAGCCATTACTTATAAGAAGGCAGTCGTTGGATTACTCCAGCTGGAGGCTTGAACGGGCCAGAACCTTTACATAAACCCTTCACAAAAGGCGACGGACCAGATAATAAGTTAACAAATTTGCTCCGACCTTAAGCTGCGTTTGTTCTTGACTTCTGGGAATATCCTGTGAACGTTCCCCTAAGGTAGAAGCGCCATTCGTCTTCTATCTACATCTTTGCCAAGAGTGATCTTGCGCGAAGATAGATACCTTGGACGACCTACTTTTAGATACGCTTGCGTTGTGACAATTAGTGGACCACTACTGCAAAGCTAGGGGAGGCAATGTAAATATATGTCTAGATGTATATATGTATATTTAATAGTCGAGCTCTTACGTTTGCTTTCATACATGTAATAAAGGAATCAACTACGTTTGTTTAGTTTTAAAATAACATGTAACAAATTTAATAGTGAATTAGTCTTTAACACTTTAAAATAAATATGGAAAGATTGGTGAAATTTTAGATGAAAGCGGCTTCATGGAGACTTAATAGTGGAGTGATAAAAGTCTGTTTTGCTTATGCCTTTTTTACAAGAACTTAACTCTAGGTGAGTGCTGTCGCCGTGGTTTCTGTCACTTCTTTTTTGTGGTGATCAGTGCACTTCTCCACATGACACGTCCAATGTAGGCGGTCAGTGTTGATGCTCTTCTCTCAAACTAGCGGCGTAATACTTGTAACGTTAGTAACTTTGAACCATGCGATAGCTTGTATCCACGAACTGTTTTAGACAAAATAGAAAGAACAAATGCCTCTGCTATATACACTGAGTTGGAAGCTAAACAGGCGCATACTCTCGCTATCCATCCACCAATGTTAATCTCTCAGAAGAATTAAGTTCTTGGGTACACAGCGTAGCTCAAGGAAGATGATTAAAAATCACCATTACTCTTTTGGGTATTAAAATGAAAAAAAGGTGTCTAGACAATACGAATAATGATTTGTGCCTGAACCAACATTAACAAGTTACATATATCTCACAAAATGATATGATACACTTGAGGCACATGTGATGTAATCATCACTCATCACTTCTCCAGTCGGAGTCTGGGGTCACCTCTGCTGTCGGTTTTCCACACGACTAGCAAGAAACAATCACCAGCGCTTGCTGTAGTGGTTCATGAATAAACTATTTTCATATGTTGAGGTTGCCAGCCTCATATATAACCACTCAGCAAGAAAAACATGTCAAATTCACGTGTGTAAAATAAATGTTACACTTGCCCCAACAATTTGGGAATCTGCAATCTCCTCGCACAGGTTAGAGTGGACACCGGAAATTTAGGTTATATTCTCTCGAATCATTTGGCCTGAGAAATTCCTCTTATGACGCGTGTTCTGTGAATCACTTTGTCTGGAAGTATTTTGATTCCTCTTATGACGGGTGTTCTGCGAATCACTTGGTCTGAAATATTCTGTTATGACGGGTGATCCAATTTCTAAGGACTCCAGTCTTGTATTTATAAATGTGGGCTTACTTTTTCAAATTTTCAAGTTTCCCATATACTTCGAGCTGTCCTGGTCCTTTTAAGTTTCCAGTCTTTGTATTTATATATACGGGTTTACTTGTAAGTTCCAAAGTTGCCCATATACTAGATCTGTCACTTTTAATTATGGATTTCTAGGTCTGATCCTTCTTTTTCTGGCTTTTGGGAGTTGCTATCTTGAAGTTGCGAAGCTGTCTGATCTGTGACTCCGCTTTTAGCTATATTATATTCTCAGTTTCCAGTTTGAATCCTAGATTGTACTTCCTGGCAAACTTGCCAGTGAGAACGAGGATCTTTTCCTTTCAAAGGTGGCCGGCGACTGAAAGAGATAAAAGTATTACCGCTGACCGGTGATAATGACCAGGTATTTTTATGATAATACCACAGTTCACCTGGCAGAACGTAAATAAGTCACTGCAAAAGAATGTAAGGGTAATAAATATGCCAAATAATAGGATGATGAGTGAGAAAAATGAATAACTAAAGAGATACTGCCGGAGTGAATGAGAGTTATAAAAATTGCACAACTGATTTCGTCACTAGATAGATAGATAGACAGACAGACAGACAGATAGATAGATAGATTGATAGATAGATAGATAGATAGATAGATAGATAGATAGATAGATAGATAGATAGATAGATAGATAGATAGATAGATAGATAGATAGATAGATAAAAAGATAGGTAGGTAGGTAGGTAGGTAGGTAGGTAGGTAGGTAGGTAGGTAGGTAGGTAGGTAGGTAGGTAGGTAGGTAGGTAGGTAGATAGATAGATAGATAGATAGATAGATAGATAGATAGATAGATAGATAGATAGATAGATAGATAGATAGATAGATAGATAGATAGATAGATAGATAGATAGATAGATAGATAGATAGATAGATAGATAGATAGATAGATAGATAGATAATTATGCTCTAGTTTAGAGAAAATAGTACAAACTCTCAGAAGAGATACACCAGTAAGACTAACCTCTCATAAGGGGAGCGCGATTACTATATTTTTGACGAACACTGCTGTAAGGATATAAATAACAAGTATAAACTCAGTCCTTTTATGTAACATAAGCAGCAAATTCTATTGGTTAAATTCTAGCTAGCTAATTGATCGCTTTGTGTGGATTTTTAACAATGGTATAAGCGCCGTACCGTTCAGAATGCAATGGCAAACTACTGAATGAAAAAAAATTGCCTAGAAAAATCACAAACAGCCAATAAAAGCTGGGGTTGATTGCCACGTCCTGTACAGGATAAGCAACTAACTTTTAATTAATATCAGTAGGGGTTTAAGGTTAAGGTTCAGCTAGGCCCCAGAGCAGGGGTCGGCAACCAGGCGATTCCGATCTACCGGTAGATCCCAGTGGATGATTTAGTAGATCTTTAGGTGACTTCACTGGCTTCCTTACTCAGTGGTTCGATCCCCAGACGAGGTGGGATTTTTTTAGGCCACAAACTGCTCCTCGGTCGACCCAGCCCCAATTGGGTACCAGAGCAACTTCTGGGAAGGTTAAGGCGGCCGGCGTGATGCTGACCACATCACCCCTAGTGTGCCGATGGTCAAGAAAATATGGGCCTAACACTATATTCCCAATATGCCTCAATGGGCTTGTAACGGGATCCTCCTTAGGTGACTGCGAGGGGAAAAAAGACAGACTTTTCAAACTAAGGAAATTTCAGACTTTTTAAAGAAAAATGTGCCTCGTTTTGGCGAGGCGCGCTCCGTTCAACATAGGCAGAGTGTATGTCGGTTATGTTAGGGTGCATGTCCAAATATATAAAAAACGATGTGGTCTGGTTAAACTCTAACCTCTCCCACCGGCATTTATAATCGCGGTGGTCCCGGGATGAAAGGTCCTTTTTTACGTCTATGTCGTACATTTTTTTAGATAGGTTAGAGATTTATTTGGTCCCGTCCTTGTAGAGTAGAAGGTGGGGTATATGAGAAAGAAAGGTGTTAGAATAGATTCCACGAGTGAATAGATTAAGGTGAAGATCTGTCTCTGGAATGAGTGGTTTCTCTAGTCCAGCCTATCTATACGACTATCTTTGTGTGTCAGACAATCTGTCAAACCTCCCTATAAGTATAATTATAAGTTCACTACTCACACACACAATTATGTGACAACAAGACACTCAAACATGAAAACCATGGTAAATGGATATGTGTCTGACCGAGACGCTAAATTAAGTTTTGTTTAGTTTATTATCACTTAAACTTTACAACATGAAACAAATATATAAATCAATAAAATCATGTTTACAGACATAGGAAAATAACTCAATAAGTGCCTTCCCCCCCGCCCCCCCCCCTTGTTGAGGAATAAAGATCCCAAAGAAAGTTAATAACCCAAAAGGTCAAAAGATTAACACTAGGTTATAGAATAGACAGTAAAGAAAAGAACAAGTTCCCACTAAAATGCTACCCAGTAAAAAAAATAAACAATAGTTAAAAAACATAAAAAACATAAGCTTGCAGGTACAATGTTTCCTGTAACAAAAGAAAATACTTCACTCTCTCTCTTTCTGTTATACGTGGCCACTCATTCGCTCGTTACCTAATCTGGTGAAACAATCTTTTGGAAGAATAATCCATGAATGTGCATATAAAGTCCAGTAGTGGGTATCATCCGAATCGGGCCCCAGTCCCTCCAATAATAATTAAATTTTACACGTGGGAACGCCTAATTTGGTGGTAGATTTCTGGATACACAATTCTCACCTATAATAGTTAATGCCGGAACTCTCTGAGATATGGCATTCCCAGTAAACAGCAGGAAAACATATGATTGCTAAAACTGTTAATTATGATGATGATGATACCCTATCGGCTTGCTCTGGGGTGAGTACCGATTATGAAACAGCGTATTCTCCTGGATAAAATCCACTTGGGTAAACGACTGTCAGAAGTCGGGAAAAAATGTTATGTATATTGCTACAGCGGGCTGATAAAATTGAATGGAAAAATCTGGGTATTTTGTAAGTCCCGTTACTCAAATTTACAGTTAAAAATGTTAATGTCGCCTTGGCAATTCTTGTTCACACCGGTACGGGGACAAACGCCAAGAAAAAAAAACGACCACTATTATTCCTTCAGTAACTGAGGAAAGGACCACAATAGAAAACCGCTGGCCGCTGGGTTTTGATAAAGCACTATTTTAGGAAGAAAACCAAACATTTAACCAAAATAACAATATCCTATGCCATCAAGCCTTAGGTATGATCTCTTATCCTCTCCGTCACCTAATTAAATTAAAAGGCACACGGTATCTTAGCCTTTACTATAGCGCGTCGCTTAACGAGTACGGGTTTGGTAAAGGCATGCCGCCTTTCCCCCCTCCGACCCGGTAAAACAATCAGTGCACAGTGTCATTTATAATTTAATTATGACTACGCTCCCTTAACAAAAATCGCCTGTCATTACTAGCTAGTTGATTGTCGGCGTCTATCGTTTTTACACATGATATTAAACACTATAGTCCGTTCGGAAATTCGTGCCCACAGAAAGCGTCAATTTTCTCCAAAACTGTTTGTTGTATGGACATGAATTTTTGCATGCAGTCTTCGATTTTCCATGCAGTTAAAATTTTGCGATCATTACATCCACAGCTGTCGCGAAATTTGCAAAACGGCGATTTTCTTTGATCTTCTTGGAACATTTGCCTAAATCTGCCTGTAACATTAATTCTTACAGTAAATCACAACATTTGTGCGACAAGACGGTTCAAAGGCGTGTCCTAAATGTGTGATTGGTTGTTCACGTGATTTTGATACGAGGAATGATGTTCTGATAATGAACCATGATAGCAGTAAATCATCAGGAAGCTATGACGAATCGTAACTGTTTATGTGTTATTATAGATTGGCATATGAAATTAGTATATCACAAACGTAGGAATGCGATCGACGTGCCTCATTCCAAATCGGACGACTCCAATAAGTTCGCAACAGTTATTGGTTCGATAAACTGCAAGCCATCTCGCAGCCAGTAATCTTCTTCTTCCTGTAGCACGTGTTCTTCACATTTAGCCCAGTACTCTGTGTCTATTCGTGAAAGGGCCTCACGAGTCATGTCTTTAACATCGCACATTTTAAAAGTGGTGTTCTGGGCGGCCACTTGCCCTTTAACTCTAGCCCAAACCAGCTCTATTGGGTTAAGGTGAGAATGGTAAGGTGGGAGCCGAAGAGAAACATGACCCTGCTCTTGGATGATTTTATCAATCAGATACACTTTTGTCTTATTCCTCTGTCTCACAAGCTGCAACAACTCTGGTTTTAAATAGCTGTTGTCAGCGAAGATATTTTCATTCACAAGCCACCTCCTAATTTCGTCTTTCGTGCTTGCCGAAGTGGGAGCTTTATCCTCCTGCGCTAGAACATTATGATAGGACGCATTATCCATCACCAGGCAAGACGGCCTATCTAGAGTCGGGAGGAGTGTATTCACTATCCAATCTCGAAAAATGTGCCCATTCATTTCACTGTGGTAATCCCTACCATCTACAGACTTTGATAGAAAAATAAGCTCTGCATCACGGACAAGCCCATTCTGTCTGCTGCCAGCATGTGCTAATATAATGCGTTGACCTTTGCTGCAGGGAATTTTCCTTCTATGGTCTCCGTCAATAGATCGCCATTCTTTCTCGTTCGTATGATGAGCATTAACCCAAGATTCGTCCAAAAACACTATATCATTGCCGTCTTGCCTTCTCTCACGAATCTGCCTAAGGTATTTGCTTCGAGCTGCAACAAGATGTGGTTTTTCACATAAAAAATTCCTTCCGCCAGACGTTTTTCTAAAAGTGAAGCCGACACTTCTGACAAGTTGCCAAAGAGTTGTTTTTGAGACGTTAATATCGCATTCTGCTTGCAGCCGACTTTTCAGCATGCAGAGAGTAACAAGTTGATTGGCATTAAACATCTTCAAAATCAAACGTCTAATTACATCCTTGGCAAAATCATCAATTTTTTCTTCCTTCCTTGCTTAACCGCAGCCTCTGTACAATCACCGTCCTGTTGTATCCAACGTCGAAAAGATCTTCTATCCACACCCAGGGCCTTAAGTGTTCTCCTACCTGGTTCTTGGATGTCGTGGTATAAACAACCCATCTTAGCCTCTCTGCGAAAATGCCTGTACAATGTAACAGTTACCTTCTGCAAAGTGATAAATGAGCATTTCAGATTCATTGCGCCTTTCATAATTATGCAGTTTAGTTTATTAATAAATTATACGCTGGTGTCGTTTTGTTTCGTTGCAGCCAACTCATTGCAATTAGCATACGCCGCTGAAATAATTACTCGCGACTGTGTGCAATAGGTGCGCACTGGTGCGGACATGTAGTTGTTACGATATTTTATTGAAGTCGTCTGCTATGGTTGACAGTGTGCTATTTCTAGGGTCACAGCATTTAATATAATTTGATGTTAAGAATTCACGGACTACTGAACGCTATGTACACGATCGATTTATGACGTGTTAGCGTTGATAGGTTACGCACCGTGACTTAGATACGAGACCCTTTTTACGTTGTTCGTCAAGCTGTGAAGACGCGTCCTATATCCGCCCAGTGTTGGGCATTGTATTGCCGCATATATGTATATTTACTTCGAAGTAGGGACTCAGGGTCAGTCCAAAGTTATGTGAATCAAATAAGATAATAAGATTAGTATATAACCGACTTCAAGGAAAGATTATTAACCAGTCCATAATATTATATTCGTCAGACTCATACGCTCACTGTCGGTTGTTGGAATCCCCAACCGTGCGTGCATATAGCTATGCTGTTCTGTCTATACTAATTCATTTACTGGACACGGACTGAGAATATTATATGGATTCAAATGTATCTAATTGCAGATGTATGCTTGTAATGAATAATACTTGTGATGTGTTATCGTCAATAAATGTCGGACTTGTGGACTCGAATACTTGGACTTATCAAGTCAATATTATTCCATTGTTCACCACTTCTAACCAGTACCCAGCATTCGCGTAATAGACAATAGAAGCACGATGATTCAACGAATGAATGAGAATTAAGGAATTAATAGACATGGCCAGACTTTGCAATAGTATTTATTAATTACAATTTGGGCGTTGACATATGAAGGACAATGATAATGCAACCATTAACAAATGGATCCTGCAACAAACTAAAACAACCCCAGCAACAATTGACAAACGCCCTTAACACCTGGTGCCCACTGTGTGGGGAACGAAAGTTTTTCTTTCAAACTAAAAGTGACCGAAATCTCATTCATGCGGACTAGAGCTGTTTACAATTGCAAGACGCTCACGTGATTGCAAAAATATGACGCGACACGCATAACTACTGAAGGTCAAATGTACGTCATCATTCTTTGAGTACTAGCTGAAAGTCAGGGCGGCAACAGTTTACACAGCCTCTTCAACAAATGGAATGTATCAAGAAGAAACCCTTTGCCAAGCAATGGAAGAGAAAACTCATGACATTTGTCTATGCCGTTGGTGCATACTTGCATTGCTGGTGGTAAATAATCGAGCACAAAAAGATAAGTTTTATTATAACCTTTGTCGGTTAACCGTGCATCTATGAGTCCATTTCGCCGTGATAGGCATGTCTTGGCAACTCGTTTTTAAATGTTGAATGTTTTATTTATATATATTATGTTGTGTGGTACATATACGTAGGCGGTAGGTGGGGATCAAAACTGATTTTATGTCTTTTCGAATGACCAAATCAGTTTTGATTGTTCTGTAGGGCCGTTAAATAATCGCATTTGGCGAAGAACCCCATTGATGATTATGCAGATGGGTTGTTTGTTCGCATTTGCTAGTATTTGACCTTGCGTGTTAGGTGTCCAGTTCTGTGAATAATTGGTGTATTTTACTGTATTCAGTTTTATTTTATTCAGTTTGGTATTATTGTTAGTAATCTATCTTGTCCTTTCTGACCTATCTTTCATTTAGTTTCATATATGTATTGTAATAACCGTTAGATGAGTCCTGTGACGTCATTAGCTTTTGCATTCGTATTTTTTTCTGTCTTTTGACCTAGATTCAGTTCAATCTCGATTTGGTTCAATCCTTGACCTTTCAGTACTTCCGATTTCTATGCTTAGTTTTGTAAAATCATTTTATTTGTGAAAATGTCACTTTTTGTATCTTACTAATGTGTTGTAAAGCTTTAGTTAATCATTTGTATTGCTTTCATTAATCTCATAACCTAATGATATTACTATAAATTGATTTTAATAATATGTTTAATTAATTTGATTAATTTTATTAAATTAGATGATGACTTCGATGATGTCATCACTTTGCAGTAGTAGTCCAAGACAATATTGAGGCATTATATATATTATGACTAGGGCATAATAGCATAATATATATTTATTAATAACTATAAAATTTGTGGTCTGCCTTGAGTAGGACAGACATATCAGATATTAATTAGTACACTGTCCTAGTACTACAGTGGTTACTTGGCACATATAATTGATTAAATAACATAATTATGGAGGAATTATACCCATAATTAATTGAGGAGAGTATTAGATGCATGATATAATTCAGCATCATAAATTTATAAGGGTATAATACATTGGTATAATGTAATAAGTGAACATTATTGATATAAATTATTTTATTATAAAATATTTGTGGAATTTACAACTAATAATACAATAATATTATAGTTGTTGATATTGAGTTTTCATACATTGAGTAAGTACAAATAACTACATAAATTCTATTGGTTATTACTATACATTAGTGATAGAATACTTAAAAATTTAACGTCAAGATGCTTACCTTAGACCATTTTATTAAAAACGGGAAAGATTTTGGAAAAAAAGGAGAAGCTCTCGAAGCATACGCAGTGGCTGAACTTGCAAAATATAAAGAAGAACTTAGACGAGAAAAAGAAGAACTTAGACGAGAAGAAGAAGAACGTGAACTTAAATTAGAAAAGCAAAGAGAAATTGCTAGCCGAGAAGAAGAAGAGACAAAAGTGGCATTGAAGAAGGAACAAGAAGAACTTGAAAGAAAGGAAATTGAAAAGGACAACAGAAGAAAACGGGAAATAGAAGCAGAGGAAAGGTTAATACAAATGCGTATGGCTGAATTAAACTTAAAACCTGAAATAGATTCAGGTGTGAATAATGATACTGATATACATAATGGATCTTCATCCAATCAAAACAAACCTTATTATAACTTTAAATTACCACATTTCAAGTTGAACTTCGATGACCTAGCATCATTCCTGTCACGGTTTGAACAGGTATGCGTAACAAATAACTTACCTAAACACGCATGGGCACTGAAGCTAAATGAATTTCTAGATGGTGAACCATTAATGGCAGCTCAGAATGTTGACCCAACAATAGCTGGTGATTACGACGCCATTAAATCATTATTATTACGGCGTTTCCATTTGGACGAAGAGGGGTGCAGATTATTACGTTTTAAGAGTATTCTGCCAGATTCTAATAAAGACTTTACATGTTTTATTGCGAATATACGCAATACTTTTAACAGATGGGATGAATTGGCAGGTGTAAACAAATCATATGACAAATTAGTTGATTTGTTACTGAGGGATAAAGTGTTATCCTCTGTCAGCCCACCGTTCTTTGCTTATTTGCAAGAACGAAAACCATCTACGATTGATGATTTGGAAAAAATGGCAATAAATTATTGTACCGCCCATCCGAATGCGAGCATTTCTAACTCTCTAATAAGAGAACCTCTACCGGTGGCCTTCAGTATGTCATACCATGGTTATGACAAACCAAGAACACGCAGCGTAGATAGAAGTCGCTTCAAAGGAAATTATAATGCTAATTTTCATAAGGGGCCAAATAATTATAACAATAAGTGTGATTTTAATAGAGGAAGACCACAGAATAGGAATCAGTCACCTCAGCTTAGATACAACAATAGTCAACACAATGCAAATCATAACCGATCATACAACTCTAATACTAATAATAGTTGGAATAACTATTATCAAGGCTCGAGACACAGAGATAACAGTCACTACAGGGGACAACTAAATAATTCCAATGATTATTCTCGTCAGCGATCTCAGTCTCGTAGATAGTCTCATTATGATCACAATACAGGGGCAGCAATTACTAATAATACAACCCCAGATATTCCACAAAACGATCAAGTAATACAATCTTCTGCTACATGTTATGCTATGAATTATAACGTGGCAAATAGTTGCCCAGAATGTAATCTTGTATTTCAGAAGGCAAAGGAGACTGTATTAAATTGCGGACACATCCTCCCAGAAGTTGGTCTAGCGGCTAATGATGGAACAGGCTATCTTATATTTAACAGAGGGATAGTAAATGGGTCTATCGTCTCTGTTTTGAGAGATTCCGGATCCACAACTATTGGCGTTCGACAATCATTGATCCATCCAAGTTGTGCAACAGGGGAATATGTCAGGTGCATGACATTTGGTGGGACAATAGAATGCTACCCCACTGCTATAATACATGTTAACACACCTTTTTTCACAGGGAATGTTAAGGTATGCATGTTGAAAAATCCTATTGCAGATCTTATGGTTGGTCGTATACATGGCGGCAGAGATTGCACCCCAGAAGAGATTATGGATTGAGAAAGGACGAATTTGCAATTTTATTACAATGCTAACTCCGTCATTGCAATGGCTACATTACGTGCCAAGAATCTTAATACATGTGGCACAGCAGTTTCTAATTTTAGTCTTGGTACTATTTTTGAAAAAGAGGAATATGGTGAGACTCTCCATCAAAATAATAATAAGCCTATTTTACGACATGTAGTCAGCACTAAGTTTGATACTAAGGTGTCTACACACCCAGTGGGAGGTAGAAGGTCATTCCGAGGGAGTTATACTTTTCCTCGGCAGAATATTACTGCCAATTCTGAAAATAAATGTTGGTGACAGGATCATATTATACTTGATCGTAATAAAACTGTTAACATTGTCAACAGTGTAAAAGATTGTACTAAGAAGAGTAAGATGTTGAAACATATAGGTGGAGTTAAGAGTAATGGGAAGGGTGCATACTCTCGCACCGTGTTAGTGCGCAATCTGCCACACGACGTTACATGGCAGGCACTTAGTAATTTCTTTAATTACACGGCATACGTTAGGTTGGTACGTCTGTTGCCACCTACCAACAACAGGTGTGGTGAAGCTCTGGTTACATTTCGTAACAACAGAGATGCTCGAAAGGTTATCGAGCTTGACAATGGTGTTTATTTTCACCACCGTTCTTTGAGATTGCAATTAGTACCTGATTCTGCGTCACGCAGATAACAGGTTACATTAACACTGTTCGTCACATCGTTGATGACTCAGCATAGTCAGTCATCATCATTTTTTTTCCTCTTTCCTAGTAATCTATTCGTACATATATTAGTTAAGGTAGACTCTTCTATTAGGTGACACTTTTGTTACTTGTCTACTATGTCACTTGTATTTCGCTCTTCATTTGTTTTACCTGTACCTATAGTACAACCTACTGAATCTTGGCGGGATGTAACCATCTCTTCTTCGGTTACACTGCAACAGCATCAGAAGATTGCTGATCTCTTACAATCAGTCCCAGATGTGCTGACAGACGTGCCTGGTCGCACATCAGCGATCTCTCACGACATTATTCTTAATGATGATACACCAATCCATGTACATCCCTATTCTGTCCCACTACATTTTCTTAGTAAAACAACTCAAGAACTTGAGCAGATGTTGTCTCTAGGTATTATTGAGCCTAGTAACTCTCCATTTTCTTCACCATTAGTCATTGTCCAAAAGAAGGACAACAACATTAGGTTATGCGTTGACTATAGGAAATTAAATGCACAAACCGTAGTTGATAGCGAACCACATCCACTTCTCGACGATTTACTTCCTCGTCTATCCAACGCAACAATGTTCACTAAGATAGACTTAACTAAAGGTTACTGGCAGATACCACTAACCGAAAAAGCTAAATATTACACAGCGTTTTCCACTCCACAAGGTCTTTACCAGTTGAATGTGATGCCTTTTGGGCTTGTGAACGCTCCAGCTACCTTTATTCGTATGATGCGAAAAATTTTATCAGGTAGACCAGACATCATTACATACATTGACGACATATGCTTATTTAGTTCGTCATTTGAGGAACATTTTTCGGGGCTTAGATGTGTTTTAGAAATACTAAGGGATAATCACTTAACCGCTAAACCTACGAAAATACAAATTGCGTTTCAGGAGATAACCTTCCTGGGACATATTATTGGAGCGGGACGTATTCAAACTGTTCCTAGTACGGTTTCCAAAATCTTAAACTTATCAGTTCCTCAAACGAAGAAGCAGGTTAGGAGCTTATTAGGGTTAGTCCAATACTACAGCAGATTTGTACCTAATGTGTCATCCATCACGGCTGTCTTGTCATCATTGCTAAAAAAAGACATGCCGTTGAAGGTGACATGGACTGACAAATGCGACAAAACATTTAGTAAAATATTGACACTTTTTTCACACCCACCTATTTTGAGACTACCTGATGCTTCTAAAAAGTTTATCCTCCGTACAGAAGCTAGTAATTACGGGATTGGCGCTTGTCTGCTCCAATCCATTGAATACATATCGGGTACAGAAAACATCGTGGCCGACGTACTCTCAAGAAATCCTTCGGAAGACGATTCATGAATACTGATAATCTTCAAATAAATTGACAAAAGTAATCATACCAAGAGACAGAATCCGATCAACGAATTATCGACCTATGAATGAAACGTCAACGATTATTCAGAGAAACAAACAATAGAGACGTTCGTCAAACGAAATTAATGAAAGCAAGAGACATATTGTTCGTATTTACACGTGGATTTTGGCTTGTGTCCATTCCTAATACAACTGGTTCCAAGATAGTTGGATAGAAAATTTGAAATCTAGTTGGACAAATTTCGTTATGTGACATGACTAATTGAACATTATGAACGTTATATTCATTCAGGATCGGAACATTTGAACAGTTTTCTAATGGAACTTTCCGTAAATTGTTAAGGAAAATAACGACGTCTGGATCTTCATATCCAAGATTATTTAGTTTCTACTTATTGATTGAATTAATAAAGAAATAAAATTGAATTGAAATGTGAGAAAAAAAAAGGAAAATGAAATATGAAAAAAATGTAAGAAAGAAAACAAATGAATCTTACACAATTCTTCGATAATATTCTTAGATGTAATTATCAATATGATAATGATATAATATATTATTATTTAGTTAATTAAGTTAAGTAGTTAGTAATTACTCTACACACATATTTAGTCTTAAAAACACCACCTACTGATTTTATACCTTATTTTTCTGCCCTTTACTTGTCTTTACTCCTCATTTTGTCTTTTTCTTGTGACATCTTCTTTCACTTTCGTTAATTATATTTTCAATAACTTGATTCCTTACACATATACTATGAATATATAGTTTAATTTCAATTGGTTATAATAATTTCATGACATCTCACTTTCTTACTTAGTTAATACTTACGTTAATTAATTAGTTAATTATTTAACGACTGTTGACAATCCTTTGGGTAATTTAATTTACATGTATAGCATGACTGTTAATATATTACATGACTGATATATTATCGACATGACCACGACACTGTTCTAGACAGAACATCGTAGGCCATAGGTCGGTTTTTTGTTAAATTTTTCATATGTTTGAGTAAGATAGTTCAAAAAAAATCTATCTAATAGATTTTTTTTCCCCGGCGGGCAGGAAACTGTTACGGTATTTTATTGAAGTCGTCTGCTATGGTTGGCAGTGTGCTATTTCTAGGGTCACAGCATTTAATATAATTTGATGTTAAGAATTCACGGACTACTGAACGCTATGTACACGATCGATTTATGACGTGTTAGCGTTGATAGGTCACGCACCGTGACTTAGATACGAGATCCTTTTTACGTTGACCGTCAAGCTGTGAAGACGCGTCCTATATCCGTCCAGTGTTGGGCATTGTATTGCCGCATATATGTATATTTACTTCGAAGTAGGGACTCAGGGTCAGTCCAAAGTTATGTGAATCAAATAAGATAATAAGGTTAGTATATAACCGACTTCAAGGAAAGATTATTAACCAGTCCATAATATTATATTCGTCAGACTCATACGCTCACTGTCGGCTGTTAGAATCCCCAACCGCGCGTGCATATAGCTATGCTGTTCTGTCTATACTAATTCATTTACTGGACACGGACTGAGAATATTATATGAATTCAAATGTATCTAATTGCAGATGTATGCTTGTAATGAATAATACTTGTGATGTGTTATCGTCAATAAATGTCGGACTTGTGGACTCGAATACTTGGACTTATCAAGTCAATATTATTCCATTGTTCACCACTTCTAACCAGTACCCAGCATTCGCGTAATAGACAATAGAAGCACGATGATTCAACGAATGAATGAGAATTAAGGAATTAATAGACATGGCCAGACTTTGCAATAGTATTTATTAATTACAATTTGGGCGTTGACATATTAAGAACAATGATAATGCAACCATTAACAAATGGATCCTGCAACAAACTAAAACAACCCCAGCAACAATTGACAAACGCCCTTAATAGTAGTCACTACACTAATTCAAACAAAAAAAATATTGAATAGCACATTTCATCGCTTGTGCTGTGCTGCAACAAAAATTAAAAACGCATTTTTTGAACGGATTTTGTAACTTTCCTGTAAAACTAATGAAACTTAACCCAGACAACGGTAAGAGTTTTTTTTATATAACTTAAAGAAGAAAATTCGAACATGACATGAGTTTTGTAAGGGCAAAAAATATATTAATAACTGCATTGATATCAGTAGGGCACGTAGCAAATTTCAATAACATCCGTCAAGGGTTGCAAAGTTACAACGTTCAATGTGTGGGCACGAATTTCCGAACGGACTATAGTCAATATAAATTACGCACAATGAAAATATAATGCGCATTCTACTCTGTCACTTTATCCGTCACTCATAGCATTTTACTTAGTCAGCTAAATCGTATCTTCTGGTGTAAAAAATGGTTGATGGATTTTTACATTAAGCTGAACCATTGGTAAGAAAATATCTACGCGTTTGCTATTTTGCTCGTCTTAACGCTAGGGACTCACAGTGAATAATATGGTAAAACTTTAACACATTTAACACTTCAGCACAACTTATATTATCACCAGAAAAACATAATAATCTCCACGAAGGCTAGTAACGCACTATTTCACATAGGTTCTAACGTACGCGTTTAGATTTTCAAAAATTTCCTGAGAGACTTGATAACTGACTTGGAGAGAACGCAGTATATATACAGATTTTGTGCAATATCTCTAAAAGATGTGACAATTCACACCTTCGACGTAGCAGGGAAAATCAACGAGCTTGGCTTTCGAGATAAAGGATTCTACAGTTTGCTCTATCCGCGAT